>JBAJMU010000009.1:4456778-4557542 GCA_037952995.1 Hyposoter didymator
TTTTTTTTTTTTTTTTTTTTTTTGATGTACTTGAAATTAATTTTTGTTCCAGCAGAATTTTCAAGTCGAAATATTCAATAGTCCATTTTTTATAACAATGTTTCTCGATGGGATACAGATCTACCCCACGGTGGCAAGTAAACTCGTTTGTTCATAGAAGACAAAAGTATGTTACAGATGACAGGAAATGATGAATTTCTGTGGGTTACTAAACATCCCAATGATACGAAGTGTTGATCGAGCCTAAAGACTTGTAATTTCCATAAAACTTTTCCTTGTTAGTCTCTAGTGGATAGTGGACGTTTAATCAAAAAAAAAAGATTCCGTACGTTGGCGGTTATTCAATGTTATTGTTTGTTTGTTTTTTTTACGAATATTTAAGAAAAATTGTCTTCGAGCATGTTGAATATAACGAAAAATATAAAATACGTAAATTCAAAATGAATGGCCTTTCTGTATGAATATCGACAACTACGATTGTAACTAGAATGAAAAACACACACACATACACACACACACAATAAAGTAATATTTTGTTATGAATTTATTGAATTTTTTCTTCATATAAATTTCGTTTTCGTTGGAATCCATTCTAGTCAATTTTTACTAGCGTTTTTCGAAGCATCCGCAGATATTGTTCCGTGACCTTGAGGAGCAATTGACCAACAAAGAAATAATAGGCTGAAAAAACATCATGGTGTTGATTGGCAAAAGGAGTGACTGTGCTCACATCTTCACGAGAGTCTGGGAAGAAAACGTTTAAAAGAATTTTTTTCGCTACAAATAAAAAAATACCTTCCTTACCTTTTCGATACTTACGAGGCGATGACAATGTTGCGGCTGTGAAACAACAAACAATTAATTCCGCAAAAAGTGACGTAACTTCGCGATACCACGAGCACGTATCAATCTTTCGATCTTGCATCGTTGCGCAGCGATAACAACGAATTTGAACGAAAAATCAGCAGCAAAAAAAAAAACAATTTTGAAAGAAGATAAACTGACGCGCGAAACGAATCTCGTTTTTCCCTCGAGTGGAGGCAAAGGTTACAAAGAGATAAAAGAGAAGGTATTTGCAGTGGCGGACGATGAGACGAAATTGACCCTTGGAACCGGCGGATGAAGCTCTGCGGACTCGGGAAGAAAAACAAAATCCGAGGACGATACTCGCGGAATTGTTAGGCTCTGGTAACGCGCGACAGCTTTGTGATCGCGTCAAAATGCCGTTTGTAAGTCTCGAAGCACTCGCGGTCTTTTGAAAAAACCCGAAGCACACCCGTCGCGGTTGCCCAAGAGAAAACCATGCACCCCTGATGTATGCGTTACCCGCGTGTTCCCTGACTGTGTCGCGATCGTAAATAAAACTTAGAAATAAAAGCTTTCTGTGTACGGACCACCATTTGCAATTGTCGTTATCGTTTTTCTCGTTTTGTTACGTAGAAATTGTCGAGCGCGAGATGTCTCGGCGCCGATGATCAATGTGCGTCTGTGTCGGTTTTACAGCTTTTCCAACGTTTCCCTCTCGCACACGATCATCGCTGCTTCCTTTTTCAACATCAGTCGATTTCTTTTATAGTGTTTTTCTCGATCTCGATCTTTTTTTGTTCGTTGACGTGGCTCTCTTTTCTTTTGTTTTTTTTTGTTACGTTTGTTTTTTTTTTACGTTTTCTCTTCCGCATCGACGAACGTTAACGATCCGCTTAATCTCGTCTCCACGACACCACCCCCCATGGCCCAACACACAGAGCTTCGCGCGAACCTGCTTTTTTCACCAGACCAGAACACCAACACCGCATCGTATACTGCAAACTGCATAGAGCCCCTGGCAAACATCCGCTTTACTCTGCTTACTCTCAGCTACCCCCATCATCCGCTACCAACCGCCACGCCACTCCATAACACCGCCTGTGGCACCATAAAATTCATAGTCTTTAGTTACGTCGGCGTTATCATAATCACATCCGTGTGTAGATTGGGGTTTGCGCTTATTCGTGAAACACAGAAATTTTACGTTTTCTTTTCTTTTTCTTTTTTTTTCATACAAGTTTCAAGGTTCGTTGGGGAATTTTCATTCATCGTTAGATATTGTGACGATATGAGAGAAATGAAAAAAGGTTTTTTCAAGGCAGCGAGTACAAGAAATTTCATTTTTATAACAAAAAAAATTGAACAAAATTTCTTTTTAAATTCAAAGGGTGATGAATTAGAAAAAAAACGATTTCCCAACGATGCAAACTCAAATGCTATGGTTTTAGTGGGAAAAACATAAAAAGTTGTAACAAAAATTTGTGATACGAATAATTGCGGACTATTGTCAACACAATTGCCCGGGCACATCGTTGTAGAGTTTCACGTGAGTTGAGGAAGATTCGAGACGAGGTAGACAAATCATAAATAATAAAAGAGTTTGAAAAAGTGAGAGAAACACAAGGATCGTAACTCAAAAGTACGTAATACTGTGACAGCTGTAAATGTAAAAAATGAAGGATTTAAATAAAAATGTATGAATTCCTAATGAAGAATCAAATTCGTTTGAAACTCGTTATTTCACTAGTTTCATTACGAAGGGGTGCGAAGAAGTGACCAACTGTCGTTGTGTTTTGTCACGTTCACTCAACGACGATAAATTAACGAAATACGCGTCGAAAAGGGATGTAAAAATGAATAATATCAAAAACAGATGCATTTTCATCATAGATTCTCAATAATGAGCCTCACAATTATTCATAATAACCAAACGGATCAACAAATTCGATGGGAATTTCAACAAGTTTCTTTACAAACACGATAATTACTTGAAATAAAAGTCAACATTTTATTCCATATCCTACTTATTGGATGGAAAATATGAATTTACAAAGTTACAGAAAATTACATCGTTCCTGTGTCAATTATTCACACATTCCTAACGACAAGTGACCATGCTTGTTTTTTTTTTCTCCCAGCTATCATTATTGGTATTATTATTATTATTATTATTATTTTTATATCTCTTCATATTTTCGATCTCAATTACACTTTATTATAAATGGCAGACTTACATAAATAAACCTGCAAATGTAGTTACACAAACGCAAAACTTATCGTCTAACGAATGCTACACATTGTCAACTCTATTATATTTCGAGCCACCTTTCTTCGGGTTTGTTTATCTTGTTGTTGTATTTTTGTTTGGTGTCTACTTGAAAAAAGGGGGGAAGAAAGGGTCGTATGGGCTTTTGAAAAAATGATGTACGACGATCAGGGGCTATATTCTGGATGGAAATTTTCATACGACGTGAAGGCGTGTGCATATTGAATCTCGCGACTAAATTGACGAGGCGCCAGTTGAGACAAATTCTTAAATAGAGAATGGCCGCGAGATGATTGTGTGCAATCGTGTCCGAGTGTGAGTTATTCCCGTTAATTAAACAGTTGGTAAGAAAAAGCAAATGATATCGTAATTTAGCAAAAAGTCTCGCGAGTTTATAGAAAAATGATAGTTTTATCATTCGCAGAATTATAATTGGCTCGAACAATGCCATTTTTGAGTAATTGCAAAAGTAAATGAAACGTTGGCGCTCTGACGGATTGGACTAAGCATGGCTTCCAATTCCACGTTATATTTTGGTTTTCTTTGTCAAAAGCATCATTACTTTCGTCTCTAAACATCGAATCGTACTAAAAACTAGATCGGGCTTTTATTCTCTCGGTAATTTGTCAATTTTGAATGTAAAGTGCATCACCGTGGTTAATGTGAAGATGAGAGAGAGGATGCGTGCTAATGCGTGGGACGTTTTTTTCGTTTTTTTCTTGTTCTCGGTTCTTTTGTTGATGTTTTATTGTGTTTTGTTTTTTGTTTTTGTTTGTTTTAAGGTATGAAGAGTATTGGAATACCTTTTTCGTTTTTCTGAATGTCAGAAACTTTCTGCTTTTGCTTTTCTTGGACCATCTCGTGTTCGACGTTGTCTCACGCGTGCACGCGCTCGGCCCCTCAGTCCCTGTTTCGAGAAAATCAATAGGATCTTTGTTAAAATTGGAAATCGAGAGGGAGGTGGTTTTTTTTATGAAAAAACAACAACGAAAAATGAAAACGGGTCAAATTGACCCCGTGTGGAGTCGCCAACCGCCTCCAGGTCGAAAAGTTGATAAATACAAATTAGTTTCACCCAATTACCTCGATTTGGAGCGACTGTCCTTTTGTCTGTCGGCTGACTTGCTGCGGGAACGTGATTTACCGCGCGAACTCTTGCTGTCCGATCGCGAACGGCTGTGGCTGCGGCTGTACGATCGCCTGCTGCGATCCCTGTCCCGGCTCCTTGACCTTGAACGAGATCTGGAACGAGAGCGTCTGCGGTCTCGACTGCGACTTCCCGATCTGCAAATATTATTTTTCCATTAGAGTTTTATGAAACATTTGCCGCAAGCGCATCCGCGGAATTGAAAAATACGCGAAAAACTCGCGACAAGTTTCGGCTGGACATTCGAGTCTTCACCTTCCACGACGGCGACTTCCCCGACTACGATGAGGAGACGTCGGCCTTCCGTAACGAGCCATTTGCACCCTCAGCTCCCTGCCGTCCAACAGGCGACCGTCCATAGCGTCTAACGCATCTTCCGCATCGCGCTTGTCATAGAATCTGAAAATGTTACGCATTTTTTCAGGTTATGTCCTCTCTCTCCCTCTCTCAATGAAAAATGTTGGTTCACGCCCGGAACCTCGTGTTCATTAGCGTGGACAATTGTGACTTTTGGGACTTTTGACAATTTAGAATCAAGACGCTCGTATTTATTGGAATTATTGCGAAAAATAAATGTTATTCGATGTAGAAGGAAAAAGAATGAGCCATGTATACGGTTTACAGGTGTTAAAAACGACGCCGGGTTTCCGAAGACGATTGTGAAAATATTTGGATAGTCAAAACTCCGATTACGATATATTGGATGAAAAAAGTGAGATTCATGAAATCGGAGTATGCGGAAATGATAAAAATGTCTATTTATGGAGTCTGGGAGACGGGGAAATTACTAACCTTACGAATGCGAAGCCTCGGCTTTCGCGGCTGAAACGATCACGGGGTATGTAAATATCGCCAACTTCGCCGCATCTCTCAAAAACTCGACGTAAATCTTCCGGTGTCGTTCTATACGTCAGGTTATCGACTTTGAGGGAAACCATCCCGTCGATCCGAGGAGGCGGCCGACCGTAGCTCATTTTTCCAACGACAAAGCCACCAAGGACTTTCTCGCGTCGAAAAAACAAAAATCTCTGAGATTTTTCCGCTCGTCTACTTTTCTAGGCTGCGAGCTTAATTTTTCGTGCACAAGCGTTCTTTTTCACTCTCGAAACCGAAACAGTGGCAAATTACGTTAATAACCGGACGACGCCGCCGCCAATTTTTCACGAAACTCTTCGGGAGCAGCTACCGACGAACCGTCGTCACTCGACACGCGAACGAATCAAGATGGCGAATAATGGCGAATGGCGATGCTTTCCGTCGTCGCGTGGGCCACGGAACGGAAGTGACGCACGCGCCCCTAGCGAGCAGCAAACTTACTACGTACCTCAAACACGCGACACCACAAACAATAACTTTATTTATTATTCATATAAATTCTCTTGAATTTTAATTAAAAAAAAAAAACAAAAAATTTCACGCTCTTCGTTTGATAGAAAGTCCTCGCATTCTTTTAGCACAGAATCCAAATGAATATTGGACACCGGAAGTTGTACACCCGCCAAGGCGAAGGCGGCAGCTGGCAGCTCATCCATTCTACCCGCGCGTCAAACTTTTTCTAGAGATCTTATTTCTATTTCTCAACAACGCGCAGAGACAACAATCTTTATCGCTGTTGTTGACTTTATTCGAACTTCCCATACGAAACCGCGACCATGGCTGCCTTTTGAATAAACTATTTTCCAATTTTCGAAGAAATATCAAAAAGTCGAGCATATCCGAACGGATCGCGCCGCGCCGATCGAAAAAATAAAAAAACAATCGACATTTGAGCGATCGCAATGACTGGTTAGCTGAAGAATCTGTCAAGAGTCAAAATTAACGAAATTGTAACGAGAGCAACATTCATGTCGACTGCTTTGATGCTTTTTCCTGTCCCGCACGTAAAATGGCAATGTCTCTGAGGGAAATGTGTCTCTTGTACGATGAGGATTTTAATCGAAAAATGAAGATTGCGAAATTTCTGGTTAAAAATCTCGAAGACAAGAAAGGTTAAGAATAGATTGTTTTTAATTTCATGAAAAACTTCATTTCTATGAAAAAATAAAATAAAACGTGTTTGTAATTGTAAATGAAAAAAAATGAAATAGAAATGCAATTGGCGAAAAAGTGGCTGGTACGAGTGAGCAACATAAAGTCACCGGTGCTGCAAGTGAAAAAAAATCGAAACGCATTCTTGTCGTACTTGGTGAAAGTACTCGGTGATGGCGTCTTAACGGGCTGTTTAGAATCCGAGCCTCATGCAGTCTGTGATCCGGACAATAGTCTCAGTTTTCTCCAACATCCGGTAATGTCGGAAAAATCAATTAGTCATAAATAAATTAATATTAAAATGCCAGGACGAAATGTTAGATTTCGTATCGAAAGACGACGACGACTGCCCGACAGAAGAAATGAATAAAAAACCAAAATCAGCGGTGAAATTTCACAAACGATGGTCGAACGATCACAAGACGTACGTGGCAGTAAAGCCAATCCCCGGTAGAGGCGCTTTGGTCTATCTCGCAACCTCAAAAGTTGCTGGTCTTGAAAGTTGGGATTTTCCGAACAGCAGGAAACAGAAAAACTGACTATGAAAAAGTCTCATTGGACCGTGAGGAACGAAAATTGAAAAAAAATCGTATCGTTTGTTTTTAATTATTATTTTTCTTTATTCAAGATTCAATGAAGCTGCGTCTGTGGTATCACAACAATGCCCCTCTGCACATGATGCCCTCTCCCGCCCTCGTTTTCTTCAATTCCCAAATCCGTGCTTGTCAAATTTTTTCTTTCTTTCTCTTTACAAATTTCGTAATCGCCTCTTTGTTTCAATTTGCCAACAAACCGTAAACGTTTGATTTCCTCAAGCATTTTTATCTCGCTCGGAGTTTAACACGATTTCGGGGGTTTCGCGGTGTTTCCTTTTGTTTTCGTATAAAATTCGATCAAGATGCGACTCGTCTCAACTCTCTTGACCGATCCAATATTTCGGACGTTTCTGTGAACATGTATAATTTTTTTTCATACTTTTTTGGTCCTTTGGCGTTTCGTCGTTTCCGAAATTTGTCATATTTTCTTTTGGAAGCTTTTGTTTTTTACCTTTCGATTCAAGTATATCCTCGAAAAGCATTACAAACATCGAAAAACACGAAATGCCACGTTGCCTCAACAATATTGTGTGTGTGTGTGTGTGTTTGTTTCGCAGAATACACAAATCTGCCTGGTCAACGAACCAACAAATTGCTCTTGTACACTTTCTCGTATTTCTTGTCAAAAAATTAACAATTCATTTTTGTTTTACGCGTACGACCTCTTCCCGGTCCGAATCGAGTCCAAATTTGTTTTTCCAACGAATTATTCCAAATTAAAGGTCCGAAAAAAAACTGTTGCTTCGCACGAGCCATGAGGCTCAGAAAATTGTCATGGAGTAAAGAAACGTAATTTTTTGGTACCTTTTCATTTTTCGATCCAATAAATTGTCATGTTTTGTGATGCCAAGAATCTGGGTCAAGGTGATTGGTGGAAAGAGGTCGCACCTCACAATATTTGTCGTTTACGGTGTGTTTTTCGTTTTCTTTTCTCTCAATTTCATTTGTTTTTGTTCATTTTTGTCGTACTTATAAACTAATTACTATTCAACAATTCAAAATACTTATATCGATACGCACAACCTTGAATAATCTCAACAGTTGCTGGCCTTAGCCCGAACTAACTTATCTCGTAATTTCCTCGTTACAAAAGTAAATTTTCTTTCTCTCTTCATCGTCCTTTTTATTTTCCTCATTTTATTATTCTCCAGCTCTGTTTTGCATTTCTATTGCTATCAATTTTTGTTTTTTGTTTTGTTTTTTTTTTCATCGCAACGACGACAATGTCGTCATTTTCTGCTCTCTTTCTCAAAATATTTTCATTCACACTCGTTTAACCTTTTTTTTTGTATTCATCCATTCTGGCTCATAAAGTAAAATTTGAATGATCCATCAAAGGTCTCGATATCAACATTTTTGTATCATCTCCATTATTTTATACAAAATACGTCTGGGCACTCGCAGTAATTTTTTCTTCTTCTTTCCACATATAATAATAATAATAATATTGATTTCTTCATGGAGCTGTTGACGGAAACGGACGGTTAGACGCGATTTTCACAATTTCTTCTTTTTTTTTCATTTTACAACAACTTTCTTACGTTTGGTAAATCTACAGCGTAATATCTTTCGGGGACCCTCTTCGAATACTGTGACAACCGTACAGTCGTTTCGACGAGCAAAAATAAATAATAAGGTCAATAATGGACGTAAAAAAACAAGTGAAATTTGTTCGTTTTTGGCAAAAGTTTGCTTGGCATCGAACGAAGAACAACGATGGATCGTTTTACATGGACGAATTGTGGCTAAAGGCATTTATTCAGAGAATTTCCGAGAAAAGTAAAAATTACGTTTTTTGTTTCTAACAATTATTCAACTCAACTGTACGGTGATACGTCATTAAATTCATTCTCAAAGTTGAAAAAAACGTTGCAGTGAGACGGAGAGAGAGAGAGCCGAGATACATTTTCAATATTTTTGTTCTTGTTGTTTATTACAATTTGTTTATCATTATTTAGTATAAGTATATATTCGATATAAAAATAATACTCAGTCAATTAGTTCGGATTAATACTCGTACGTGATGGGGAGACGGGGTTTCTTTTCTTCAGCGCTGCGAAAGCGTGTGTCCATATTTCAATAGTGTAAATATCATTAGAATACGCATGTTGTATCTTTATAAATATCATCTTTTTTTTTTCTTTATACGTTTGTTCGTATGCACACGAAGAGAATAAAAACGGAAAAATCAATTGTAATACATAATTGAGTTCGGGGACGAGTCAAAGTGGCCAAAATAAATTTCAATATCGAGAAGATTCAACAAAACGTTGATAATTTTTCCATTTTATATTCTGTCTGTGTACATTTTTAATAATAATCTCAAAAAACTCGCAGACAGAGTGGACGAGCCCTTGGTAATCTGCTCGAGTTTGTTTTCCATTAAAACCAAGAAATGATAGAAATGAAAATGCACCAATTTTCGTTTTCGCTTTGAGACTCAATCACAAATGAATTTTATGCCAAGAAATTCAAAATAAATGTAAAAAAACGTTCCAGCCATCAATGAGACGCATTATACGACCGAATGGACAAAATGGTGAAAAAATTGTGGAAAACTTGACAACTTTTTCCGTTTCAAAAATAATCTCAGTGGACAAACGATTGTATAAACAACGAAAACTGTTGTGATGTGTTTTTGATTTAAATTCGAAAAAAAAACAACAAAATAATGCCAAACGTAAATGGTAAAAAATCGGCGAGGACGTTGTGTGTCGAATAAATTAGAAAAAAAAAAAACAATCTTAAAACCAAATGGGGTATGAGAAAAAATGAGACTGGACGAAAGAGTTTGGAGTTGGAGACAAGAGGCATGACGATTCGCACGACGTTCGTTCAATGGAGAATTAAAATGGAAATAAACGCAAGAAAAAAAAAAATGGACGAGAAATAATAAAAAAATCGAAAGAAACGAGTCGAAATCGATATGAAAAATAATTGTAAAATAAATTAAGCCGTTGTGAGGCTGTTACGAGACGCGTTTGTACGCAAAGCCTTGTGGCGATGATGTTTGCGAACGGAGAGGACAACAATAAGTTACTCGATTAAATTATTATTTAAAAACGTTGGGTACTGGGTTTTCGGGAGTGGATGGGGTTGGGGGCTAGTAATATCAAGGGAGTTGGGAAAAGGAGAGATTGTAAAAATACATGTAAAAAAAACTAAATAATTTAATAATTAAGTAAGTGATTTACGTAGCGTATCGTTTTTTTTTGTTGTTTTTAAGTAAGGGTCGATTAAGGTCTTAATTCCTAACGAAAAAAAAAACATAAAAAAAAGAAATACAATAAAATAAACTAAAACAAAATTGTGGAATACTGATATAAAAAAAAAAACGTTCTACAAGAAAGCCTCGGCGTGAACCATTTCCAAAACACCTCCGAAAAAAATAATAAAAATCCCAATTGGTGCTCGGTTTTTAGCAAATCTACAAACTTTTCTCTAATACTCGATCGTAAGACACTTGTAGTTTCGTTATTAATTATTTTCTTCTCATTCTTCTCGTCCTTCTTCTGAGCTTCGTGGATTTAACCTTTTCTTTGCTTTTCCTTTCGTACCGTTTTTTCCTGTCACATTTTTTAAGTAATATCAATCGTAAAATAGCAATACCCGCCGTTTGATTCGTGATACCGTTATTGTAAAAAAATATCATCTAGAATTCGCAGCATTAGTATTCATATATACGCGTGTGTGTGTGTGTATAGAGAGCTCGCCAAATATACTTCTTACTTAATAATTAAGCTTACGATTGTAGTGGGGAAAATAAAAAGACAGAGGGATCGGTGAATATAATAACGTATGTTAATCGCAACAAAGTAATCGATCTATAATTCACGACACTTTATCGCCCTCAATAAAAAGTAACGCGCGCGTGTTATAATCGCGATTATAATAATGAGATATAAGAAACGTGTGACGCTAAAGAATGCAAACGAAAAATTAATGTCAAGAATTCGATAAAATGCCAAAGAAAAAAAACTGTCCATTTTCCTAGCGGATGAGTTTGCTCTCGATATCATTTTCTATTTTTTTTTCTTCTTCCATATACCCGCGGAAACTCTCACTTTGATTATTATTTAAACATTTATTTGCGTTCGTCGTTATTCAACTTTTTGAAATGAGTGCAAAGCGGAAGAATCTCTCGTCGACTTGTCATAATGAGGGCAATTGAGATTTTCCCAGAAATAACCCAGCACGGTCGTTACGGCGGAGAGAATAAAAATAAAAGAGAATTTGGATAAATGAAAATTGCTCCCTCCATTGTTTCATCCAACTTTTCCAATATTCGTAAATACTTTGTTTTTTCAACGGGAAGGATTTCGTTCTTGAATAGAACGAGAGACTCTAATGGACGGTCAATGCAATTAATTGGAAGGAAGAAATAAAAACAGAGTTTTACGGAGATAATCGTGTCAATGAAAAGGAATGAGAAAAGAAAAGAGAGGAGAGATTGGTGAAATTTGTTTTGTTATATGCCCTTAACTATATTCTATGTAACAAAGACTAAATCTATTTTTGGCAAAGTTTGTTTAGGTATATATGACATTAGACACATAAACGATACTCGTAGTAAGATGCACTGGCCGTAAGTATTATGCGCTATACTGAGGTTGCTTAATACTTTTCTGTTTATCGATTATTTCGTTATCTGTACAAACTTGGAAAATAAGGGGACGGGGGCGGGGGGGACTGTATGAATATTTGTGTCGAAAGATCGATTGTTGTGTCGGTGAGTTGGGATACAAAGTTTTGTTAATAAAGTCACGTTGAAAGATTATTGGA
Source organism: Hyposoter didymator (assembly GCA_037952995.1). Taxonomy (NCBI): domain Eukaryota; kingdom Metazoa; phylum Arthropoda; class Insecta; order Hymenoptera; family Ichneumonidae; genus Hyposoter; species Hyposoter didymator. The sequence goes on from JBAJMU010000009.1 coordinate 4,468,405, forward strand.
AAGAACGGTTTTACAGATTCTTCGTACGGGGGAGCAAAATGGAGAAATATGGCGTTTGAATAGGCAAACGAATGGGATAAGAGAGAGAGAGAGAGAGTTTTATGGCTTTTGGAAAAGTGTCGAGAGCATGGGTCGAAGGAGCAATATAATTTTATGACATTTGCTTTGAAAAGGTTTTAAAAGTTGAATAGCTAAAGTTTTGATAATTTGAGGAATTAACGGTGAAAATGTGTGCGATTGTGAATAACTCCTAAATAATGCCATCGGTCATTATCAACGTGAGAAGAAACTATACTCATATCGGGCTGAGTTTGTCTGGAGGTTGAAAGGGAAAAGAGGGATAATTGTCCTCGAGGCACTTGGATCGACCTTCGAGATTCTTCCACTTTGCATTTGCTTCATATTTCCCTGACCCTCCCGATAATCCCTTAAGTACTCGATTCGTAGCTGAATCGTATTGTCCCGTGTGGAGCGTAGTTTTAAGTTGGAAAAACCGAGAAAAACTAGCATCGGGTTGATCACGGAGCCCGGGAATAACAAACTTGAGGGAAAAAGCAATCGAAAAAAAAGAAAAAACAACGAAAAATCGTACTCAATCCGCTATGTAATTAAATCTACGTTTGTAAGTAAATTCTCCGCAAAAATAAGAGAGCCTGCATTGTTTCAACGGTAAGATTGGTATTTATACTTTAATCGCTCGGGTATATTGAAAAGGGGGATAAAAAAAAAACAAAAGTGGTACACACGGGATACTGGCAATCGATTGACTGGCTACGAGCTTGGAAAGTTTCTTTTTCGGGCTCCAACGATAATCAACGATTAAAAATATGGAAATTTCTAGAGAGTTGCGAGCAACAGCAATGAGACAACAACTGATGAGAAAAAATCGTTGAATTTGAACGATGGACGTCACAGAAACTTTTCGTCCCGCATTTCGTCAGTTTCGAGTTTGCGATTGACTGCCATACACGCACCCCAAAGATCAATAGAGACAAAAACGTAATTCATAGTGATCGATGAGGCTGTGCACGACAAACGCTTTTCCTCCCTTTTTTCCTCGATATACAGAAGAAACAAAAAAAGAAAAAGGAGAAACGGTCGTCTTTGATTATTTGTGAACTGAGGGGGGACGAGAATAGCGCGCGGTGGCTTAATTAATATTAACATATAAAATAAAGAGTATTATGATCAATTTTCCTGCTCGTTACGGATCTCGGAGCTAAGAAGCCCGTGGAACAAGAGACAGGTGTGAGAGCAGTCCGTTGCTTGAGTTGGAAATGATAAAAATGAAATAATCGATTGTTCGCGTTGTCTCGTAAATCTCGGAGCGAATACGAACGTTAATTACGTTAACCAGCTCCAGTTCCAGTTTGTTTAATTGATCCGTATAAAAATTGGAGTAAACGAGTTGAAACGTCGATAGAAAGAAAGAGCGAAAAAAGTGGTAAAACGAGAAGAAGTGAATGAATAATTTGTCACGTATTTACAAAGCGACGTTGCGGTCGCGCGATTCAATGCGATAATAGAAAAAATTTCGTATAAAAATATCCTCCCCGTATTATTATTTTATCACGGTACGCGGCGAGAGGGTGGGTCGCGTTTGTAAACGTGAGCAACGACGATCCACGCACGCCCAAACTCGCTAATCTTTATAATGTTTTGTCCTTTCGTTTAGTTCCTCCTGCCCCTCGTTCTACACGTTAATAGTTAATACTGCGTTATAATATCAATTCTTAGTATACCGCTCTCCACCACGGGCCAGATAGCTTAAAAACAGTTACCAATTAAAATCAAGACAAAAATAATAATGCGATAAATAAAAATGAAGAAATAAAATAAAACTGGCGATAAAAAGAGAGGCAGCAATAATAAATTGCGCGAATCTCTTGCGAGAATAACTCATCACTTGAACACTCGCTCCTGTACAACACTCGATAATCGCCTTCAATTTTCACCTTTCAATCTCCATATACAATGTACAAATGCGTGTACGTATATGAGAAAGAAAACGCATACATTAAATAGAGAGCTAATAAGGCATCGATATTGAACAACATGAGAATCGGTGATGCGCGTTTTTTTCTTTTTTCATTAAGTTTGGCCGTTGGACGCATTTCATTTCGGGCCTTGATGCTCTGGATATAAAAACGCATATCCCGCGTCACCTGAGATTCTTCGTTGAGGCTTACTTCCTCCTCCTCCTCCTCCTGCTCGTTACTTTTGTGTCGGTCGATTTGTTTGCCACTGTTTTCTGTTTCAGTGTGCCTCTTCCGAGAGCGAAGTGGCGACGAGATTGAGCGGCAAGTCGGAGATATTCTCCTCGTCGCCGTCATCCGGTTCCTCGTCGGAAGGACGACGGCCCGTCGAGCGCTCCCTCGCCTCGTTCTTCGCGTGCTGCTGCGCAAAGTTTACGGCTTGATGACTCGTATTCGTCGATGAGTTTGGGCTCGGGGCTTTCCGCGCCAAACGACTAACACGATCTATCGAATACGTCTGCGGCGTACTCACGTGTGACATCATGTATGTCGATAAGGGTAAGGAATAATTGAGCTGAGCCGGCGAGGCCGCTGGATGACCGCTCGACAAATGCGGCGGTGTCAATGCCGCCAGCATCAAATGAGGCTGAATCTGTCGTCTCAGCGCTGCCAACATGTCTGCACTCTCCGCGTCCATTTGTTCCGGTTGCGATTGCAACAGCGACGAATCTTTCTCTGCAACAAGCACACGCAAACGCAACACGCAATAAATAAATAAATAATTGTGAAACGAGTGCTCAACACGTTTTTGCTCAAAGTATGAAAAAAAAAAAAAAAAATAATAATTGTCGGGAGTTGTTAATTTTGGTGAAAAATATTACAATGGGCTGTGAGGCTCGTTCGGCTATTTTTCACCAGAGGAAATAAGCTTTATCCTGGGATCGATGAGGTAGGGGAGAGGGTCGAGGGTTAAGATGGCATTGCGGAAAGGTATCGTGCTGTGAATAAAATTTCGAGGAATTCGGAAGAGCGGTGTTGTGCGTTGGCAAATGCAGGCTATGGGATGTAAACTTACTTCTGTGCCGGGTGGGCTTTTCACCTTTTGGTCGGCGTCTACGGGTGTGTATAGTGTCCCTTCTCATAGTAACCGGTCGGTTAACACCGTGAAGCTTGTAATAAAGCCCACAAGCGTTACAGACCATTTCGCCCTTCATGTTTCGTCGCCATATTGTCGTAGTCATAGTGCCACAATTGGTGCAAGACATGTCGACCTTTTTCGTCGAATTACTCCCTCCGTGTTGATCATAATTTTGTTGTTTATTATCGTCTATTTTTCTCTTCATTTTGCTCGACCATGCTGTAAAATCCTGGGCCTGTTGTTCCTCGCTCGACTCTTGTTGATGATAATTCATCAGCTCCGGACTCGTCGGTGCTTTGCTCGGATAGCTTTGCTTTCTTCGTCCTTTTGTTTCTTTCCGACCGATGCTCGCCGGGCTCGAAGGATTGCTGTCCATCGAGACACTCTGAAAATGAGAAAAATTTTATCAATAAATTCACCACCAACATTCGACAAATCCGTCGCGGAGGAGAATCCTTCTTCGCCCGAGAGCTAGTGTCAAAAAGACAATCTTTACGACATGTACTCGAAAAGAGGATTTGCATCGAGCTTATAAAGACAATGAGGAAAAATCCCCTCCGAGGGACATAATTTAGTCGACAATCTCTTTGAAATATTCCCTTCAATAGCTAATGCAGTATTTTTATTTTCTTCGCTCCTTTCCTATGGTTAAAAATGAACATTTTTCGCAGTGATTGAAACGATTTTCTCAAACGGGTACCCGAGGGCAGTCTATGGGGCAGGTATACAAATATATACGACGATTATTTTACTGCTCCTGGAAAACCGTTCGAATCCTCGCCTCCGAAAGAGCCGAGTGAGAGAGACGGAGAGAGAGATTTGGGAAATCTGTACCTGTTATCGCAAAGAGATCCTTCGTAATGGAAAAAATTTCAAACAAAGAAACGTGCGGCAAGGAAAATTGTGTACATTGATGTAGCATCGGTAAATTCTCCAATAGCGTGAAAAATCTCTTTTCGTTCGACAACTCTCGGTGCCTCCACCTTCTTCTTATTTTTCCTTCAAGACCAACAATGGAGAGTCTCTACGAGTCTCGGAAAAATCCTTTGTCGCCCCCCACCACCAGAGGCTACAAGGGCTTATCTGAACATCTGTTAACAGCGGGTTGACACGTCGAGGTACTGGCCCCGTAAGTTCAAGAGATGGCCAAAAGGCCAAAGAAAAATGAAGGAAAGAATGAAAGAAAGAAGGAGAAGGAGAAGGGGAGAGAGTTCTTTTCCCGGTAGTTATCTATTATCTGTTGGAAAGAAGCTTCTCAAATGCTTATGGAAAATTTCGTAGAGGCTTCGATACCTGAAGGGCAGGTGGGACCTAAATAGCGCCCGGAGAGATCCTTTGACACCCAAGGGTCACCTGACCTGCCTCTAGAGTTTTGTTAGCCTCGCAGTTATATACCCCAACGTTTGTATACCTGCTGCTAGCTGCCCGATAGCTGCACAGAGCTTCTTTTTTCCTATTCGTCAGAAAGCAGGCCTACGCAGTTATATTTGCACCGTGCAAACAGCCCTCTGCCTCTTTCCTTTCTTACAATATTTTTTCTTCCTTCTAGCACAATTTTATTTGCACACGAAAAAGTTTCGGGGTCAAATGTTTTTTTCCACCACTTTTAAGTCCCAAACCCATGGGCATTTCCCAACCTCTTTTTTTTCCTTCCTCGCTTCTCTTTCCTCGTGAATTTTCTTCTTCCAGCCTTAATAATCGACAAATATTTGCTATCGTCAGAAAATTCCGGTAGCTTTTTCGTTTTTTTCACCATTTCGTCGATTAATTCTCATCGATAAATTAAAATGTTCGTTTTGCGTACCTTGCTCTCCAAACATGGCATGTTGGTTCGATTACCAAGTATCGAACAATCCGGAGCCGTTCGTTCGATCGTCGTACCCTGTGTGTCCCTGTAGAATCTTATTTGAGGCGATGCTCGATCCCCGTCGACCGCGGTGATGCCAATTTGTCGATTATTTATCAAAGATCGCAGTAAATTTGTTGCTTCACCCGTGAAACCGTTGTTCAACTTGTCACCGTTCGTTCGTGTTATTTCCAAACTCCTGTTGCTGTTGAAAAATCCAAATTCACAAATCAATGTAAAAATAATCAATTTAAAAACAAAATGAAATTCTATCCACACGACAGGAATAATTGATGGCATATGTTTGATCAAGCTGAAAGAACGATTATATTTCCGTCGATGTTTCAACGCCTCAAAAGCAATGAGCAAAGAGAAAGCAGAAGGTGTGTCTTTGTACCGGAGGCGTGCAAAATGTGTTTTAAGAATGAAACGATAAGACGAGGTACATATTTACAAGGGCAAACAGAGACTACCGGTTGTGGCTTCTGGTCGCAGTCGAGACCATTCAGAAACTCGTATCTCCTTGCTGATAACGTGAATAAACACTTTAACGTAAATATACTCGTGAGATTAGGTTTTTTACGCATTAGAAAAAGTCAGTCAAATATTGATCCACTCGATTTTTCCCCAAACTCTGCAAACATCTGACGTTTCCAATTTTGGTAAAAATTCTTGTTTTTTTTTCGGATTTTTTTCATCTATCGAATTTCTCGGGTGACTGGAATAAGTGACGAGCGTGAAACTATGTCTCGTGGTTATTTCACGTTTGGATTATTCCATGACTTAATTGTGAATGTCCAGAGGGACAAAGATAGAGATGAAGCGAGGGGAAAAAAGACTTGGCAATGAAACGAGTGATATCACTGTGCGCGACTCATTATTATTCAATCTTGATTTACGATCATGGCTAATAATAGACCTTTAAATGGTCTCACATATGAAAAACCATAGAAAGCTTGGACGCTTGAAACTCGCTATGATTATATCTTGTGCATGGAATTGCAGTGATAAATATCCAGATTGTTGAATGTTTATTAGGAAAATGAGCCACTTTTGTAAAATTGAAAAATGATTATTATTTTGTTTTTTTTTTGGGGATTTTCGCGCTCCTTGGATCGTAAAGAATAAAAATCTTACTTGGCCAGTGCCTGCCACAGCTTGGTCGTCTCCTGATCTATGTGGGTGTCGGAGCAATTGCTCTCAGGTGTGTCCATTCTGTTCACAGGGCTGCCAGCATTGGGTGTACTTCTTTTAGAGCTGCTCTCGTAACTGTTTTCAAGTTTGATACGTTTGTTGACGGTCATATCGTAACCGTTTTCCTCACCGTCGCTCTCGTGCTCACCCTCCCGATCCTCGATCTCCAATCGGTCCGGATCCGAGCTATTCGAGCACGTATCGTCCTCGGGCTCGCACTTGATGCTCCCAACTGTGTCCTCCCGATTCGTTTCCTCCTCCTCCTCCTCTCGCATCTCGTTCGATTCTTCCGTCTGAGGTATTACGTTTTGATTTATGCTGATTGGACAATTTCCCTCCTCGTTGAATAATGTCTTGTTTAATTGTAAAAACGACTGCGTTGGAAACTCGTCCTTTATTTTGGCAGTGGAGAAAGATTTTTCCTGATGGAAGAGAAAAAAATATTAAAAATTGCATTTACACGGAGAAACGAAATTTTGGGCAAACCAATTTTTCCAAAATCAAAAGTGCAGACACAAAAATCGTCGAAATCTTTCAAAGTGTCGAAAAAAAATGTGAAAAATAAACAAATTTTGTGTTTTCGATAAAAAAAAAGAGGCAATTTCGCATCTACTGACATCAATCAAAGTTTCCGCATTGGGATTGCCGATTTCGAGATATTTCACCGTCCGAGTTTCACTCGAGCTGTTATCGCTGTTTATACTTTTAATCTCCGCTTTTTTTCTGGGTCAGAGTGATAAGGTCGAGGCTCAAAAGGAATAGAGACGACCTTGAGACGCCTTGCGCAACCGGAGCGCGCCGTATATCAAACTGCATCCAGATTAAAAATGAAACAGCTTTACAAACATAAACGAGATTTCCGAGTTTGTTTTATATCCAACTTTTCTGCAAACACTCCTGGCAACGTGTAACAAACTCCTATGAAACTTGTTGCAAAGAAATTTCCATTTTTTTTCCCTCAATTTTCTTTGCGGAATTTGCAAAGCGACATTTGGAGCAACGTTGGCCAGAAAACATGGAAATCTCGTTTGTGTCCTCGCGATGAGGAAACTCGTCAAATTTTCAATATAAACTTTTTGCAAAGAAATTTCCATTTTTTTTCCCTTCAAATTTCCTTGCGGAATTTGCAAAGCGACATTTGGAGAAACGTTGGTCAGAAAACATGGAAATCTCGTTTGTGTCCTCTCGATGAGGAAACTCGTCAAATTTTCAATATAAAATTGTTGCAAAGAAATTTCCAATTTTTTTTCCCTCAAATTTCATTGCGGAATTTGCAAAGCGACATTTGGAGAAACGTTGATCAGAAAACATGGAAATCTCGTTTGTGTTCTCGCGATGAGGAAACTCGTCAAATTTTCAATATAAACTTGTTGCAAAGAAATTTCCATTTTTTTTCCCTCAAATTTCCTTGCGGAATTTGCGAAGCGACATTTGGAGCAACGTTGGTCAGAAAACATGGAAATCTCGTTTGTGTCCTCGCGATGAGGAAACTCGTCAAATTTTCAATATAAAATTGTTGCAAAGAAATGTCCATTTTTTTTCCCTCAAATTTCATTGCGGAATTTGCAAAGCGACATTTGGAGCAACGTTGGTCAGAAACCATGGAAATCTCGTTTGTGTCCTCGGGATGAGGAAACGCGTAAAATTTTCAATATAAAATTGTGCATGAGCGTATGTAGGAGGAGGATTCTTATCTACAATCAGATTGCACATGTTGCACATTCCTGGTTTCATCGTTACTCGGAATTGTATGACTGTTGGCTACTGTCAGCAGTTTGGCTCAATTTTAATCGAGCGGTTTTCCAACGTCGTCATATCGTCAATTAATGCTGGAGCTAGGAGTTTTGTTGTTCGGGGAATGGTGGAATATAAAAATGTGAAGAAGCAGGTGGGGAATAATGAAAAGCGAAATATAATACCTGGTCGTCCTGTGAGGACAACTGCTTCGCGCAGTCCAGGTACTGTTTGAGTATAACGTCAGATTTTCGTGAGACTTCGCGAAAATTGTGTAGAATATCCAATTTGTACACGCAACGGTGGCAGATGATGGGTGGCAGACAGTCGCCATCTTTGACCTGGAAATTGCAAAAAAAATACTTTGTTATTTTCTCGTAAAAGTCTCATCGTTTATTTGTTGGCAAATCGCCAATGATGCTGCATGTTTATCTAGGGAAAAAAAATCATTCACCATTTTTTGCCTCGTTGACATTTTTATTTTTGGCTCAAATTTTTTTTTTTCTTTCTCCGTCCTCGAAAATAATCAACGGGACATAAAAATCTTATCTGGAAATTTAAATTATTGAAAGAATTCAAACTTTCCACTCAATTCCCAAAGATTATCACTGATTTCGATGTTACGTGGATTGGCGAAAGTATCACGGGTAGAGACACGTGGGAGTCGAGAGTTTACTATTTATAGGCCAAATATAATACTCCCCCATTGTATATTGCTCTCTTGTGATTCACTTTTCAAAGCGCATTTTCCGAAAACTCGTTTCCCCCTCGTGTGCAATAGAATAATGCGTTTTCATAAAATAAATACGAAATTGGAACGACGAGTTACGCGAATCTCCTCACCATCGGAGGTTAATAAGTTGCAATTACATTTTTTTCATCCATTTTCTTAATTCTCCGATGCATACAGCCAAAACGGTTGGATTTAGAGCATAAAAGGATGGGAGAGAAAAATTAGCCTATCTTCGCAGTAATTTCCTCTTCGGAGCAGATCAAAGAGATGCGAGCTCATTGAATGGACTCTGTTCGGCAACTCACGAGGATCTTTTTTTTCTAGGAATCGACGAGCTCTAAAAAATCAGTTCGATTCGCGCGAAAGAAATTCCAAGGAAAAGCTCTGCCCCGGCTTTTCGCGTCGAGTACGAAAAAAAAAGAAAAAGAAAATCATGCAAGGGGCTGAAAAAGGTGAATTCCTGCAAACGCATAAGCGAAGAACGAAGCCGTTGAAATATCACGTAACCGCGAGAAGCATTCGCGCGATGAATAACGTTGGAAAAATGGAGGAACAGGTAGATGAAAGAGAAAAAACAAAAAAGCCAGCTGGTGCGTAGTGGTGAAATTGACTAAAAGATTTTTCAGTGTAGGCCAACGTACTTGACGCGCGCGCGGGGGGGGAAAGAGTAGGAGAGATTCGGTAGTGCGAGCCAATATATACCCACGCCGCTTTCCGCTGCTGACAAGAGTTCCGAGAGAGTGTACGTCGCGGGGCTATCCGTGTGCGCGATGTAACGTGTGAGCGTACGCGTGTGAAACCTGATAAGAGGGCGGTCCAAATAAGGAGGCACGATTTATACGAGCAAGCCTCACCGGAACGATATATTCAATGAGAAACAAGGAAAACACACACACACGCGCACACTGACAAAAAAAAACACGAATAATCCTCGTGAATAGTCATACGGGAATGATGGATTCGAAATATTGGAACGGGCAGTTTACAGCTGCCGAATGGACGTGCTCGGAATAATATTAGGCCGCTATTATGAGAGAAGAAGAATCAAACGTACACGGAACGAGCCTTATCACTGCCATTTTAAAATCTTTCGTTAGTTCCTTTATACGTGAGCGTGCGTGCGTACGTGTGTGTGTGTGTGTGTGTGTGTGTGTATGTAGCGAAGGAGCCGCGAGTCTTATCTCCCGGACACATCTCTTGTGCCAAACTTTCTCCCCGTGCCACGCGCACCAACACAAATATAACGCGCGACGATATCACGAATAGCGCACGCACACAGACTCGTCCGAGCACATATAAAACATATGCCTGATACAGTCACTCACTCACTTACACGTTAACGGGGGACACACACGGATGTATAGGCCTATAAAGAAATATAAAACTACGCGAGCGAGAGACAGTAGACAGGAGTACAGTCGCCAAAGGTATGCCCCTCTCTCTTTCTCGTTTTGCTCGAACGATAGATAAAGATGGAGCGAGAGTGTAGGGAACCAGGATATTAAAAACGGTGTACGAGCGGCCACTCTCGATTATTCTCCCAAGGTAGAAAATTTAGAGCAACGGAGCGAGCGAGAGAGATGTGAAAAAGATTGTGTGCGAGGCTGAGCGGACGCACGGATATCCCAACGCGAGGAGAGACCCGCGGGCTCCCCAGATGTTGCGTCTATTTTCGATGAGACGACGACGACGACGACGACGACAACGAACGAAACGCGAAGAAAGACGAAAACGCGAACGAGATAAATGATTAAGGGAAATGAGAGATAAAAAGAGAATAAACGGGGTAAAGAGTGCGAAAGAGGTTTAGGATTTTCAACGTTATTGTCGTCGAATCGACATAATAATGTAAGATTTCCGGTTTGGTGTTTGTATGCTTACCGCTATCGAGAGGCACGTAAGTATCTTGTCGGCAAAGTTACGCTGCAGTCCCTCGTCATCGAAAATCGGCAGCTTAGAGCCGTCCGAGGATAAACAAAGGCGACAAAGCTCGTAAAACTTGGGCGGTACATTGAACATAATTAATAATGGATTTTAATACGGCGAACCGAATGCCACCGCACGAAAAAACGAGTCATCAAGTTGACTCTCGTTTTTTTTGTTTCTACAAACTCACTATACTCCCGGATCCTTTTTTATTTTTTATTTCGAGTAAGGAAAGACACTCGCACGCACCAAAACGCTCCCGAATCCGCACCACAACCTGCACGATTCGAGCCTAACGCGTGTTATCGATACAGTAATCCTTTTTATCCTCGTCGTTTAATTATTTGACGATTCTTCTTATTCTTTCTCCACTGCCAACAAAAAACACGCGGAGCACGAACCCACACACAATAAGCGACGAGACACTCTTTATTTTTCACCTCTCGTCGTAGCGCGCGTTTACACTCGTCGCTGCTGCCGCCACCGCTGCCTATCTCTCGTTCATATTTTTTAAATAATTAACCAACAACACAAAAGAGGATGATGAAATAAAATATAAAATAAGGAACGAAAGACAGAGACTACGCGAATCTTTTGCGGTGTTAGCAGACCGTGCTCTCTCTCCCGCTGTCTCTCACTTATCACAGTCACCGCCGCGGCTCATTGTCAGAAGAGAGGCACACATATACTAATCCCGCACCGCGCGCATACTATCAAACCGTCTCTTTCTCCTATACCTTCTATTCCCCCTTCTCCCTCCCGCCCCACCCGGCTTCTCTCTCTCCGGGGCTTCCATGCACCCCTCTTCCGGCCTTTTCTCCAACTCTATCCCTTCTTCGCCCTCCTTCGCATCTACATCTATCCCTCTCTGTCCCCTTCTATCGCCCGCCGCGCGCCCTCGCTCCGTTCAAACTCACACAACCGTAAATAGGCTTAGCGGCCTCTTCCCCCTCCACTACGCCCTTTTGCTTTTCCCGTCTGACAGTGATTACGAGAGGGCGCGCTTCGCAGTGTGTCATCTGAAAAAATTTCAGCTCACAACTTTCCACCAACCACCGCGCTCCTGCTCCGACCGACCGCAGAGCCATCTACACTGCAGACTCACATTTTCAGCGGCAAAATTTCAAATTCTCCGAAACCGCGTCGTCGCTACAATCGTCCAATTACTCTCAAAATTCGATTCTCAATTATTCTTCGTAAACTATGATTTTGCAAAGGAATTGATTCACGGCTTTCAAAATGACGGACCATCGTGATGCCGTTACGAGTTATCGTTTTGGCTGAGTTTACACGGTCGAGTAAACATAACCTCAAGGACTAATTCATAGACCAAGGGATGCTCCCGATGACTTTGATTTTTTTCTGCAATCCAATGGAAATAACATTTTGCCGTTCATCGCGAAATTTCAATCTCTGCTTCGGAACGTTGAGTAAATTCTAAAAAAAAAGTAAAGCTCGCGAATCTACCGCCATATTGTAAAAAAGAAAAAAGAAGCGCGAGAGATGATCGAGATCGATTCCATCAAATTGAGCAACGCGCGACGCGGATAAAGAAAATGGAAAATTTTTCATTGCGAGATGAATGAAGGGATTGCAGCATTTTATTCGTAGAGATTTCTGTTTCGAGTTGAACACGATCAATCGCGCGATGTCAGTGTATAAAAACCGCTTTCTTATCACGCGTCATTTTTCTCGGAACTTTAATTACGACGAATAAGTAGCCCAACCCATAAATATATGAAACGTTGGAGATGAAAGGAGGAGGAGGAGGAGGAGGCAGAGGGAGGGAAGAGAATGACTAACGCTCGCTCGGTATTGCGCTATAATCCATCGACCACTTTCGACCCACGCTCCGTTTTTATCACACGAGACATCGATCGTTTCCTACTGCCTTTGGATTTTACGTGTACACATCGCTTCGCGTATCCGCGCGTAGATTCGCTCCTTCGTAAATACGTCACGTACATAGCCTATAATCCTTCGTCTCTGCGTGTGTGTGTGTGTGTGTCTTTCGAATGCATTTGGAAAAAGCGCAACAGCCTGCTGCTCCTTTACGATTACGCATATTCCACGTATTATCTCTCAGTCATACTCCTTTTATCATTCGGAAATTCCTCTCGAATACCAATCGAATGTCCTCTCGTGTATAGCGATGCCGTGCACAGCGCCACGCGCCAGCCGATCAAACTGTCCATCGCGTAGCTTCCACATTTCTCCGCAAATATCGAAATCACTCAAAATGGAAATAAATTCATATCCAAATTTTTCTTTTATCATTTCAATGACAATTCAATGAAAAATCTGGGCATGTAAACACGCACTTTGCGCCGTCGCGGAAGGAATTTCATTTTGAAAAATGACAATTAATTTCTTAATGCAGAAAAATAAAGTCAAAGCCAATTATAATATAACAATCATTATTATATTTACATCAATTTACAACAGCAGCAGCATCCTTTTTTCCGTCAAATTTCGATCCGCCTTTTTTTTATTCCTCTACTCTGCAGTAATTGCAAAATCATAAAAATAAATAAATACATGTTTACGCTGTGTACACAGTATTTTCAAGATTTTTTGGCTTCACTGAGTAACCGGTGAAAATAAGAAAGCCATTGGAGTTTTTTTTTGTTTTTCGTTCCTCGCAAAAGTCGAAAAAGCTCATTTCTTCGATGCGTTCCATTAAAGTTATTTCGTAAGTAATCTTTTGCAGCCTCAATGCTGCGTATCACATCGAATTCCCATCCTTAGAAACCGAGAAAAAATACACTCGCTACAAAAATATAACTCTGGATTTATCGATTATCGTGGAATTTCAATAAATGTCAAAATCCCGTTGTTTTCAAATGAAAATTCAACCTTCAAGTTGGATCGACTAATTTTGTACCATTTGGAATTAACGTTATTGCGTAAACTCACACGCTCATCAATGAAAATACCAAAAATTCACATTGTACAAGAGAAAACAAGTTTGACCTTCACATCCGCAAACACGTTTTCTCACTCTGAACACACAGAGATCAATAGGATGATAACTTATTATTATTTAGTCTCACAACGTATAGTTTTGCGTATGGAACGCGATTTTCCAAATTTTTCGAAAAACAAGAGAATTTACGTTTTTTCTGCGTACCGCGTTTTTTTTCTATTGCCAAAATCTTGGTATTCGATTTCTTTGCAGGGAGGACAAAAATTTCAATCGATCGAATTTATGTTTAAAAAAATGACGCAATTGTTTCGGGGTTTGGTGTAAATTTGTAAAATTTTCAAACGATTGTACTTTTGTGGTAAAAATTGATTGATGAGTTGGCAGTTTGCATGGAATGATTAGGGATTTCGCCAGGGCAATGAAAAATCGTTTTAAAGGGTTTTTTACGATCAAGCCCTCATGACAGCGTTTGCAGGGATTACTGGCCAAGGGTATTCCGCAAGGAGCAGAAAAAGCTTCTCAATTTTTTCTTCCTTCTGTGATTCGATCGGTAAGAATCGTTTTTTTAGAGATAAATGCACGACTAGGTAATATTGCTCGATTCCTGTGCTGGACGTATACGTTTCGAGTTTATGGAAAAGTCGGTTCAGTTTTCTCCAGTCGCCAGAACGATACGGGGGACTTGATTAGTGAGAATAAAAAAATACACGAGTCCGCACAGGAAAGAGTGGCGCGTGGACACAAACTCGTGATTTACACGCAGGAATACTTGTTATCGAATCGCGAGTATAAAAACGATGTGAAAAATGAGTCTCTGTCATCACCGGAAATGGTTGTTTGAAATATTGACGATTCACCGAAATCCATGAGGAGAATTAGCGTCTGAGTATGGAAAAGATCGACATTTGTGTCGCAGTGCTGCGTCGACGAAACGACCAATCACGTATAATCACAATTCGTCTTTGTTACTTTTCTCTTGCTTCCTCTCTGATTTAGCAATTCTAGGCGCAGCAGCTTTGTCTTTGGAGGACGAGGGACTTGGCTCGGTGTTGTATTTTCCTAGAGCAGCGAGATTCTTGTAGTAAATTTTGAACCTCTGCCTGATTTGCTCCAATTTTTTATCCTCAGTTCGAAGATTATCGACCGAACCGAGTACCAGATGAACTTCTCTCATGTGTTCCAGTTTCAATAGGATTTCTCGTCTCGCGTGACTCGCTCGCTTTTTCGACAACCTCTCACGGTTTCGATTCAGCTTCCGATAATTAATCAACAATTTTTCAATTATGTCGAGACACAGACGACGAGTACGGGCCACGCAGTCTTTCGGCGGCTCGCCAGAACCAAAACTACAAATATTCACTAGTGCCTCTACGTGCATATCATCCTCCAAGTTGGCCAGCACGAAATTCAACAGATTTGGTATTGTTATCGGCAACGTAAAGGGGTACACGGTGCTGTCCTCTTTTCTGCAATTATTATTGCAAATAAAAACGTTGAACCTTTTCTTTCAATCAAATTAATTTTTTTTTTCAATCATTCGAGCCAGAATAAATTTTTTTTCCAATCAAATATCAAGCAACTTGCGAAGAATTCATTTACCGCTTTGCTGGAAAGAATAAGATGGAGGGATAACGGTGCATGCTGTATTCCCAGGGCAAATCGTTGTTGTCGCCGTCGATTCTCACAAAAATCAAATGATCCATTTTCGAGAGATATTTGGCAACGGTTAGATACACGTAAGCGATTGCACTGCAGAACGCGCAGTAAGGAGAATGATACATCACAACGACATCCTGCAAATAAATATTTCTTCATTAAAAAATAAAAAGACACGCGAGCTTTTTCAGATCGAATGAACGATGAAAATCACTCGGAGCGAAAAACTTGGAAATGTTGAATGAAACTTTTCGTTCAATGAATAAAAAACATCCTTACCATTCTGGGGTCCATAACCACGTCCAAAAACGTCTCAGAATTCAACTCTCGTACACAAATTTCAGTTTCCTTGACATCGTCACATCCTCGCAAACTTTTAAAGTCTTTTGCAAATCTCTTGGAGCTTTCGGAACGTAATGTTCGTTGTAAAACTCCCGCGGAGTATTGATTGATAAATTCTACCAAAGATTCTCGACTGTACGGTCTTTTCATCAGGTACTGACTTTCTTGCTGCAAAAATAAACAAAGAAAACCTCCAATTTCGTGGTTCTCGAGCCTCCGAGAGCAAACTCCATCGAAATAACGTTCAACTCACATCCGCGTCGAGAATGACGACGGCAGTTTTGTCTTTTGTTTTCAAAAGGTCGATACCGAGTCCCTCAGCGAAATGAAAGTATTGTAAACTGTCAATAGCTATCAAGGCCAATACTCTGTTCTTCCTGCAAGCCGAGGCCGTAACTTTCGTCGAGTTGCTATTTTCCGTAACGTCCGGAAAAATAGGATAATGATATTTGTTTCCTGCCAGCAATTTGATGCATTGATCCTTGAGAAACATGGCCCGTATACCGATCGCTGATCGTGGATCCTTGTCACCAGTCAATTCCGAAGGTTTCGGATCGTCTCTAAAGACGAATACGAAAACTGGTCATTTTATTCAAAAAGCGAAAAAGCAATTATTTTATAAAGTTGACGAAACGTTCGGAAATGCGAACGAGGGAAACGAATAAATATTTTTTTTTCATTGGAAAACCACGAGGTGGCATTTTTCATTATTTTTGGACTGAAAAAACGTACCGAGCATCCGAAGATTCTTCGTGCAAGTTTGCGTTCCAGTTTCGATCGCTGTCACAACAAAATTGTTGTTTGTCAAAATCGTCTTCGTTTTCTACAGCTTTAAAAATGTCAGATTCTTTGCAAATTTCTTGGACATTATCCTCGGACATGCTGCACACTCCAGACTCGGCATTCGAATCAGAACCTAGTGTTTTTTTGCACGAGAGACATTTGTTCATGACGACGCTGGCGCAGCAACTGTCGTTTATCCACTGCTGAATGGACACGCTCACACGCACAGGTGCGTCGGGCCTCGAATTTATCTCTTTCAAAAGTTGCACGCATTTCTTGCTTTCCGCTCGATGCTTCGCAGCCCCTTGACGAATATTTTCTCTCAAACGCTCCACCCAATTCTGCTTGAGCAGGATATCGTCGCAAGTGTAATATTGCAGGGCGACTTCTCTCAGCTGAAATATTATTTTCGTCGAGCCATGAAAAAATCATTTTGTTTTATGGGCAAAAAAAAGAGACTCACCAATTTGTAATTAAAGTTGGAATCGTGCAGAGGATTTCTCGGTGTGAATAAAAAAAGTACGGGACCTTCGCGCATGTAGGGAGCCAGCGTGAGTGATTTAACGCCAGGCGGTTGGAGCCACAGTGCCACCTGATGCATCGAACTTTCAATCCAATTGAGCAAATTTGGTGTCGTCCACAGTTTCTCTGTTGGAAATATCTGCCCGCAATTAAGAGCGAACAATTAATAACCGATGTTTATGCGATTCTCGAGTTTGCAATTTCGTTTCATTCCAATGAAAAAGCTTATTTTCTGCTCATCAAAATTTCCCACTCACCAAAGTTTCGTTCCACATTGACAACGTCGCAGCTGGCAAGGAATAAATACCAAATTCCTCGCTAGCTGTACGGGGATCCGTCACAACCGCAAAACTAACGTCTCTGTTCGGATCTTTTCCCAAAAAGCGAGTTGCCGTTCTGTAATACGCTTTGTAACCCGGACTTTTGGTCAAACCTTTGAAATCGATGAATCCGATCACGACTGCCTGCCAAAAGAGAATTTTTTATAAATTGCAGAAAAAAAAAACAATTCCAGGCTCGAATAAAAGTTATTGACATAAAATTCTGGCGGATGACACGGAACTGCAAAACTTACGTCGCTTTCCACAAGCAGTTTGGCCAGATCTTCTTTTTTTGTTATTCTATTTATAGGACGGACGAACGATTCTAAAAATCGTATCATGTACGGCGCTGTGTTTATCCCTCGGTATTCGATGGGCACGTCGCGAGAAGGATAAAGTATCAAGACCGGATAGCTCTGGATTTTGTTGTACTGGGCCCTGCATTCCGATCCCGGATGCCAGCAATTTATGGCCGCAAAAAAAATCTGGAAAAGGGTCGTTCGGTTAATCGGATTGGACGTCGCGTAGATTCTTGCATATCGTCGGCTCGTCTTTACCTTGGAATAATAGTATTGAGCGACCGTTTCAAACTCGTGTCTAACGGCTTGGCTCTCGGCGTCCCAGGGGGCATAATACATGACAAAACTCAAATCGGCGTCGTTGGTTCGTTTGATCATTGCTTCCAAATGTCCTTTGTAAAAATCCAGAATGACCGAAGTTTGATTGAAGAAAGGTCGAGCCGAAGGAGGTTTCGATATTCTGGGTGGTCTGCGGCGAGCATAAATTTCCACATTTTTTAAATTCATCATCTTTGACCGACAAATGGAGGAGGAAATGGATGAAAACAAAAATTGTTTCGATTTTTGGCGGCAGGATCGCCGGAAAATGATTTTTGTAGAATTTGCGACGTTATGGAACGGACGAGTTTGGAGGGGATAAATATTTGTGAGAAAAAAAGGATTACGAGTTTCGGTTCATTTTCTATTTTTTTTCTAATGTTGATAACCTTAAAAACTCACGCGCTGTGAATCGCAGCGAAGCCAAGAGTAAGTGTAACCGCGACATAGAGACATATAATTTCCCTCGAGTACGAAAACATTTTGCTCGCGAGTCGTTCCTCTATTGATGAGCGTCGTATTCTCGCCACGTCGGAATTGTCTGATTGCGTGGCCGGTTGTGCACTATCATCAACATTTCGCGGCGTACTGGAATCTTCTTCCACGCTCAACATTATCCGCCCGACAAAAGCCTCTTTTTATATATTCCTCTTTGAAACTGGATATACTCGCAGGCCGAATTATCAATCACTGCATTTCACATACTCAACGCTATCGCTGCACGACGACGCAAATGCTGCTGCTGCCCTTTGGAGCTCCTTTTCCTTTCATACGTCAACATTAAATTTAATATACTACCGTCTCTTACTTGCATGTGTCTAAATTTCATTAGCCGAGAACCAACGTCGTTTTGGGCTTCTCGCGCGCGCGTGTCCCGCGATCTGGCTATTCTAACTATTCTCGCCTATTCTGGCACCCTTCTTGCTCTCTCAACGTTTTTGCCTCCTTTGCCTGTTTCTTGGCTACGAGGGCAACAGCTGATCGAGTGTCAACACGTTACGCCCGCGTTGACGTTATCTAAGCCGTTTTATTAAACTATAGCTCATTTTTTTTCACCTTTTGTATTTTATTACCCCAGCACTTCGCGTCGTCTATTTGCATGCCATTCGCGGGAGGCTTCATCTGTTTTTTATGCAAATTTTTCATCAAAATTGCAGATTTATCAGCACGCGACCATCCATTTTCATCGTCTTTTGTTGTACCAGGTGCGCATGATATAAAGCAGCAAGAGATAATGCGAAATGATGATTCCCGCGTTATTTTGTATCCCAAATTTGCTCCCTTTCCTCCATCTGCTAGAAAACAATAAAACATTTATTTACATTATTTCAATGAACCCCAACAACTGCATTACCGCCTTACCATCCGACGAGCACGCACATCTACGAATGATACGTCAGTGTTCTTCAATATCGATCGAGAGTTGTCGTTTTTGCAAAAACGTCTCGTGATCATCAAAAGTAAAAACGTCCCGCCTGTTGCCTGTCGCAGTCGACAGTTCGCACTGTCGCAGACTGCTGCTCGCATATCCTCTGCTATCAAAACACAAGAGCCAGCATCGCGTCAAGTTTCATACAATTCCTCGAAAATAATAATAAAAAACAAGAGATTCGATGATTCTTTTGTCGCAAACATTGCAGCAGTGATTGCATGTAGTGATCGAGTCTCGAAAGTCTCAAAAAATTATTGTCGTCGTAATAACTCGTCGATATTCCTCCTTTCTTATCGTGTTGTTTGTTACGTTGAAGAAAAACAATTGAAAGACGGAGCATTTTCATCGCGCCAATAAGTTTCGTGCAATATATCAGTGATAAAGCAAAGCGAGCAATGGCAAGGACAAAAGGTGGAAAAAAACTAGTGAACACGATGTGGAAGAGTAGCAGCTCGTTGAAACGTCCAATCGGCAGGTCCGCAAAACCAGCCGAAAAAAGGTCAGTTTTTTTCTCCGATCAGAAAAATCTTGAATCGTCGTTGCAAACAAAATCATGACAATTTATTGATGCAGGAAAAATAAGGCATTGGCTACAAAGGTCCGTGAAGATTCCGTCGGGCCAACTCCGGATACTTCTCTTCCGTCGCAACATCCAAACACGACAGAAAATAATTCAGCCCCAGCCACGCCGGCCGATTCTGCTCCGCCGGAGACGGCAACCGGCGTTTCCAGCGACCAGACTCCGCCGAGCCCTAAAATTACCAACGGCTCGGTCCCATCCTCGTCACAGCCTAACGGCACGTCGGAAAACAGTTTACCGATATCGATGAAAACCCGATGTCTTTTTCACAGCCTCGGCTATTCCGAAGATGTTTTGTCCGCTCTTCCAAACCGCACATGGGCGATCCATTGCACTGAAACGCCGTTCAAACGAATCGTCGTCAGTGCCTTATCGATGATCGATTCTCAGGACGCGGGACTCGTCCCTCACTACGTCAAACAGGTATTGATAAACCTGGAAAACTATTGAACGTAGAAAAGCTAGTAAAACGTTTTGAACTCCTTGAATGCGAGTGAAACGCATAGAGACGAAAAAAGCCATTTTCACCTTACTGCGAAAACGTTGAAGCAAGAAAATTGTTTACATTTTGCAGATAATCTTTGACGAGAGCTTGAACTTTGAAATCTTGTTGGTAAATTGCCGAATAACGCTGAAGGAGAAGCCGTCGTGTATATCGACGATGGACGAGTTTGAAGATTTGTTGGACTACGTGGACAGTCTGAAGGTTTGCAAGGGCGGGCCATCCTTTGGTCAATACAGTCGTGTCACTCCTGAGTGCGCTTACAGAGACGGGATGAACAACTGGAGGCACAATTTGTGCAGCCTTGAGATAACAAGCGGAGAAGTTTGCGAATCGTGCAATTCGTTGGACGAGATATTACGGAGGCATGCTCAACGCACGAGAACAACAGTCAAATCGGCTGGCAAGCGGAAACGATGAAATCGGAGCCCGGATTCACCCAAAATTTATGAAGAATCACGATGAAAACACGAAAATGATGTTCCTCGCTGTGGTAATCGTCCTAGTCTGTAAAAACTTTGAAAACGTGCATTTGCGTGTTTTCCATCCTCCGGGAACTTGAAACGATATCCTTCAGTTTTTTTTTGTTTTTTCATAATTCACAGTCGGTGCTATCGACGCTTAGAGTCGAAGGATGGAGATTATTTGTTAAAAAAATCCAACGACTGAATGGAATTTCTCGAAAATACACCACCAACAAGGCTGTAAATAAAAAATTTTGAAAACTTGAAATCGTTTCGATGCCACGAGTCGTCAATCATCTCAACCAGCACGCACTTTTCGTTATTTTTTTCATCTTATTATTTATTTTCGCATTGTTTCGTTTTCTTTTGTTTATAAACATTTGATACAGTTTCGTTTGTTCGTTAAATTGTATTTCTTGTTTTAAATAGAGCTTAAAATTTATAGCGATACGAGTGTTTATTTGATGAAATTTTTATTTTCTTTTGTTATTTGATTAATCGAATTCTCTGGACATAGACAATTGGATCGACTGATCAAGATTTTTCGCTTTAACGGTTTGGCATGATATGATACAATATTATTATTTATTTAATTGCTTTTTTTTTTAATCTAAAATGTAAATACAATATGAAGGGTATCAAATAAATACATTCGCGTGAATTAGTTAAGGAATAGTGATTCGTTTTTTTTTTGTGTTTTTCATCTTTTCATATCTTTTGTGGAATTATTGGAAAGATAGAGATATTTAATGATGTGTGGTAAAACTTGTTTTACGCTTTTTCATACTTTTCATCGATAATCTGCATTCAAGTTTTATTTTTTATTTTTTATTTTTATTTTTTTATCGTAGACATCGGATTCTGAGGGTTTCGTTGGTCGCACCGTCTCTACTGCGCCAACGATCGAGGAGCCTTGGAACAAAAACCCCGAATCCCACTCTATGATTGTTTATTTTTCTGCATTATATTTCGAGCAAATTGATCAACGAATTATTGATGAAATTGAGCTATTGGTGTCACAGAAGAATTTAGGATTTCGTTACATAGGAAAATCCACATTCTGGGTCATTTGTTCCGAATCTTCTCAATTGCGATCGCGCATCAGGCTGCGAGGGAATGTGAGGACGTTTGTTTATTATTGAAAAAAAAAAAAAAAATTGATCCTCGTGTCGAGAGGCAGCGAACATTACAATCGGAAGTGATGCTTGAAAGTTGATGAAAAAATTGGGCAACACTTATCTCCTGGAAAATCGATCGATTCCATTGATTATTTTGAGAGGAATATTAAGAGAGAGAGAGAGCGAGCGCAAGAAAAACAAAAACAGTATCGGATTACTTCTTAACTAACAGTTTGTTTGCTATGTATAGATTTTAATGAATATACAATGAAATATACATTTATGCTTAAACTGTGAAAACGTCATCGCATTGGAAGTTAATATTAATGGATTTTATTTTCGATTAATCGGAAAATTCCAACTTTACGAGAATCTCTGGTTTTTCGATTCACCGATTAGTCGTTGGGGGCGGGGAAAAAGAAAGATGAAAAATACTCGTGCGAATCGTCATACGAGAAATCCTTACGGTTCCACACTCGATCGTTTTGTTTTTGGAAACGCGAGGCATTGTCACAGTGAAAGCATTTGTGATACCTACGAGATTCGCATTATACATGGACTAGACTCGATTTCTTATCGTTAATAGTAGTTTTTTAAATTGCAATGCTGCATGGAAAGGAGCAAAATAAAAAAAAATGAAAACAAAGCGAGATGAAAAATAAAACGTCATAAATTCGGCGATTTATCATTCTCTCGAAAAATTTCGTGCCTCTCTATCCAGCCAATGAAAATATCATGTCCTATGGAACGCTCGTACCATATTTTTTCTTTCTTTTTGACGAAAAATAAAAACAAATCAAGAAAACCCAACTTGTTACATGCATAAATAGTGTATAAATTAATTAAGTACAAAAATTACAAACTTATTAACAAAATATTGGCAAGACTGGGTTCTCATCGGCCAAAATCAACTTTACCACTCGATATTTCAATTTCGCTTTCATATCTTACACCTTGATTCAACGATATTAAAACAAAACAATAAAACAATGACTTTTTCCGATACGCTGGATTATTTCATTACCGCATCTCCCTTATTAAACGAAACCAAACAAAATAAGACACAAAATTTATTTTCCAAAAACAAGAGTATCAACGAGAAGAATAGTTTTTTTGACTGGGAGAAAAAGTTGCAGAGCGAATCGTCACTTTTCTTTGACCCTCGAAACTGAATCCTTATTAAGAAAAATCACGCGCACACCTTTTTTACTCACTACAATCCAATTATTTTCATTCACTTTTATTTTATTGCTTTTCACGCTAATAAATAGTATAGTTTATTTATATTTGTATATATATAATCGATGTACGTCTCTGACGATTATTGTGTTTTTCAATTAACTTGACACATATCACAGAATACGTATTTTTCCTGTAAAAAATTATACAAGCTCAATTATGATACAATTTCATTGGGACTAAAGAAACGAAAGGGGGACAGACGACTAAACGAAAAACAGAGAGAGAGAGAAAGAGAGAGGGGAGAATAAAGTTCGTTCCAACGGATTTCCATTCGCAATGGACGAGCAGGACGAAGAAAAAGTTTCTTTCGTGCTTCTCCTTGGACTATCTACTCGATTGACAACCCATCATAAAATGTGATGACCTGGATCTCCATCGCGACGGAATAACGATGAAGAAAAGTCACGAGAGAGTTTCCACTCTGGAATATTTTCCATTCTGTCATTACAAATTCCTTGGTGGAAAAAAATTGTTGAATGAAAAACTGTGAATTTAAAAAAATGCTCGATCGAGAAAACGTTCCCGGTGTGCAAAAATATACGATTTTGGGTTCATCGCTCGTTGCAAGTGACAACACTCGGTTGGACATCGATAAGGAGTCGCTGATGATGATGATGATGGCCCTGGTGAGGATGACGGTTTATTTCTTCGAAACGAATTTCCGTTTCTTTGACGTTTGTCGAGCTACTGGTTGAGCAAGGTGTTGGTCACCTGAGAGATGGACAACAGAGGACTCCCGGCGTCCGGTTCGTTATCTGTGGGGCAGATGACATTGTTGCAACTGCCGATGAGCCCACCGTTCCGTGATGAAGATGAAGATGATTGTGTACCACCGGATGATATAAGCCGCTGGTGTTGTTGGTGGTGTTGCTGCTGCTGCTGTTGTTGTTGTTGTTGTTGTTGTTGCTGCTGTTGCTGTTGTTGCTGTTGGTGGTGGTGTCGTTGTTGTTGTTGTTGTTGCTGGTGTTGTTGTTGTTGTTGTTGTTGTGGTTGTTGTTGTTGTGATTGCTGTCCATGCCCATGCCCATGCTCATGCCCATGACTATTCCCGACCCCGTCTCTGTGCCCGCCGACGACGGTGACGTGCTGCAACCAAAATTATGTCACAACGTTAACCAAGGCTAACCGTCGCGAAATTCACCAATTTATTCCATCAAATAATAACTCCCATTCGCCTTTTATTTCTCATTTATTTTTCAGCCCCAAGCTCATTCGGAAAATTAAATCGAATTCAGGAAATCGAATGCAACAAAACAAAGTGCTAAAAAAATCATGGCATCGAAAAAACTGCAGGCAAACACACACAACACACAAAAACACTTTGTCCTTGAATCTGAGCAGAATGAAAATTTGGAAGAAAAGCCAAATTAACTCACGGAGAGAAATTTATATAAAAAATTACTATGCCACCATAGTTCCCTGGACAGTATCGTCCGTCTGAGAAATTTTAGCAAAAACATAATCATTTTTCATCTGAAATTGGACGAAAAATGTTAAATTTCCGCTACTTCCGATAGAATTTGAATAAAAATTACTATGTTTTTGCTAAAATTTATCAGAAGGACGATACTGTCACGAGGGAACTGTGGTGGCATAGTAATTTTTGATATACATTTTTCTTCGTGTGACTCCAGAAAATTCCATCTATTCTTTTTCTCGACTGATTATTTTTGATTAAAATTAGCTTTTTCCTCAACAATAAAATGTTTTTCATTCATCATGCACTCGCTACGTTGATAGAAAAAAAAAGATGGAATAAATAATGAGCAGAAAGAAGAGAAAATGAAAACAAACGTGAAGGTAGCGTGAACACTCACTGGGGCGTGTGCCTTGGTGGTGCGGGGTGGTGATGGTGGTAAGGATAGTACTGGTAGTGATGGTGGTGTTGAACTCCTTGCCATACCTCGGAGCCTACACTATCACCATGTCCTGGATGACTGTGGTGCGAGTGTGAATAACCACCGGTTGTTGGCACAGTCCCATAGTGTGAGCTCGTGACGGGATATTGTTGTTGCTGCTGTTGCTGTTGTTGTTGTTGCTGTTGTTGCTGTTGTTGCTGTTGGTGTTGTTGTTGCTGTTGCTGCGGCTGTTGATTTTTATTTTTGGAAGGGCTCGGAGCGTTGGATTGGCCGTTGGGTGAGGTTTGTTTCCATTTGTTGCAGTCGCCGTTGATCGAGCCCATGTCAGCCAGCGATTTCAAGGGGTCGTTGGGGACATTTGAGGTATTGCCAGGATTTCCAGAGTGGGTCGAGTGTGGCGTTGGGGGACTGTAGCTTCCGTTGTTTCTCGGTGGACTTCTAGAAGGCGGCGGTCCCCACATGAGTACCGTTTGTCTCGGCACTTCGCTGCCGTACACTTCCGGTTTGACGTCTTCCATTTTAGGCGTCCGGATGCCATTGGCTGTGGTAACGGGTGAGCTTCCGGCCGAGTTGCTCGAGGAGGCACCTTCCAGACTGTGTCTACTTCCGGTGCGTACCACATTGATGTCTCCACCGGTTGGATGAAGCGGCACCGAGCCCGTAACCGGCGAAGACGCGTAAGGTGAGCCACTCACGCTGTTCGGATGTCGAGTATCGACGTAACTGTATTTCGGCGATTCGGCCAATTGTTGACAGTACAGACGCTCCTCCGTCTTGCTCGCCAACTGGTGAGTGTCGTACGTCGGCAAACTCACGTCTATGAACCCGTTGTAAGCCGTCGTCGTGTGGTACTCCGGATAGTACGAACCCAGTGGACGATATTGAAAGAGATTCTCAGTCGCTGTCAAGTAACGATTGTCCAATGCTGTTCCCGGGTACAAAGTCTGATGATAATTTCCTGTGTGCCCGATGTACGTCGTCAGAGATGGATCCGTCGTTGCTGCTACCGCCGCTGGTGCGTAGGGCGTTGGATACATCGTGTTCAAATTACTATATGCCGCTGCTACCGCTGCCGCTGCACTGCTGTCAGCCGCTGTCAAATAATCCACCGAAGCTACCGTTGGCGCTGTCGGCGGCGACGCCGGAGACTGCGTTGACATCTTTGTTCTTTTGCTTCTACACGTCGACAAGAAATCCCGCAACTGCGTCTTGTAACGCCGGTTGACACGCTGCGGCGCCGGCTGCGCTGGCAACGTCGGCGTTATCGACGAACCCGTCAGACTCTCGTTGTCCGAAAAATAACTGTTCGTCAAACCAGCGTCCAGATACGATACTTTGAAATCCATCGTCCGTTTGCCCAACAAGTCTCGACCTTCTTCCTCCCTGCGTGGATGGTAACAACAATCACACATATTAAATCTTCGGAATTTTTCCTCTTTTCTCGTACGCTCATTCGATCGATTTTATTAGACAATTTATGATTGAAAAAAATTACTTACATCAAGGGTCTGTGAGTGCTGATGACAAAGTCCGGCTTTGAATTTTTGTAAACGAGACGAGAGCTCGTCTGCAACCATTGCCATCCACCGTCTTTCATTTGGTACCTGTAGGCTATCATACCCGAGGCTCCGGTTTTCAAAACTGTGCAAAACCCATAAAGAAAGTTGTCATTAATTTATTTACAGCAGGTTCCTTCTGTAAATAACTGTAAATCTGTAAAAAACAAAAACCTTCATTCGTAGGTTTTTGTTTTTTCTTCAAAATTTCGTCACTTATTCCGTAATGGAGAAGCGCGAAATTGATTTACTTTGTAATTACTTTGAAGGAAAAATGATGCTTAAGGATAATTACGTTCTTGATGTGCACTCGCGACGTAAGCCAGATCATCGTAATGGACGAGATCGTAGCCACCAAGGTTGGCGAGTTCGGCATCAGCATAACCGAGCAACATCTTGCCACGCTGATCCATCGAGACTAGTGCTAGGTCCAGTTTGTGCTTGCTCTTGAACATTACTTCTTTTTGTGGAACTTCGAGTAACGAGGGTGGTCCAAACGGTGTGCAAAGTGCGAACAGAGCTAGAGGCGGATCTTCCGTTTTTCTGTTTTGACCATGAAGCACTTTCACTCTACCCCTGATGTCCAATCTCTGTGGCAACCAAGAACAAAGAAATTCCATAAAGACCAGTTTTACGCATCCTGCTCCAACTAGTGGTCGTTTCAAAAAATTCACATTCCCGCATTGTGGGATACTTCAGCGGGAGTATCTTAGTAAAAACGGTAAAAAATCGACGATTGTCCAATTTTTGTTCGTTCGATATATATATATATTTTTTCCATTATATAATTTTCGCCAAAGTTGCCAAAAAAATGTTGTGGCCACGGCCCGTGCATTTGCAAAAGCCTGTAGTCTTTGTTCAATTAATTACAGAGGGAGACGAGGATGATAGTCGACGTTCATTAAGGCTATGCTCAACTTATACAAAGTTCACCGAAAGAGGAAACAAATGCAAAATAATTAAAATAGATTATCTACGGGATGAGTAAAAGTGCATAAAAAGCCTCTATTCTGCTGCTGCTGCACCTGGAAGAGAGTGGAAAAGAGAATTTTGCTGTTGTGTGTTGGGAGGAAGAACGATGGGCGGGAACGGAGACGGAGAGTGAGCCGCGGTGCCGTAAACCTTTTACGATTACAGTTTCATTTTCATAAACGTCAAAGCGGTCTGGTTTTTTGTCACAAGGGACACCACGCGAAAGAGCTCTCGCTCGCACGCCGTTAGTTACATGACGCTACCGCACTCGTCGCCACCGTCGGAGGCTCCCGCGCAATCTCACGAATCGTAGTCTTTCGCACGGCAAGCGGCGCATCGTCCTCGATATTTTTCCTTTTATTCTCCCTCTCTGGTTCTCGTCGTGTTTGCGGGAAGATAATTAGTGTTTTGCGCAGCCACCACGTGGCCCTCCGTAACCTGGGTTTTGTCCAACAATTGATTTATATACTCCCGACCATTCCTCCCTCGCGAACTCATACACCCTTTTTCTTCTTCTACTTCTTCATCCCGGAAGGACGAGCTTGTGATTTTAAACTTGGGTTCCGACAAACGAATAAGAAAACGAAACTGAAGTAATTGCAAGTTTTTAACGACAGCTCTAGACTCGTAACGAATACCATTTTTTTCAATCACGCGCCTAAACCGTTTGATATGAGTTTTTAATTGTAAAATCCATACTCTTTTGACGTTTAAGGATCGGATTCAATTGCCAACCCATCCTCGTGGCTTCGAGCCATCAGTTGGTTGAAATTTTGATAAACAATTTCCAAAAGTAGAGACGTCAAACTTACCAGAAAACCGGAAGTGTTGTCCAAGAGACAACGGAAGCGGACGGTAAAGCTGCGCTCGAGAAGATGACCATGCTGTACCGTGAGGGCGTCATGAAGCGGAAGATTCGCACTCTCAGCTGGTAGAAAGCTGTTCCACATCA
This sequence comes from Hyposoter didymator, assembly GCA_037952995.1. Lineage (NCBI taxonomy): Eukaryota > Metazoa > Arthropoda > Insecta > Hymenoptera > Ichneumonidae > Hyposoter > Hyposoter didymator. The sequence goes on from JBAJMU010000009.1 coordinate 4,496,795, forward strand.
ATTGTCGTTGAAGCTCTTCCCGGTCTTCACTGTGCACGAGCTCGTAGACACTTTGATGCACGATATCGGACTGTAAAATTTTTGAAATACAAATTATTGATTCAGTGTCAACAAATTTTTGACTTGTCTCTTCCCTTAAACAACTTCTACAAAGAAAGCACGAGTTATTCTCCCCAGTGGGAAATGAAAAGTTTTGATTTTGTTGAAACAATTGGATATATTCAGTTTTCATGGGATTTGCCAATATTTTGCTATCCCATAATGACCTGTTTCGCTATTTTCACACGCTTCACATCAAGAGCAGAGTGGCGCAGTGGAAGCGTGCTGGGCCCATAACCCAGAGGTCCGTGGATCGAAACCACGCTCTGCTAACGATATCTTTTTTTTTCTTTCTGTTTTGACATAATTCAAATCTTTTATTACGAACCCTCGTTCCATTAGGAAAAACGATCGTTTACGAGGGTGAGTTTTACGTCAAACATTGCATAGCAGTTCTTCTGCATATAATTCTCAATAAGAACGCACATGTCTTTAGTGTACATATGAATTACAGAGTCATCCTATACCCTCGTAGGAGAGTGTAGAAACGGAGAGACTCGCGCTCGTCTGAAACTGCCGCGAACTATAAGAAGAACTTGGCTATATGCACCTGTGCAAGTGGGTAAAAATCCACAAAGGTAAATAATTGATGAAAAAGAGGTTTCTGCGAGTCAGAAACTCAGCGGGCATGCACAGGCGGATAATAGTACCTATAGTGGCGGCGTTGGAAACGCTTATTTACCGCAAGCTTCTCTCCAACTCCATAATGCATCCGATATATCGATCGTCGTTAAGTTATAAGGGCGTAACTGTAAGAATCATAGAAGTAAAGTGACGCGCGGTTGGAGAGTGCTGTTGTTTTGATTGGAATACTCGATACAGGAGTGTATTTCGCGTTCCCAGCGCAGCAAGGAATATCCAGTAAGTGAGCTAGGGCATCGTAGAGAGCTGCTGAAGAAAATGCTCGTCAACACGACATTACCATTTACCTATTGGCACTTCCGTAAACGAGATGTAACAGGGCTCGTAATAAATGGCAGTAGCGGGCGGCGAGGGGGCGTATACGGGGGCTTCTTGTACGGTACCGGAATAGCAACGATTGAGTGTGAAATATATAAAGTGTCTATTGATATGCGAGTATATACGCCGATGGTATAATGGCCCAGCTCCTCGAACATGAGAGTCGTGATGGCTGTGCTCCTGATACGAAGAGAGTGAGTGTAAGAGGTCGTCGCGCGTCGGACCAAGCTCTGCTTTGGGCTTCGAAAGTCTGATGTCTGTACATGTCTCTATATGTATATACAAATGTATATAAAGCATCCAGTTAAATATGTTATATACGTAAGGGCTCAACCTACATCGTCCTCCGTATTAAATCTTCCGTTTCACGTTTCCCCGTGTACACGAGTATTTGATCTATATACGTGCATGCATAGATGTCGCTGTAGAAGACACAACGCCCGGGGTGAAGCTCTTGGTATCGTGATTTATTATTATTCATGGCCGCGGTTAGTACAATCCAACACCGTTGTGGCGCTCTGTGTAAGTGCAATGCATGGTGCATATACGCGACAAGGAGCAGCATGCGACCGCAGGGTAATGGTCGCGCGGGAGTCTGCAATTCGATCTATTCTCCGCGTCTTTTATTTTTCTTTCTGATGCTCTTTCTCCTCCTTTTTTCTTATTCCCATTGCTACGAACGCGGAGGCTTACTCTTTCTCGTATACCTTCTTTCTGCATGCTCGGTGGAACCCCTTGCCGATGTGTTTATATTCACGTACGGCCGGCTCACCGACTCGAGTGCGTGGAGATTATCTGTCGCTGGCGAACCAAAGAACGACCATTGCGGAATCGCCTATTCCGTACCCTTCTGTTAACGGGGCTGACTTTTCACACTCTCGCTTTAGTCTCCGCTCTAGAATATAAAATCACTGGGAACCAAGCTGCTTATTTCCTTCTCGTCCGCGGGGTGTCATTAACCCTCGAAGGAATCTCAGGTTTGTCCTTTTGTGCGAAATCAAGACGTGCGGACAAATTTCGCTCAACCCAATGTTATAAGGTTTTCTTCCTTTTTAACCCCCTCCGCGGATCATCTTGGTCTTTTTCGACTCGAGCGATCACACTTTTCCAAAACTCTTGTTTTGCAAGCCTTTTATTTAAAAATGAAACAAATGCGACGAATATATAACAACTGTGAATAAAACTCAGAGCAGAATCAATGAAGAATTTTCCATAATTTTTAGATTTTTTTTTCTGTCATATGTGAGATCCGGGGTCCCGAGATGTCGAGTTGCCGCGGTCAAACATTCCTGCTCGTAAAGCAATGATGAAAAAATGATCTCCTGATGAAAAAGTTGAACCACTTTGTTGTCACGGTCAGAAAAACTTGAAAAACGCAATCGTTATATGTCACTGTTCTTTTTTTTTTTATCAAACTGCTTATAGCCTGCTTTTTGTTGAAAATAGTCGATAGTTGTGCATAAGTCGAGCAAGGTACGACAAAGTTATCACCGAGTTATTTTCCTCAGCAATTGCCTCGAGTTACAAACGATTCGTAGTAGAAAAAAACCGCGCAATCATTGTCGATGAGTCTCTTTCTCAATGAAACTTCCCTCCGCAGAGCTGTGGAACCCGATCGCTGCTTTTTCTTCCGATTAAATTGATCATTCGTCCCGAAAATGCAGTCACTATCGTTTCACCTTCTCATTGACTATTTTCTTACAGCAGGCGACATATGGAGAATATACTAGAATGGTATTTATTGGATTGAAGAAAAGTGGGGAATGGCTTGTCGGTAAAATATTTAGCAAGGTGTCGGCGGGCTATAACGCTAAGTCTGGCTGACTTTAGGACCCGACTACCGGCCGCGCATTAAATCTTTCGTAAAAGATTCATGCGTCGATAAATAATTGAGTGTATATTGTGCGAGAGGTGAATGGAGAATGTATCGCGAGTCTTGTGCCGGGGGAGCTCGAGGATTGCGCGCGTAACTATATCTTATCTTCTGTATATGTATATGATAGCGGCAACACACTCTGTGTATTTGAGGTAAAAACGTAGAGAAGATACGAAGGTGTGTGGGTAATACGATTTGAAACGTCTCCTCTCGCCATGCGGGCTCCTTCAATGAATTCTAGAAGGTTTTTCGTTATCGCCATATATCCATGCACACACATTTCTGTGGATCGTATATATGGACGACGTGGATATCCAGCAAGAAATCATCTTTTCTCGTCTCTTCGATACTGCACTGTCTCTCCCGCTGTGCGGATGAATCCTGGTATATGCAGCTTTTTCAGGCCCGACAACGTGCTGTCTTATACTTGAGGGCGTACACCCTGGCGCGAGTCTTATTTCTTTTTTCTTCGCCCCAATTTTAATTAATCGGAATAGCACGCTATATAATACAAGCAGATATGCCATCGACGGTTTCATCCACTTGGTCCGGCATACTAGCGAAAAATAATTAACCTGCACTAATCCGAATGAGATTTGCCTCGAACTAATTGGCCAAACGAAATGCGATGTCTGCAAGTATTTTTTTGATCCGAGGAGTCATCTACGAGTTGTCGCGATGATTTTCATGCAAGGTGCGATACCGGAGCCCAGCCGGGATTTAAATTCTGTATTTTCTACCGAGTTGAGTTTCAGTTTGAGAGTTTCCTTATCAGCAAGATATGCAGCAGGGAGTACAGTGTAACATTATAGCGCGTAAGCCATGCAGCGTGCATCGATGTACTTAATAATAGTTGGCGGGTCCACTCGACACGTGATACGTGAAATATGTGTTCACGAGTTTGCGTTTATACGAGTATGAGAATAATAATGCTTGTGTATACTCGAATCTGAACGCTCGCGCTCTCATTAGCCATGTTAATCACAAATTATATTTTAATTACCGGCGCGATATAGAAGGCGAACAAGGCCTCAGGGTCGCGGCTTGACGAGCATATAATTGCATGCTCACGTGGTTTCTGCTTTTTCGTATATTTATGTATACATTTCCGAGTGGCATGTCGTCGCAAAATTAATCATTGCCAATGAAATCGACAAGGGAAAGAGACAATGAAGACCTTTTCTTGGCGTACACTAATTTTGATGTGGCTGAATTTTTCAATTTTTGAAATCTGAAGCAGTTTTTTCTGTATTGCGATCAATTTCTCGATAATACACTTTTGTGCACAGTGCATAAATGAAAAATATGGGTCAAATGTATTGCACAAATTTTTCGAATATTTGTTTTTTCTTTCGGAGTCGTTTTTGTCTTTTTATAACCAACCCTCGTGTGTGTGTTTGTGTGTCTTTTAACATTGCTCGTTTAAATAATCTTGAAACATGCACTCGGGGTGCGGACGAAGCGGGGCAACGAGTACGAGAGAGCGCGCGCGTCATGGATGGTTTTACGATCGGCTCTCGTCGTTAATTAAGAGCTTGTAATTATTTAGCGGAGACGCGCTATATAGCGCACCCCCGCCGGCATCCAACAGCGGTCCATGGTCTCTCTTTCTCCCTCTCTATCTCTCGCTCTTTCTCTTGTTCTTCTCTCTTTCTTTCTATATGCTTTAGCCCGGACCCTCTGACTTGATTTACACTCTCTGGCCAAGACCGCGCGCAGCCTTACTTTGCTCCATTTTCTTTTCCTCGATCCCCGGAGCCTCCTCCCCACTCCATTACTTTTCTTCAAAGGATCTGACCGTTTTAATGAAAAATCATTTACGATAAACCAAACCTCATCTCAGAACGAATGAGTCGTTTAACCATAATAGTGCCATTCGTTTTTCAAAAGTTGTTCGTTATTGACAAACTTTGCTGCAAGTGCACAATTATTGTTCATGTCACGTCAGAATAATGATTTGAGCATCGTGCATCTTGAGCATCTTGAGGAAGCAATTTCCACAGCATTTTTCTATTTCACTTTCAAAATGCTCTCCGCGCCCAACTTCATTTATTGCCGTGGCAATTAATTCGACAGTTTACCTGTCGAATGTCATTCTAAGGAGAACTTTGGTAGATTATTGTTAATATCGATTATGAGAGCTGAAGCCGGTGGTACTGCAGTACCGGCACAACTCGTATCTCCCCAGAGCAAGCCCATCGGGTGAGATGAAATTCAAAAATCAGTTTAATATTCTGACTCTCCAATGGAGAGTGTATCAGATATTAAGCTGATAAGAACAGATACTACACTTTGATCTTAGCTAAATAAGCCGAGAAGCGATGCTCGTTAAAGTTTCTTCGGCGTTTAAGTAAAAGCTGGAGGACTGATGCAGCTGCGAGAAAGTGGAAAGGATGCGACACCTGGCTTCAGTTTTACGTACTAACGCTCAACTCATTGGGAGCTCGGGAGAACTCGGCTTGTTTATTTTCCGGACGTGCAGGGGTTTTATGAAATTTTTGAATTAGTTTTGCCGAAGCGGCAAGAGACGCGCGCGGGGGATGTTTCGGGAAGCCTCGCGGATATTGGGAGGTCTGCCGGTTATTTTTATTATCGAAGCGAAATACGAAAAAATGGTTCGGCAGAGCGCGATGTTGGAATCGCGCGCGAACACGTGCAAAATATGATGAAAACACGATTCGGCAGGATCAAAGAATGTGTGGCTTTCGTGCATGCACGAGGATACTATGATGGGGCACAAGATTCGATATACATTATCGCACGAGATTTCATTCCTTGCCGACAAATTGAAACAAATCAGCGTGGTAATAATAATTAATCCGTGCCGGGCATTAATATCGAGCTGTGGCCACATATCACTGCGAGAGTGAGTCTCTCTCCCTCTCGACTTTTTTCTTTTCTCTCGATGCGAGCAAAGGGAAAAGGGTGAAGTGAGTTTACCGCCGTGAGCTCACCGTACCTATTGATATATATACGTATACAAGGGCGAGCACGAAGTTGAGCTCTCAATTACGTGCAAGAATTATGAACGCCGATGGTAAAGAGCGAGAGGAGAAACTGATCGGCACGCGGTCTGCGCAACGAAGCGCACAGAGACGTGTCTCGCTCGCGAGAAGCCCGCGATCACGATGAACCGAGCATTATGGTGTGTAACACTACAGTCAAAGTCCTCGAGGCTTTGCTTTCCCATCGTCCTCAGTTAATCAGCTGTTTAGTTTATAGTTCGATTAAAATCGACGGGGAAACATTTAATTTGGGAATGGAGAGCGGAAGTTCGAACGGCCGGGGCTTGAGAGACGCGCGGTTTCGTTTTGTCACGATTTCCAATTCTATCTCCGCACATGGTTTTGATTTTGACTTCATAAGCACTTTTTGCTTAAAAAATATCACGTGCTACGTGTTTTATAAATGTCTTGTGCGAAGCTGTATTTTTTCTTTATTTTAAAAAAGGCATAGGTCAGGAAGATTGCTCGAAGGCACACAACCGCGATTGTGTCTTCATTAGCGAGCTATTAATTGCCAAAATGTGCCACATTATTCAATGCCCCACGAGAGAGGCTTCGGGAGGTGGGAGCTCCATTGAATTTTATTCTCCGTTCTACTACTCGCGAGTCCTTTTTACACGATACATGGCTTTTGTTTTATGGTCTTTGCGCGTTCGAAGCAGTAACGGGATAAACGAGAGAACGTCACTGGCTGGGTCGTTGAGCTTGTCACATGAAAATCGTAATATACAATTTCACCCTCTGACCTCTAGTTTTTTCCTCTTTTCGCTTCGCAGCATTCCTCCCTTCTCTTCCATTCCGTACTCTATTTCTCACGTGAGATATAAAACCGAAAGAGGAGTGCGCGCAGAGTCCTTATACTGTGAATTACACCGATCGAGTCAACTCTACCGATCAGTTCGTTTTTGTAACGATACGACTACAAAAAACTCGACGCGAAAAATCTTATTGTCGAAATAACAAATTTAACCAAGTTCGCTACTTTTTTTTGGGTCAAAAATTTTTTTCCTTTCGTGTACGATTCGCCGGCAAACTCGGAATATTCTTGGAGCGTCGAGCAGGAACGAGGAGAATATTTTGTCTCGAAAGTCTCCCAACTATTCGAATGCATGAAAAAAAAAACATTACAAAGTAAAGTGTAATATCCTAGAGGGTGTGGGTCGACGATCATGTGTGAGGATTAGAGACAGTACGAGAGCCAGAGAGAGAGAGAGGAATATTAAAGGGCAGAATAGAGAGAAAAGTGATCCTGGCACGGAGTGACGCGCGTGTAAAAGCTCCGCGAGCTTACAATATATACACGGTAAACTTGACAAACATGGCGTGACTGAACGCTGTTGGGTGTGAACACAGAAAGAGAAAGAGAGTGAGAGAAAGGGAGAAGACAGACTTGCTGTAAAATACGGGGGCATATAATCCACCGGCAAAAGCTCGCTAGGAATCACGTTGAAGGCCGGATAGTGAACAAACCCTCGACTAACCCTGTGCGAAATCAAGGCACACCTCGTCCTCTTTCTCTTCTTTTCCCTTTTCCCTCTGGCCATGTCTCTCTCACTCTCTCTCCCTCTCGATCTTTCCGTCACTTTGTATCTCTTTGCATAGCACAATCGATCTACCAATTCAATCTTTGTAAATGTGCCAATGAAATATTCTTGAAAATTTCACGTGCCTGCTGCTGCGGGCATTATATATTCCAAAGCGTTTGCCGTTTCACGAAGGAACATTTCATGCATAATACATTGGGTGGAAGGATGATTTCTCAAGGCAAAAGCTACTCAGTGAAAATTGTCGTCAACAGAATCGTTTTCTTCTTCTTCTTTAGAATCGAAAAACGTCCAAATGTTTTCTGGATTTCAAATAACATGGAAAAATAGAGGCGGAGAGAATTTAAATCGTAAAATTATGGTTTTGGAATAAAATTTTCATTGACAACAAAATGCAATTTCGTATATTCACCATATATTGAATGTTTTCATCGTGTGTGGAAATTGGTCAGCATTTTGCGATAAAAACAAAGATCGTTGTTCCTTATTCTCGCGGTAGAGGCAAAAGGAGTGAATTTCCTACAATGGCCGTTTGCTTATCTAGATAAATTGATTGTTGAGTATAAAACTCACCTGATGGAAGCCAAGGTAGCTCTCTATACTGTGGGTAGCGAAGAAAACCTCCCCGTCGCAGGTCAGTATTAATAGGAACCCGTTCAGTGCCTGTAACACACACAAAACAACAAGATTGCGTGACATCGGATAACTTGTTCAACGACGGAGTGTTATCGAATTACCTCGGATAGAAATATACCGTACGTGTGCAATGTAATGTGCGTAAACACATACACGTAACGGGGATGCGATTTAATGACATTGTCTTGATTAATTATCATTTGCTCGGACACAGAAAAAAAGAAAGAAAAATACCGCCGGATTCAAGCGACAAAAGTAATGAGCGACTCATTTGCCGCGATACTAATCGCAGCGCGATTCTTTTGTTTTCCGCGGATTTACGGAGATTCATTAAAGAAAAATGTTTGCACGTAAGTTTTGTTTGCAGAATAAATTTTTCTCGTGTTTTCGGATCGAAATTGCTTCGCAGGTTTTTCTCTCTCGCGCTCGTTTAACTGGAAAACGATTTTGCGGCTGCTGAAAGTTTTCTCATTTATCGCGAGTACCGATACCGTCGAATGTTTCTCGTTGTCCTCATTGTTTCGCACAGCAGGACTCGTGCGATTTAACTCGTTTTACCCGCGAAGCGCATTTTCGGTTTCTCCAGCACTTTCGGCTCTAAATCCTCATCCGTGTGCTCATCGTGTGTTGTTTACGCGCCAGATTTGTGCAACTCGAGGAGATCGTAGATGAACCCGGAGCTCGAGGCAAAAGTAGCCCCGAAATATCCGTTCTAGTTTTAACAGCCTTCGGAATCCGATGTTGGACGTAAAACAGTCCCTTCCCCTCTCTCTCTCTCCCCCGCCTTGGCCACTATCAGCTTCGCCGGAAACCGAAGCCTCCAATCCTCGTTTTACCCTCTCGTTCTCCCTTGAAAATATATCCCGACCGAACAAACCTAAATGGATATTGTTTTGTTTTATTACGCTCGTAGTTTGGCGTACCGGCCTGGTACGCCACCCGCCGGAGTCGGCTTTTTCCCCGAGTCAACACACCCGAATAGGCTCCTTAATATACGTGTACTTTTACATTGAGAACGTCGTTATTTTTATTGCTCTGAAATATTGCGAGAAACGCCGTCAACTCGACCACACGATTTCGCCGTCATTTATATTTCCCTGAAGCAGTCTCGTCGATCACTCATTTTTACGAGCCGGATCGAATGTTCGCCAAGTAGAAAAAAAAGGAGAGATATTGAGAAAACGAGACATGTGGATGAAAAGTGTGATGCCGCGTGAATAAAAATCGAAACGATCGAATCTTGTCAAAAGGTGAAAAAAAACGAGCCACGTTATTTTTTTTTCGCCCCTTCTACACTCCGTCTCGTTCGATCTTTCTGCTGCTTCTCACGTACGGAGCGCATGCGTCCGGATGCTGCGCCAGGATTGGTCAAGGAGACGTTGGAAAAAAATGCGAGAGGAAGGTTTGAAGGGGATGCGCGCGGCACAGAAACCCTCCCTTACACATTGTTACAGCTTTCTCATCATTCCCGTTGGCCAGTCCGATCCCCCGATTCTAAATCGTAGCCGCGATTGTGGGAGATGAGGAGACATCAAGCATGATTGCATTTCACCCCTGCTTTGTCCTCGATGGCAAAAAGTATGGCCGATTTGGAGAGGAACCCATTGTTGCCCATGGAAAAATGCAGCAGTTGCAGTTTCTGGGCAGCGAAAAATTAATTAACGAAAAAGTTATTCAGATGCTCGTTTTTTTTCTTTTTTTCTTTGGAATGACTGCGATGACAAAGCTTCTACCGAATCTATCGACATTGCGATCGTTTCCCATCGCGAAAAGCTTTTTATCGACCCGACAATCTTAAAAACCTGAGAAATGTCACAGACACGTTGTTTGTGTACAAGAAGCTAAAAGGAACAGAAACGGAGAAGATAAAGAAGAGTAAAAGCGAAAGCTTTCGTCTTGCACGCTCTGGCACATCGCATGACACATCGCTTGCTCGTCGTACGCGCGTGGACTTACGCGAAGACTTATCGCGCCCAACGATTGCTCGAACGATGAGGTGGATTGGCACGCGAAGCTTCGATCCGCACACATTTTCATTTTTTCTTTCTTTTTTTTTTGTCACTTAATTCTCCTCTCGTCGGTTGCCTCATCGCTGCTGAGGAATCTTTTCCCAATAACCAATGACGAAAACGAGGTTCCAAACGGTTATTCGTTCCACTTTGTGAAATTTATCAGCCGAAACCGACCCAATTGACTTTATGTCTCAAAGATATTTCCCACAGCTTTGTTCTTTGTCATTCATCACCTTCTATTGATTCCTCGATTTTAGTGACAAATGAGCAACGTTTTGGCAGCGATTACGAACTCTTATTTATTGCGAGAATATTTTCCGATATTTAAGGCATCGAGACGTTGAACTGATAGGCTCGTTAGACCAGCAGAACTTGTACGACCCAAGTGCGTGCATGTCTGCGACGAAAAGGTGCGTGATGCATCGGTTGTGACAGCTTCACCTGCTGCCGTAGTTTCTTTCTGCCTCCGCCACGTCTGCTTTGCTAAGAGGTCGTGAAGCGACTTATCGGTGCGGGGAATGAAGCTACTCATGCGTGTTACCGGTTGATAACGATACTATTCGATGGGGGTTATCGCGTCTGAATAAAAAGCGTCAAAACTTGACCCTGCGTTTTTCAACGTCAACGCTTTAGTGTCATTGTGGGAAAAAAACGGATCGTTGCACATATTTTCTTCTTCGAGTTACTGCCGCACGTTTACTCCTCGCGAGTCTGCCTTCGTTCAATTAACGAGTCAGTGAATACTGCTCCTCGAATGTGCACGCATGCCTAATTAGATTTATCAGCTCACAGGGCTTACCGATCTCGCACGATCACGATATCGCACTGTCATACATCCAGATCGCATCTCCAGCACTCGAATGAGGCAATATATTATTCCAAGCATGACTTTTCGCTTTGTCATTATCCTTGCTTGGCTTTAAATTAATTTCGAATAATCCGTGAATTGGAGAGCGCGAATTTCATTTCGACATCGTGGGTACGTCGTCGTACCTGATATTTTCAATTTTACGAAATTATCGCCGAAAATGGAGTTTTCGTGCGGTCAAGTTTCGTTTTTTTTATTTTTTTAAATCTTCAAGGGCGATTGGGCGATTGGAAGGAGCTCCGATAATTAACGGATCGAAAAGCTGCAAAATGGAGTTTATTCGCCCGGATACGCAGACGAAAGCTCATCGTCGTCGTATGAGCTGGTTATTGGAGTTTAGGTTGGTGTGGTATAAGTATAAAAGAGCAGGGTGGAGGGTCGTAATAGTCTCGGTAGGTTAGTACGTATCTACGACGAGGTAGGAAAGGAGCCGGACGAGCGGGTGCGATCAATACGGGAAGGACTAGTGGTGCCAGCAGCACAAGCAGAAGCAGCAACCACTACCAACGGAGAACACACCAAGAACCACCCAAGTGACGGGTAAAGGAAGCAAAACTAAAGGCAGACCAAGGCGAGTCCGTTAACCAACCTAACCCCGCGTATCATCCCTGATCCCCTCCTCTCCTCTCCTCCTTTTGTACGAACGTAAACGAACCCTCGAGGGCTTTGAGCAGGGAAGCAGGACAGGCTGATGTTGTTCATAGGGGAGCCGCAGAGGGTTCCTATTCCGCAGATACGAACGAAATTCACGAGCTACATCAAAAAGTAGCCCAATCCATCTTCCCCTCTGATGAGAAAATTGCTTAATTCACCTTTCTATTTATGCGAGTATGCAACTTTTCGAAATTACCAAGCTTTGTGTGTGTCTGTGTTTTTTTCTCTTATCAAGGATCTGCAATTCGTTATCTAAATGTTAACTGGTGCATTCGTAGGTTTGGAACAGCGAGAGTTTCTCTTCTGTCTGCCAGGCTGTTTGCTGCAATCTCTACCAAATAAAAGTTTCAACGTAACATCGTCTGCGTTCGCGTGTTTTTTTTTAATTTATTTTTTTATTTTTTTTCCATTGCTCCGCCCACGATGTTGGTTGATTATTGAAAATTTGATAATTCGATGACTGCTGATGGTCTTTGCGCAATTAGAAATTTATCGACAAAGTGGTACGCGATGAACTGCGCCGTTCGAAAAGCAGGCTCGACTTTGGCAGCAGCAGTGCCTTAAATTCGTTTCTCCGATTGCCCCGAGGAATTTGTCGATTTTCTGCTGGCCTCAAGTGGCCGAAGGAAAAGGCACACACCCCCGCGGATCTCCAGATAGAGTCGCGGCGTTTGCGAGAGCAGTAGACATGCAACCGCATCAGCAACAAGTAAGACCTTCGAAGCAGAGCTGCACGAGAGCAGCAGCACACTTCACACAAATACATATAGAAACATGAAACTCTCACGCGGTTTTGGGTGTGTGCCTCTTGCGATGGTTCAGTTTTCTGAATTCACTCACGCGGTTCTCTTCCCAAGTCCGATCGGTCCCAGGCTTATTCCCACCCCAATTCAGTTCACCCTCTACACTTGGCGAATTTCGTATCTAAATTGCTCGACTCACGGAATCTCTTCTCTTTCTTGACTTTCCCTCGTCCAAATCGAGCACAAAACGAAAACTTTTCTACGCTGTGTACACTTTTTGGCTGTTCGCGGTGTTACCTCATCCCCCTTGTTTTAATTTAAGAATCGTGCACCATTCCGAACTCTGCACGCCCACCAAATTTATTCCATACGCGAAGCTAATTAGTCTGCACGACCATGCACAAGGTTACCGAACCAAGTCGTTCTTCCAAATTCCATACTGACTAATTTGGTCCACGATGAAGATTCCATTCAAATGTTATTGAAAGCTTTCATTTCCGGTGGTTCGATCGCGACTTTTCAAGTTGCAAAGTTATCGTTGGTATTTTAAATTGGAAAAAAATGGAAAAGTGAAAAATAATAATAATTATTATTTCGGTCGGTTATTCCCTTGGTGACGAGGGTCGATGGGGTGAGGCCGTAATTTCGCGGATCGTGTTGGCAATTTGTAAGGAAAATGCATATGAGGTACGATCCATCACAAGTCCCGAAGGAGTGAGAGAGAGAGAGAGCGAGGGAGGAGGGACAAGGTGGGGGGTTGAAGAGGAAGATCGCGCGCGGTAACGACCAAGCGCCGAAAGAGCACACGCGGCAAAAGACCGCCGCGCGCGGAGAGTGTAGGTGGAGGGAAAGGGCTCGATGTACTACGTGCCCTCCTGCTCGCAGGCCGAGCTTATTGATTTATGGAAATCAAAGGCACGGTCGGAGTTCGGCTCTCGCGGTTCGATTCTTGGTATAAATAATTCGCGTTCCCCGAATGCCCTGCCTTCTCTTGCTTTTCTTTTCCGGACCACACTCTTTCCCTCTCTCCCATTTTTTTTCTTCCCTCTCTTTTTTTTCTTCAATCAAATCGTTTTTTTTCTCGTTCCTGCTCTTGCATGCATTTCTCTCTCTCTCTCGCTCTCTGTTCTCCCACGCAACACCCAGCGCGATTCCGGCACCGATCCTCATAAAGTTCAGAAAACCCGAAAATATATTTCCGTCACGACAAAAACGCGGTGACCGCACAGCATCGGAGGCGCGGCTTCTCGAATTTTTTATATTTTGAAATTCCAATTCGCGAATCCACGAAAATCAATTTGACGAGAATTGAAAAAAAAAAAAAAACGAGAGTGCGTCGTAATGGCAAATTAGAAAAAGAGTCGGATTTTTTCAATAAATAATCGATAAAAAACGTAAATTCATTGTTAAATAGACTTTAAACATTAATTTTTTGAATCCAAAAGAACGCTCATGCTGATTCACGATGCCGTCGCTTGATATGGAGTCTTCATCAATGAAACATCGTGATGATACGCGAATTGGCCTGCGAGGCATATGTATGGATCAAACAAAGTCCACGCAGCCAGCTTACGTAATTAACGAGCCGACAATTAATAACCGCGGAGGTTGTTATAGATGAGGGCGTGTGCTCGCGAGTTTCCTTCTCATTGCTCTCCTTTCCTCTTTCGCGCCAATCACGATTAACATCTTCCCAATCGTATGTTTTCTCTGTGTGTGTGGAGACTTTGCGCGATTTACGTCTGCGGCCAGAATCCATCGAACGAATCGATCGGAAAATTGTCATTCATTGAAATTTCGAAATTCGATTTTCCTTTCGGAATCCATGCTGAAGAATAAGCCGGAAAAATATGAAGAAATTTGTATATACTTTTACTTTTGGAATCAGTGGAACAAGGGATGACCGTGATTCACCCTCTCGATCATTATTACCCAAGCAGCCTGTATGGGCAAATGTATAGGTGAGCGCGATTCATAAATAGGTACGTTCCACGACGTATGTTACACCTGAAACGTGCGACTATAGAACGATAGGCGTAATAGCATATCGCATGATACACGACCATTAATCTCTGGCACAGGCTTATATTTATATGTATACACATCCTTCGAAGGAATAGACACCTCTTCTCTCGCGTACAGCACACTTGGGTTTCACAGTCGCGCGTTGGTTCATCAACCGGATATCGTTCGCCCTTAACGCTCATGCCTTCTCTTTCTTTCTCTCCTTCGTCCGCTATCTCTCTCTTTCGCATCTATACCTTTTCACATTCGAGTCTCTCTCACTTGCCCGCACATATTGCCTGTGATTCTTAATCTTTCCTGTTCGTGTGTCTTGTGAAAAACGTTTCCAAATTTTCAAATTCTTTTTCGCAATCGCTGCCTTTTTTTTGTCTCATCGTTCGAATTTGAGTTTTTCATGTGACGGTGAAAGAATCGACGACGAATTTTAATAATTTGATTTATCGAGCGTATTGGGGCTTCGAGTTACCTGTAAAAACATTTCCCCGTCGAGATGGTGATGATCGTAGGCGGCGAGAGCTGCCAATTCTCGGGCTCTGTAGTGAGAGTCGTGGTGAGAATTGTCCTCCTTGTCCTTGTGCATCACAACTGAAACAGAATATTGAGTTTGGTGAATGAAAATCGAGTTTTTCGAAATTTGATTATTGAGTAACGTCGAGCTGCGTTGTTATTTCAGGGAAATCAGTTGATAAAATATTCTTGACGGAAAAACAAATGCGACACGAAGTTGTTTGGTAACTTTGAAAACCGCGATGAGCTCTAAAATAAATGTTCGTTACGAATCAATCAGAGCTCAAAGTTTCGACGTGGCCAGTTGGCGTGAAATGCCTCGCATGTATAATAATCGCATATATTTTCATATCGGTACAGACACATACGCGAGTGCATACGCAAACGTCCTCGTGCACAATGTTTTACCCGCGGGTGCCGCTCGCATCGCGCGCCTTGCAACGCGAAGTGCAAGGTCACTTTATGCCAGTTGCTCCCTCGACTTGATGTAGCCGCGCCAAGATTACAGGCATTATTCCCCTCTGTATTACACTCTCTTTCTCCGCAGGTTCTTACACACATTTATCGGTACGTCGACAGCAGAAAGAAGCTCCCTCGGTGTATAAAAAAAGTTGGCGTACCCCTTTCCGCCGCCGTGTGTTGTCGATGCACCGGGATTTACAGGGATTTGAATAAAAGTTAACGCACGACTGAGCGAATAATAAAGACACAACGAGAAGAATCCGAGCATCTGCGGGGTCGTCGAGGAAGAAAAAACGGATAATTAGAAGGTCACGAAAGAATCAATTTCGTCGCATATTAATCAAACTTTTATTTTACCCGTATTGCCGCAGCAGCAAAGTAATTCCGAGCATTCACGCACCGGAAGGATTGAGAATTATGCCTGGCTGACTTTTACGCGCATATTAGTGACGCCCGAGGGAACGAACGTCTCGGGAAATTGGTTCCCACTAAATTGACGCTCGTTACCAAGCGATCTGCTGAAAGGGATGCGTTGATGGGGATCTTTGGGCTTTTCAACCAGCGACAAATATTAGTTTTTCCTTTCGCTACACACAACTCTGTTGTGCCTTTTATTCTATCCCTTCCTCCGTTGTTACTTACTCTCTCTCTCTCTCTCTTTGTATGCGGCCCAGGACTGAACGTTGCGAGAAGATTCCAGTCGTGTATACGCACGTACTACATATAGGAAAGCTTGATGGACTGGCGAGGTCGCGTGGCACACGCGTGCACGAGACAACTCTCGTCGCGTGCGACTCTCGTTTACGATCTCCCCGTAAACCACGTAAGCAGTGTGTTCAACATCGATACATGTGTGTATATACGGATGCGTATACACCTTTCTGTATAAATATATTTCTACGAGGAGCAGCATAGCGCAGGCAACGTGAAGTGCAGAAAACTGCTGTGCACTGCTCGGACAGTCTATTTTTACGCACGCATCGATGCTTCGCGAACCGACGTCCGCAGCAACATTGTATACGTCCGCGCTTACACTTCACGAGGAATATAAACGCTAAATGCGTCTTAATCGCCCGTGTCGGAAAGTGATTAGACGCCCTTGCCATTCGACATTGATGCTGGAATGCTTTTAAAGCAGTTGGACTTGAGGGCATGGCTCGGTGACCACGTCGTCCTGCAACGTCTTGAGTGCGAGACAAATATCCGAAAATATCGAAATTTCCTGACGCACGAGTCCTGCTGAATCGTTGATGCAACATATTACAAAAAAAAGTATACGCTGCCCGCTTTTGTCCTTTTTCGGCTCGAAAAAAAAACAACAAGACTCGAAGCCATTGCTGGAAAGCGGATGAGTCGCCATGGCACATTAGAATTTTATTTTTCCACTCATTACACGTTGATCGTACGTGCGCTGCGGACTCGATTGCCAGGGGAGGTTTCGTAACTAATTAAGAACTTGCAGGATATTTGCTAAAGAACGGAAGCCCCGCCGGAATAATTTACGAGAAAAAAGTTATTGCAAATATAAAAAGTGAGGACTGAAATGTTGGAGTATGCGGTTTACGTGCCGCCTGCATAAACTGGTGCGCCCGCGTGTCATCGCATTCGCCAGCACCATCAGCCGCGCCAAAGAATCCTCTTTTTTACGCGGATGCAAGTTTACACATAGTTGATCTAGAAGGAGCAAGGAAATTTGAGCGACATTTCCTTCTTCTCCCCCCTCACTCTGCTCCCGCCCGGTATAGAGAACATGCCTGCGCGCGAACATATATTGGTGCATAAGAATGTGAATAAAGTTCGGTCGATATGGAGGTTGGACGATCTGGTGGAAAAGCGTACGAGGTGAATGAGGAGAGACACGGAGCCGACACCTGCCACCCTCCTGCTTCATATGCACGAGCATAATTAGACCATACGGGACCATCGCGCTTCTGCTACACTAAATAATAAACTGCTCGCATTATAACACGCTCTTTCCTTCCTTTTTCATCTGCTGCCTGCTCCTTCTAGCTCTGGAGTCCCAAGACGCGAGCATCGGAACTGTCGCGTCTCGCGTCGCTTTTGTAACTGACATTCTGCTACTCTACGTTTGTATCGAGCCCGAAAGACGTGATCGCGATTGGATGATGAAAAAAGAAAAAATCGGACTGACAATTCGCCAAGGTGTAGTCCGGATACCAAGAGTTTGGTATCGTTCTAAAAAATGCATCAACGATGATATTTTTATTTAAAATTCCGTGAGGACAAAATATCTCGTTGGGATGATTGATTTTTTATTTTGAAATTTGAATAGTTGATCGCGTGACTATGTGCGACGTCCCAACGCACTGTAGAAATCGAGTTAATCAAACATCTATACGTGAACGCATAAATGAATTATTAAAGTCTGACAATATTGTCCTTTTACTTTATTTCCCGAGTCCGAGAGCTTAATAATGCGTTAACAGGATGATACACCAAACAACGAGAACATATTAATCATCGTTCGATCATCCCTCCCACTTTTTTTCCGCATTCGCTGCTCTTAATCGCCATCTCACTTTTCCTCGTTTATTTTCTCTTTGTCTCTCTCTCTCTCTTTCTCTCCCGGGGCTGGTACACAATCAAGTGAGATAATCATTTATTTGACCATTCAATCAAGAGTGCTGGGCAACAGAAGTGATCGCTCTCGAGAGAGTTCTCTTTGCGGCATGCAGCGAGCGTGTGCGAGAAAGAGGGAAAGAGAGGGCGAAATACACGCGGCTTTTTTAGGCTTTCGCACGGGGTCTCGAGACGAAGAAAAAAAACGGCAAGTTGCAAGTCATTCTTGTTGGAGTTACGTGACGGCAGGAATATTAGGGCAAAGCGGGAGGCGCCCGCGGGCCACACGCTCCGTGCCGTTCGCAGCGTCATTATTTGCACACGGGCGCGATGTCTAAATAAACGACAAAAGTATGAAAGAGGGCCGCGCGCGACGAGAGACGGCGCAATCGAAAGTTAATGGAACGAGCAACCTTTCTACATTCACTTAACCGACCATCATCCGAATTCCGAATATCGAGGACACGTGCTCGTGGTTTTTCGTTAGAAATTTTTCTTTGGATCGTGCGTTCTTAGGACGACGACGAAAGACGCGTTGCAGGGGTGAGTTAATCAGGAGAGTCAAGAGTAAGAAATTGCAACGCGAGGCGAAATATCGCTCGGTACGCAACGAACAAGAAGAAGGGGAAAAGGAAAAAAAATAAAGGTGAGGATAAGAGCAAGGAGGAATAAATAGGAGGAGAAGGCAGAGAGGTAAAAGTTTTGTGGCGTTGTTGCGCCGCCGCTCTCTGTGCTGGCAATGAAAAGGATTTGTATTGTACAGCAGAGAGTGAGGGAGGCCACGTGCTGGCCTGATGATGATGGATGTCTGCATTTGTATGCGTCGTATCTCGCGCATACCAAGATTACCAGCAACCTAGACTCTACAGAGAGTCAAGCTCTGTGTATACATATATGTACGACAGAGTGCACAGAGTGTATAGCGGAACAGCTAAGAAAATCCAGCATGGCACGAGCCCTAGACTCGTGCCCGCGTGTATTTATTAGCCCCGAAGCACACAGCCGCGCACAGAGTGCAAGAGCTTTCCTCTCGCTCGCGCCCTCTTTTCTTCTCTTTCTCTCGATTCTTGGCTAGCTCTGCAGCACACTGCAATCTCACATTTGCATGAAACCTTCTTCCTCGGGCCCTTATCCCGCATACCGCGCACGACTATACGAAGAATATCGCACGATATTGCGGTTAGAAGGGCTCGGAGCCCTGATGATTCGCAAAAGCCAACCATCGGCGTACGCCTTTTCCTAACTGTCACTCGATACCATATGTCATCGCATACATATTCCCATGTTGAATCCAAGGCGAGAGCACATACCGTGTATCAAGCAGAACTCGACTGCACACCGATGATCCAGACAAGACTGATAGATTTAACGCTATCCGCACCCAATCAAGATCGATCAATCGATGTTGCACGAAATAAGCCTCCCAGGGCAGCTGCGGATCGCTAATAAAGGCATTCATTAATCTTATTCGTCTCCGCACCATGCTATGCCGGACATGTGAACTTGTAGTTTAATTTTTCTTGCCAACGGAAATCTTCCGAGTGGGAATTTGTGATCGAAATACTAATACGATTGTGACGATATTTGCTCGTTCTAAATTTTGTAATTATGTCGGTCGTGAATGATTTTTATCATTCAAACGACGGAAAAAAAGGCACGTGACCCATGGTTCCTTTTTTAAAGTGGCACGACATCGCAATTTATTACTTTGTTTTCGGGGCATTCGTTATTTCGTGCTTTTTTGTTGCCTGTCGCTATTTGCCTAATGAGTTTGTCGCATAATCAAATTTATTTTGTTTCTCTTTTTTTTAGGAAGATTTGGAAAAATGATTCGGCGGTTTTAAAAAAAGATTTTTATTGAAAATTTCGTCGTTGAATTATTTACACGAACTAAAGCTTCAATGACAGTAACTAAATGACGTTCCTGCTCTATGCTAGGAAACGAGTGTCAAATTTTATGCGAGGACTCTCTCACAGCAGAATAGTCCTCGGAGGCGCTAGGACTCGCGCTCGAGACATACGAGCGTGTCGTTAAAACCCGTGGGCATTAAATTTGCAAGATTAATCTGCGCTTCCATTAGCCCCGCTATCTCGGTGGTCGTCGTGCGCAATCTTCTCCTCAACGTTTCGTCCTCGCAGACCTGGCAGTCTTCGTGTATTAGCGCATTTGCTTTTATACCAAAAGCAACACAGCTTTCTTTCCTGTTCCTCCAAAAACCCATGAATCAGTTGATCGTTTAACGGTCGAAAATTGAGAAAGTCACGTCCGAGGAAAAAAGGCGCAAGTGCAATTTCCGACCCCAAATTTCGTACGTGTTTGTAAAATTCTGTAAAGCTTATCGAAGCAGCGTTTTCGTGGATGGAAGCAGATTACGGAGTCTTGCGGAGAGGAAGGAAACGTTGAAAATAGTTTAAACGATATGCCATAGTTGAGTCATAGCAGAGAGTCTTGGTCGTGCGAGGACTCTCCGCGTGCTCGATGCCAAAAGCCCAACGACTTTAAAGGGCTCGTTCTGCTCCAAAAGTCGGAAAGTGGCGGTAAGAGGGAGAGCGAAATGAGACTGGTGAGAAGCAGGCTGCGAGGGGTTCGAGGGATTGGTAAAAGTTGCGAAATCGCGTACGTGCACAAAGCTCGCGAGGATTTTGGCTCGAGCAGTGAGGAAGGTGTACAAGCAAAGTACATTACTCCTGTTGACTTTCCCTGACTGTGTAACTAGCTACACTAATAAAATCCCCGAGTCAACTCGCGCGCTTTATCTCTTTCTCTCTGCTGCCAAATGTTGAGAGACTCGCTCGTTGAAAATGCAAAGTGGCCGCAGCTCCTTGCCTCGAACAGCTATATTTCGAGCATACAAACATTTTATCTGGCAAGCATGTTTCCTCGAATTCTTATCGCTGTTCACTTTCCAAAACACACACACCAATTTCTATGGACAGATTCTGAAGTAAACGCGATCGTAAGAATTTTGCGAGGAGTCTATTTTTTTAACAATCCAGATGCTTTCCTAGCAGGCCAGTGTACTGCATCTGTACTTTTTACAACTGTCCTCTTGAATTACTGCCAAAAACGGATGCAAAATTTTTTCATTATTTATTAATATTATTTATTTATTTATTTATTATTCAAAGTACATTATTTATTTCAGTATTCTCTTATGACTCTTCTCTGGCCTGTACTCTGCGTCAACCTCAATTGCTTCAAATTTGCAATTTTGAATTTGGAAATCAAAGTTTATTATCGAAATGCTCTGCAGCATATAATCGATTTTTTTATGAGAGCCAATTTGAACCAGAGTACAGATGTATCAGTATAGATTTGTAGAAGAGAACAGTTGTATCAGAACTGAGATTTCTTTGCACAAATTACATAATCAGTTGTATGAGAGGGCTGTTGTCAAAGAACACAGATGTATAAGAATGAAAATGTATCAAAATATAATTTATTTTACTACGCATAATTATTTAAGGATGTTGAGTACCTATGCGACTTGTTGTTGTTAATTGTTCAACAAATAGCATCTTAAACGTCGTGAAATTTGTACACGACCTCCTGAATACTTCATGTAAAAACACACCAAATTTTCCGAATTCTGTCGTCGTTAGTTTAACCTCCTGAATTGGAATAGAAAATGATGACGAAATTCGGAAAATGTAGTATCGTTTAGTATGAAGTATTTAAAAGAGGTCTCGTAATAATTTCACGACGATGAGCAAAAGCTTGTTATTAAAAAATTAACAATTTGTTGAGAACAATTTTTCAAACGAATACAAAAAATATTTATCAAGAAACTTGGTTTTCTTTCCGTTGCTTTCAGTGTGTGTTGTAGATATTGACAGGTTGAAAAAAACTTATCGCAAAGTTATACCAGTTTCGACAAACTATATATTTGACTACATTTAATTTGTAAATGTTAATTGGTCATTAACGAGCTTATTAATCGTCGTGGAATTTTTACACGATCTCTTAAATACTTATGAAACGAAAACAAGCCAAATTTTCATCATTTTCTCATCATTTGCGATTTGGGACTCAACATCCTTAAGAGGACCGTTGTTAAGAGTACATACGTAGGTATTGCCCCTTGTCGCCCTCAATTTACACGAGCTAGTCATGAAAAAAATAAAAACCATTGAATCGGTCCGGATTCGAGTCTCTCAGCGGTTTATGGATATTCAGAACAAAAATAAATATCAAGTCGACATTATGCACAAGTTTAAGGTACGTCAGTGCGGAGAGGATTTGCCATTGCCGCCACGGCGTGTCTCGCGTTCGCGGCCGCCATCACGGGGCCGGGCGAGCTTCATCCGCTAATTAAATTCGATAAAATCAGGAGCCAGCTCGGTACGTGGCTCGAGGACGTGGCATATACCCAACTCGTATATAAATACTCGATTCCTTATCCATGTATTAAAGTTTAGTGTATACGCGCTTACGAGTGTATACATGAGAGTATAGCCGAGCAGGGTTTCGCCTTCCAATCCACTTGGAAGATCAAATTGCTCCGGAGTGTGTCTCCAAAGGTACGTCGTGGGCACCGTCCAAGGTCCAAAGACTTTTTTCCATTTTGCATAGATTTTCGACTTTTCATCGGAATGGACGACGGGCGATTTCACGTCGACGTCAGAACGTTGTGAAAATTCTCAAAAAATCTATAGGGTTCAGGAAATCAGTCGCGGTACAAAATTACGTTTTTCTTATCGCGAGATATATGTTACGAGATGAGAGAGTTTCTCACATTCACTGGGACCAGCAGGTTGTTCATTCGTTTTTCTCGCGTCCTTTTTCTCCCTTTATTCTGAGGAGACGGTAGACTGGACCTCTCCGCGAACGTCTCTATTCCCGCATTCGCATCTAACTAGAATGTATCGTCGTAATTTTTCAGAGCCACCGAAAGAGCCTGCTCGTACGACAGCTTTTCGCTGCAGCAAACGAGCTTGACAAAATACGGAAGGAGGCGTGTGTATATAGCTGTGTGCTGTTCGGCTGCTGGTATATCCTCGAATAAATTATTTGTGCGTTCATGGTAAACCTCGGCTTTTTCATTCGTACTAATTTTCCTGGCTTTTCCTTTTACATCGACTTGCTACGTGGTTACACTGTCTCAATAACGAACCGGATAAACGCGATTTGGAGGAGCAGCAGAATGCGACAATGAAGAAAAACGAGGAGGTAAAAAAGCGCGAGTGCAATCTGCTCGAAAACGATTTTGTTAAGATTTCGCCGAGAAGATTCTCTCTCAAGTTCTTTTTTTTCGTTGTTTTTTTTTCATCCTGGTGATGGCTGCGCGGAAAGAATCTCGGCGCGAGGTCTCGGGTGCAAATGAAGTCACATCGGTCGAACGGAGACGACACGGGGGATGAGGGACGGAGAGAGGAGCAGGGTTGTAATCATTACTTCACAAGTTTACCCAGCGCCCGTCCCGAGCTATTAATCTCGCAGTTAGTTTGTTAGTGCATCACACATAACACACGAGACAAACATACGAACGAAAAAAATGCATGTATGTACATATAAATCCATATGTGTATATAAATATGTATGCCGAGCGAGCACAAGAGTGTGTGGACTGTTCCATGCACCAGAGGACGATAAATAATCCGCGTGAGCGCCATTTTTACAGCGCTCTTGCGCTAATTGTTATTTACGAGTGGTTATAAACTATATCATGGCTTTATTAAGCGTACGCGTATGGATAGTACGAGAGGAGGATGAGGAAGCGAGTACAGAGTAGTGGAGGAGAAAGAGCGAATAATGGGGGTCGCGTCCGGGCGCGCACTGCAAACTCTGGCCCTTTGATACGCGAGACTGCAGCCCCGCCCGCGACGAGACCCAAATCCACGCTATACCATTTTTTCGCACCATAAACGAGAAAATAGAACAAGATTTTTTCTCAACTTCCCATCAGGAACGGAAGGTCGAATCATGCAGCGATGAGAATTAATTAAAAATCGAGCAGCACACACGTGGAAGTTTCGTCCAAGTTTTTTCTCCGAACGAATCTCCTTAAATGAGTGCTTACGCGTGTGCGTACCAGGTGGAGAGAAAATTGCGGGCATCTTCGTTCGTTGAGTACGTGTCGCAACATCGCTGCAAAGAGTTCATTCAATTAAATGTAATTAATGATGATTAATAGCCGCGTTATTACTGCTGGACGCGACCACTTGTAATGAGCGATACGTTCGAGTAATGAAAGCTTCGCTAATTATCGAGAGACAAATGAGACTACGATGATAAAAATAACAAGAATAATAATAACGATAATAACAACAAGATTAAAGAAACACGAGCTTATAACCGTCGAGAGTTTCGGAACGGAGCAGAAGACACCGCGTCCGCGGAAATAAACGTGTAATTAAATATCGAGCCGCGCGCTCGTTCTCCGCGTTGCGCGGCCTCTTCTTCGCCGCTTCGAGAACTTTGTTCTCCTCCACGTTTGATTTACTGCAAATGGCTGCGACTACGATCATTTTTTTTTCAGTATATGCGAGTGAGACTGCGTCGGAACGAGGAAGCGAATGAAAAAGTCGAATACGCGGATTAGCGCCGAGTTTTTCTTTCGTCGCTTTCAAATGGAAACAATCACGAGGCAATCTTCGTATCAAAACTCTGCTCGAATCGACAATAATCTGCAGGCATGCAATCATTTTCTTTTCTCACTTTAAAAAAAATGATTTTTCACTATTTTTTCATCGAAAATTCAAGTCTCAAAGGTTCTCATGTATTTTTGCTACGCGAGATACGAAACGTAAGTGGGGAAAAAAAAAAATTCACGGCTACGGGGCTGGCTCTGCTCGTTGTCGGGAAGGGTGGTTGGCCGTTATCGCGAGCATAAATCAGGGCGTAATTAGCTCAGCGCGAGGGTGCAAGAGGTGAAGTCGGTGCGAGAGGGTCAGAGACAGACGATCAAGGGAACGCGAGACGGCGAGCGAACTGCTGCGCGCGAGGAGTCGAAAGGGGCGCGTGCGCTCCAAGACTGACGTCACGGAGACCTCGAAATCTCGTTAATTAATACCAAAAGTACACACATACACACACACAAACATTCATGTACTTTCGTGTAATGTTGCGAGAGCGCCATTTTGGTAAGAAACAAAAAGCCTCGGAATAATTTTCTTTCTAAATAATTAAGAATAATCATGTGAAACGGACGATAAGCCGAGGAGCTCGCAGCCCGTTGGCTATTCCATACAAACACACGTCGTATAATGACGTCTCTGAGCATAATTCTTTAATAAGCTCGCGAGTTTGCACGCTGATGGATGAATAAAAAATAAAATTTCGAGTATTTTCGTTAGGAAGGAAATGAGAGTTCAATGGACGGTGAATTTTTCGCGCGATAATAATTCAAGTTTTTATTAACGTCGATCGAGAGTTCGACAAATTTTTGTCATCACTCGTGCACGAGAATTTGAATAACGAAATTAGCGTCGTGAGTTTTGTTCAATTTTCATTATGAAATTTTTTTTTTTTACAGATTGTTAATTTTATTCGTAAGAAAGATTTACATTCTGCGTGGTCAAAATCGCTTGTACGTCGAGGTCATGCCTGATTCCATTCTGCAACTGCAACTTTTTGATTCCAAGTTCCTCCGAGTGAATAATTAATGTTTTTTTTTTCTTCCGGGCGTGATATTCACCGTAATTTTCTCTTGCACCTTCTTTTTAACGATCCTTTTTTTTGCTTATCCCTCACATGCTTCTTTCACCCTGCCGTGGAACGAGAATCGGGCGCGGCCACAGCATGAAAGAGAGGAGAATTTTTGTAATATCGCCCGAGATTTTTACTGACTCGAGCTCTCCGTCTCTCGCTCTTTCTTTCACTCGGTCAGACGCTTTCTTTCTCCTCCACTCCTTCGCTTAATCCACCTGTGGTATCCGGTGTCGAATATACACTCTCTTCGGTGTCGAATTACTCCCAACGACGCTGCGAAGGTAACGAGTCGTGACGATCGATTCGCAAAATCTTTCTCGTTCTCCGTCTTGCAACTCGCGAATATCTGTCGCGTTCTCGAATCCTCGCGCGGCACTAACTCTGTTCGATCTCTTTCTCCCTCCCGTTGCATCACATTTTCAGACAGCGAAACAAATTCTTTGTCAAAATTCTGTGCGATATTTCGTGGGCTAAAATTTTCGTTGACAAAAATTTCGCTTCAGGTTTTGCAACAATTTGATTGTCGAATTATTGGCAAAAAAAAACGATTGACCGCGAAAGGCTTTTCGCTGCCGCTATGACTTTGCTGAACAAACGGGTATGCAGTTATTCCGAGCGAGAGGATGGGTGACCGGAAAAGGGGGCCGCGGGACATCGAACGAGAAAAGTTACGTGGAGCATCGTCCGCGAAGAACAAATGACAGTCGTGAACTGGGCAATGCCACTTTTAATTTCTTTCTACGTAATCGTTGATCTTCAATTGTGCGTCACAAGCGAAGAAGTTGAATTCATATTTTCATTTTAATATAAAGAGAAAAATGGCGGGGGCGGTAGAGATTTGTGGAATGTCGAAGAAGAAAAAAGGTGAAAGATCGGAAAGTTGATCGAGGTGAATAGTTTTTCAGCGAAGAATCCAAAGCTGGTGTCGCGCTGCCGCGGAACGGTGCGGCGCGCGTACCTCTCGTGAATCTCGGCGACACCGGGGGGGTCGGTAAGGGAATTCGCGTGGCTCCTCATTAGCATCATAATAACGAGCCCCTATGTCTTTGCGATGGTATTTACGATGGCGCGATGCCAAGTTGATGCGTATTGGTGGTGCGTATAATATCGCGCGAATCGTGTCTCTCCGCCGGTCTTTCGATCCTTTTCTTACTTGCTCTCGCGTAGGAGCGCGCCGGGCCAGATCGGAGAAGCGCATGCGCGCGCGCGCGCGCTCGTTCCGTAGAGGTGTAAGGTAACAACTATCGCGTTCCGCGCGAGCAACACTCGCTGGACCACCCCGAAGTATCGCGAAGAAAAAGACTGCGCGCGCGAGAGAGAGAGAGAGAGCGCGACCGCGGGCGAGCGAGATGAAGAGGAGAAACGCGCAGCATCTTTGTAACTTCGATTTAGCACGTATAGAGGCTTGTTTTATTCCATATATCGCTAATAAAGCGCACGGCGAACCGCACTGCTGCGAAGCTCATCGCGCTCGCCTCATATACAAGCTCTTAACTTGGCCGGATTCTCTTTTATATGTGACGCGCAAGCACAAATATGACAACGTAACGTCCAGTCGTTTCTACAACGGCTCTATGTCATTCTCGAGTTATGTCTCCCTGCACGGATATTTACATCGCATACGCACACGGCAAGTCGCTCTTCGCTCGCTCGAATAACCTTCTCCTCCTCCTCCTCCTTCTCCTTGCTTCTTTCTCGCTTCTGTCACATTATACCGGATTAAGGGTGTTGCATTCGGTGAGAGTGAAAACAAGTCCCTGCTCCCTCGATCTTTCTCCGCTGCCATTTTCGCTCTTTCCTTTTTCCCAAGATGAGACCGAAAGCAGAAAGAGAGAGAAGGAAGCTTTCTCGCGCGGCTTGATACGGAGTGTATGTCGAGATCGGGGAGGAGATTAAATCGAAACGCGAAAAGGATATTACCATCGAGCAGACAAGATCCGATTATTCGAATCGCGGGTGCTTATGAGAGATCCATCCTCCTTTTTTTCATGTGTCGTTACTCCGGCCTAAATCGTCGCGGATTTTTTTTTTTTCGAAAAATTGGAGCAGAGACGAAAAACAGCAGGCGATAATTTGAAGGAATTGGACATTTTTTATTTTTTATTTCTTTGCCACGCAATGAGGTTCCTGCGACGAATCTCCGCACACGGTATGTTTGTGTATGAATATTCATTATGTATAGTTATAGTTTCGAGGTATATTCTCGCCGAAACAGATGGCGCTGCGAGGTGAGCGCGTACTGCGGTCCGCAGCCGCGTAATTATGCGGCTTCTCCCCACTTGCTATATTTCCTTTTCATCCCCTTGCCTTATACATGACCTCTGCCTACCCTGCACCCACGCCGGCCAAAGAACTCGCGAACACTTTTCGTCTATTTCGTTTTTATCCTCAACCGCTCAACATTTATGAATCATTTGGCCACAGGAGCTTTATTACTTGGAATTCGAATGAACCGATCGATCGGACATTGCTCTGTGAGTTTGTCGATTTCGATGGAAATGACCTTGAACTCGAAATTTCGACTTTGTCTTGCGATGGAAAAGATCTTTGGAAAAAATTGATTACAGTCACGAAAATCCCAATGTATCGAGCGCACACGGACAAAGATCGAGGGATTATTTTTGATGCTGCCTCCGACATTCGACCACCAGCGGATTTTCAAGTCTCATGGGCGATGGCCAGACGTTAAAAGCTTTTTGAAGGAAAAGACGAAAGCAGCAGGGTCCGGAGACGAGCGCACGCGCCACTCACCCTTACGGCGGTGGTCACCATCCATCAGCGATTGCCCCATTCCCCTCACGGACCGGAAGTACTTAAATCCGTCATGGCGCCCAACGGAAACGGACCTGAGTCATTCTTGTAATAGTGTCTCCACTCTCTCAACTGTCTTTCCTCTTCCCAAACGATCTCTATTCGCCGCGAGCCACGATTTAAACGGCAAATATTTTCCTGACGTAAAAGTCTCCATTTTTCTTCAATCATTTCCTTTTTGCCAAAAAATCTCAAGTTCAGAGGACGATCAGTTAGAGTTCCCAGAGCGATAAGAAAAGTTGATCTGTGTCGCTATAGTATTTCGCCTCGAGGCAAGTCTAACCACCGACACGGCCCCGGAGCACGGTTTTGCTCGAAACGACTCGGCCAATCGATAAACTCGTGTCTGCCATCACCGCGCGAGTAACTTTGGGCTTCGCCAGGGCTACTGTACCAGCACTTTTTCACTCAATTCTTTCAGTCTTTTCATAAATTCTTCCGTCTTCGTCATATCTGCGGTGACGCTTTTACTTTAGTCGTCATTCTCGAGTCTCCATTCTAATTATAATTCCCTTCGTTTCGATCAGAGTTGAGCAAGAGTGTACTTTGTGGCTGTTTCTTTGAATTCATTGTCTTTCCAGACAATTTTTTTAATTAAAAAAAAAAAAAAAAATCATAATGTTTTTCATCGCAAATTTGAAAAAAAAACACGAGCAAAATCTTTCTACCCGGAAATATTTTATTCAAACATTAACCTTTTTTTCGGGTCCCTAAACTAGATGATTGCCTTGAGAGACCGCCATATACGTGCTGGACACATGTTTGTATATTCCGTGGCCAACTGGCAGAGTTAAATTATTTGGGGAGAATAATTTTCGTCGAATATATGAAAGGCACCAGACTGTGCGCGGGGTTAAAAGAAAAATTTGACCACGCAGTTTAATGTGCAGTACGTGAATGTGAGTCAGAAAGATTTATAAATCGTTCGACTCCCGCGCGCGGTTCCCCTCTTATACCTGCGAGGATCAAACCCCAGATCGGAACGATCTCCCACGTTTTCGGTGCAGGGATCCAGAAAGGCTCGTGGCTCAACACGCCAACATGGATCAATCGAGACTTTCATTCTTCTTATTCCACAATGTCCCTCTCTCTCGCTCTCCCTGCTCTCGCCCTCGCAGTCCCTTTTCTATGTCTCGGATCTGTATGCGCGGTTATATTGAAATTAATGATCGCTATATTCTCCTCGGCTACTGGTCCTTCCCAACGGACAATAAATAACGTGCATTCTCGTTCCAACATTTCCTCCTAAATTTCTCGAATTAACAAATTAAATTTGATGTTCCGAACCCCGAGTCTGGCATCTCGGCGTCAAAATCGATCAAAATCAAGATTTTTTGGAAAAAATCAAAATTGATGCGATTTTGAAAAGGACGATTGAGATCTCGTCGTTCTTGGTGCAAAAAGTTCGAACGAAAACCCATTGTAATGGTAATACGTCACAAATTACAATTTTTTTAATCGGTAGCACAATTTCCATTGTTAAAAAATAATCCATATACGTAATGACGTTCGTTTGAGTTAAGATTTAATTAGCTTTGAATAAATTGCCAAGTTTTAACGAGGAGAAAACAAGTTGCAAGTATAAAGGGCAGGACTATCGATCCGATGAAAATAAGGGAGATGGAGGAAATCACAGGTCGATCGAATACTTTAATAGTCGTAAAGCAGCAATGGCAATATCACGTACACGTTGCTTGGATTTAATTCAAGTTAAAAATGGTGTAGCTCAATTTTTTCCAGGCACTTGTCATTTTCGAGCTCGTAAATTTCATTTAATACTTTTTTTTTTATCAAATATTTCAGCTGTGTTATTATGATTATTTATAATACGAGTCTCGCCCAGGTAGTTGGTGATTAATAGGCTACTCAACACTCAGTGAGATTGCTGTAAAAAAATTATAATAATGATGAAAAAAAGAGTAAAAGGAGGAGAGAAAAAAAAACGTATAAATTCGTGTCGGAGAGTCGTATGCTCTGACCTCCTTCATACTAATGCGTATACGTTATGTTTTCATTTGGAGATACTATTTTATTGTCTTGCCCCTTTCCAGCCCTGCTCCCTGCTCCTACGGTGACGCTCAAGGTAGGAAAAAAATGTGACGAAAAAAAGAGAAATGGACAGTTTTATGTAGAAAAGTAAAGCCTCAGACTCTGGCTTGCTGAGTATAATTTAATCCTGCTGCAGGGTGAAAATTTCACTCTGGATAGCAGGGGGTGCCTGGCCGTGCCTTTTGTACGTATACGTTTTTATAAATATGGGGCTACATGAGTTTTTCGCTTATTTAATAAAGGGCGTAATTTCGTAATATCATCGCAAAGTCCCTTTGCTTAATGTCACGAATGTCTGTATACGTTTATGAAGATACGTCCGTTGTATAATCGTGAGTATTTATGTGTCTATATACATAGTACCTTAAGGATACCGCCCTTTTCGTATAATTGCTTTGTTTATCGTCCTCAATCAGAGCTCCGCAGCTTGGTCCTTGGCATTAGCATACACACATTGCATACATTCATACAATTTGCTGGTATGCCTGTGTGTGCGTATGTGTGTGTGTGGATTCTTTCATTTACGAGCACGAGCACGAAGTAGAAATGAAGCGAATCAGCGATAGACCGACGAATGCCACTCTCCGACTACGCTGTACTTTTGACAAATCAACTCGTGTGTCTTTTTTGCAAACGGTGGATTGGCTCTCGCTGGGAATGAGAGAAATCGTAGCTGCTTCCAAGTTTTTGTTAATCAATAGGCTCATTACGCAAAACGTAGATGACTATTGTTACTGAATGTGGGAATTTAACGGAGGAAAAACGTTTTTGTTACTTTTCATACGTTGAGTTTAACGGAAATGGTAAAAACTTGAAAAACTTGCTTTTTGAAAATGCAGGAATTATTTTCATGTTTGGTAACGACGTGGGTGCATCTCTACAAGCGTACAGTCCCTACACACAAGTCCCAGACATATGTACGTGTACGAGAGAGAGAGAGAGAGATCCGCGGAGGAATCTCTCTCCCACTTACCCTCCGCTCTCTCCCCTCGAGCCGACGATTGAGGGAACGATCTTCCACCCTTCGCCATTAAAACTTGCGGCTATAGAGAGTAAAACATCCTTAGTCTCATATTCCTTGAGACTTTGCGTTCGCGATCCAAGAAGTAATTAACATTTTTATGCACCGCTCGCCCCCGTGTTTTGTATCGAGAGAAATTTATCATATTTCTCGGTCCTTTCCTCGCGTATATGTCGCAGTGTAGCATGCTCAACTTGTACGCGAAGCAGTTTACTCGTTAATTCTCCAGTTTTATTATAGTCATATAAGTTCGATGAATATGTGTGTGTACGAATTTTATATACATTAAGTGGATTGTTCAAGAACGACGGCGAGAAGGAGATCAAAGATAAATTTATAAAACGTCCTAAAAAAATGGTAAATAATAATTCTCCTCTTATGATGGACAGCCGTGCAAATGTTTATCGATAATTTTTCCTTTCGAGATAGTAGTTTCGAAACAAATTTATTTCGAATCGATTCTCACGCGTTTGCAGAAAATCGGTTGAAAAAATCACGTCGAGAAATACTCGGGAAAATCATTCAGCTGTTCTCGAACGATGCGGACAATCGTTTTTAATGCATTCTATGAGATCGTAATTAATGCAGTCGTACGAGGATTATCGTCAAGTCATTCCTGATGCGGACGTCATAATCTATAGGCGCAGCTGCGATTGCTCGTTCGCAGCAGGACTATCGATACCTGCAGGGAAGTTTAATTCCATCTTTTTACGGTTGTGTCTGTGTGTGCGTTGATTGCTGAACGTTTATTGACATATCGATCTCGTCGTAAACTCCTGACATGTATTTAATGTTTTAAAATACATTGGAACGTAATAAGGCATCTTGATGCTCGAGTATTTCATCCTCGATTTTTGAATGATTAACATTTTCATCGCTGCTGCCTTTATTGTTATTCCTCAATATCAAAATTGTTGAATTTACGAAATAAATTTTTTGAAGCTTTCGTAAAGAATTTTCGACCATTGGCTTAGAGGAAAAGTGACGACTCCAATAGTACACGCGAGAAATGGAACAAACATCGTGTCGAAGTTTTCGATTACGCCGCGATGAATGAGGGCAATCGAAAAAATTTTACAATCATCACAATTCAAGAATTACGCAACTTATCAAAAAGGTAATTACAAGGAGGTGAAAATTTCTTTCCAGCGGTGTGGTGGTCGATCCCGTCGACGTTATGGGTAGAAATTGAGTCATCAGGGCAGGTGATACCGATAATAATTAACCGATCAAATCGACAAGAGCCTTACGATAGCGAACCGAGTATTTTCATCCTGCTTATTTTTTTCATATTTTTATTGCCTGTAATTGTAGCTCTGTAAATATGAAACGAAAGTGACCGAATCATCGCGAAAGGTTTTTCGTACGAAAGGCCTAACGCCGCGTTCCATTGCGATCGCCGTGAATCATTTGCTTTTTTTCATTATTGCTCACCTCCTTTCAACACTGCTCGTCAGAAGAAGCGAAAAAAAAATTACCTTGTTTGTTATTCTCTCATTTGTTTATTTCGTTGGAGGAAAAAATCGTCGAGATACATTCTGTGATGTTTCGACATACGTAATTTTGAGTATTGTGTGGTTAATGATACAGGCACGAGCCCTTAAGAAGCTTTATGTGCCCATACAGACGATTTTACGAGTGTATTAGATACTCGGCTGTATTATAGGCTCACGATGCGCCACACTTTTTACTCCCCTCTCGCTCTTTCGCTTTCTCGTGAGTCATTCAACGCTCGGTAAATTTCAACAAAACCTTATGCTCGCTATACAGCAGCGCAGCACCCATCAACGCATCAACCGATGCTCACTGTGTTGGCCACTGCCCATTACATGCTACCATCATTATAGAGCTACGTTGAGTTATGTGCGTAAATACCGGATAGTCCCTGGGGGATGAACAATTTTTTTCATCCCGTATATATACACATCTACGAAAACTCATGATCATATGAATCCACACAACTGTTTATAAATATTCTTCCCACTAAAAAGCACTGAGAATGAGAAACTCGAAGAAAAATGTAACTAACGATCTTTTTCTTCACTCTCGTGCAATTCCATTCCGCATTTCCGTGATCTCGAGTCCGTAGATTTCGACTTTGATGGAATTTTTATTTTTATCTTTTTTTTTTTACATTGGAATTCTTTTCTTTTTTTTTCTCAAATGCATATTGTACTTTTGGAAACTGTGAGACAGGACCAGGTGCGACTGGCGCGGCGATGAGCCTCTGGATCGAACGATAGAACGGAGGGAAAAATGCAAGAGGGTAGAAAGCGTGGAAGCAGTCATCTACGGGATAGATTTACAGCTAATCATTTTACACGCCTATTTCTCAGTTCTTTTTTGTACCCTAAGTTTCATGATTTATTCGGAGCGGTAACGTGTTGCGTTTGATGAAATATATACAGAGCAGCCCTCGAGCGGATATAAAAATGATCGTCCAGCCCTCCGAGTGGCAATTTCTTTCCTATATCGCATATTTCTCTAGATCCATTGAGGAATACTCGGTAGAAAATTTTGGTTAAAAACAATGAAAAAATTGAAGAGAAGAATATTTATCATCGAAATTCTAATCTGACTTTCAAATTTTCTGCAATAATTTTTTCGTGTTGTTTAAAAGGAGCGAATGTAAATAACGCTTTTTGGAAAAAATGAAACGATCGGTTAAAAATACTGAAAATCGAAATGTCAATGATGCGAGTCCTTGGCGATATAGGGAGCAGTTTGATGAAGGGGCAAAGGGGAGGTCGCGGGAAGAAAGGTTTTCGTGGAACTCGTTCGTGTGCTATTTAAATATGAGAAGAGAATCTGGTCGAGGTAAATAAAACAAAAATAATATTGGCACGAAAATGAAAAAAGGAGAAATGTAAAAATAGAATGAACAAAAAAGAGGGAGAGAGAGAGGGAAGTTTGAGAAAGGCAAACACAGTCTTCTTCGCGCTCCGATATCTCTCGAGCCTTTTGCGGATTGTACTCTCTCGTGGTTAAGACAGCGGCGTCGATCGCATGAAAGTTGAGCCGCCTTTGACTGTGCCTGCGTGCTTGCTCGTTTGCCTTCGTATAGATATACATATATATTTATCGATAGAGAAAAAAAGCAAAAAGCCTGGACCCGTACGATCCGAGGCTCGATACAATGAAAGTTACGCCCTTTTCATACAAAGCTGCTAATATCTTCTTTGCTTTTAGTCGGTCGGCTACTGCTTTCTGGCTGCCGGAGTTACGCTCTCGCGCGGTAGTCTGTTTCGCGGTCCTTCTCGCGAAATCCTTTCGCGCACATATACCTGTCCGATATCTTTGAGCACCGAAGAAACCCATCGAACCGTGACGTGCTTACTTCGACACTCGAGACACGCGTTTGCCGCCTTCATTTTTTTCACAATCTTTTTTTTCCTTGTTTACTCGGCACTCGCATTCTTTTTTTTTGTCGCCATGTTTTTTTCATATCTCGTCTTTTCATTATTTACATTTCTTCGGGCTCGACAGGAGGATTTTTTGGAATTCGATTATTTCGAATCGCAAACGAACCGTGTCAAATTTTTTCCTCTCCAACCTAATCCTCGATCGTTATCGCACAAAGATCGCTATATGAGAATATCATCAAAGAATCCAATTTCCAAAGAACTATCATCGCTCGTAAGTAACGCGAATAAATGAACTCGATGACAAAAACAATCGAACATTCTGATGGAAATACGCGATGAATCTTCAGGCACGTTTTCTTATTGACTTTTTCTTGCCACGTTCTAATGCTGGCGGGTCATGAAACATTACAGACACGCGGGGAGTCGAATTTATTTGCGGCATCCGTCACTCTGCCTTTTTTCTTCCTCGTTGCCGCGAGATAGCTAACTGTGTTACACGTTCATAAAGATATATTACGCGGTATAAGCAGGATTCGATCTCATAGTAAATTAACCTTTAAGAGTCTCGCCTCTATCATCATACTTTAACTTGATATCCGCAGTGATTTGCCGAAGCTAACTCTCGAATCAAAAGTACTGGCGCTTTGAAGGCGATTTCTCGGGGAGTCTCATCACCAGCTAAATCGCGATTGCTGATGCTCTTGCGTCTGGAGCGCGCGATGTTGCGCGTCGAGCAAAAATAAGAAAAAGCTTGCGAAGGGTGCCTAACGATTTGACGCGATAGTGAAAACTGAAAAGTGTTGAAACTTTTGACACGCGGGAATGAAGAATTTTCCAAATTCCCGAGAAAACGCCCTCTCGTTGTCGTAAACGCGGCGCCTCTGACGCGGCGCTATCCTTGCATTTACTAGATAAATAATATACGAGAATATTTTCATACATGAAATGGCGGATGTATGTGTGTGTGTGTAAAGTGAGGCCAGAATGCAAAAGTGACCTCGGGTGTTCAACGAACGATGCACGTAATAATTAACTTCATTAATTTTTATTTCTCCGTAAAATACGCTCCGAGGTATATAAATACACATCACACGCGGATGTTTGTGTGTTGTGTGTGTTTAAACGCGGGAGCGATGGATGTAGATATATTATGAGCAGTAGGGGCAGTTGCGGGAATAGATTCGTCCGGTATCAAAGTTGCATGCGTGTACAAACACAAGAGTGCGATCTTGTGCACAATTATTGCGCAGATTATTTTTATCTTTCCTCCCTTAACGCGTCTGGACGGAAATTAAAGAGAGAAATATTTTTCTCTCTTTATGGCGCAGTCTTTCGACATACATGTGCGGAGCGTTTGGCGGAACGAGAGATTGATCTTTACGGATTGATACTTTGCCTCGTTCAGCAATTGGCACTCGTTGTAATCGCATTTTCGGGCTCGCAAGGAATTCCACGTGCCCCGATAAATTTCATCCTTTATTTGAAAACTCGCGGAGTAAAGAGAAAATAATGTTTTCTTCCGACGAACGTATTCGTTCGACTCTCTATTCAAAGTGCTCACATTCAGATGCGAAAGACCCGCGGTACGCAGAGATATATTGCTCGGAGGCTCGCGGACAAGATGTTGGCGCATCACAGCAAAAGAACATCGTTTAATCTGTTCCCGAGGAACAGTCTCGCCCGACTTTTCAGAGCTCGTGGCGTAATTAAAAGTTCGCGCATCAAGAACTCCCGGTGCGCACTGTAGTAACCAGTAAAACGCTTGTAAGCCTGGAGATAAGTATATACGCGAGCTTGTGTCGGTCTGCATCAACATACGAATTATATAAAAATGTATACATTATTCGTACATCGACAGCTGGAATATGACGACCAACGTGTGTATACGAGATAAGCTCTAATGATCGTGCGCAGATACTACATTTACTATAGGTCGTTGCTGAACTCAAACATCCATCACTTACGAATTGACTTCATTCAGGAATCTTTCAAAATTTTTCATAAACGTGCTTTTCTCTTTCTCCTATGAAGAAAAATTTCCTGACGTTTAAAATTCAAGATATTTTATTTCCAATGTAATATATTTTTCCCATCTAGACGCGTGTAAATTAAAATCACGTTTCGATAAAGAATTGAAAGAAAAAAACAATATAAAATCAACTTCAATTTACAGGCGTTAAAATGAGAAAAATAAAAAATTGGAAATTGAATATCTCAAAGTCTAATCGTCAGAAATTTTTTCCTTACAGGTGCCAGGAACGTTTATAATAAATTTTGGAAGAACCTTAAACAACGTCGTTTTGTGATAGAAGTTGTTAATTAAACTGGTTGGTTTTTCGTGCCAATGTTCGTAGATGCGTGCGCAATTGGAATATATTGTTTTGCTGGAGCGTTGACTCTGCATTTTGATGATTAAAAAGAAGTAAACCGCGGTTATTGACCGATCGATCGATGGAACGGAAGACCTGGACATCATCTGGTTGTAGGTGTGGTAGAGGGCACATGTTTTGGGCAGCATGCGCGAAATGATGGAAAAGGCAAGTCGTTCTGGTATATACCGAATAACCTACATATCGCAAAGCCTGTATTTTTCTGTACCTTCGTTGCTGGCTGTCCGTTTGAGGAATGAAAGAGAGACGAAGCTACGGGAATGACCCACCCACGAACAGACATACGCACCTAGTTGAAGGGAGAAAGTGGCCAGGTGGTGAGAAGGCTGATGACGATGATGCGATCGAGCCATATGCTCCTGACTTTTCTCTCTCTCTCTCTGGTTCTGTTGGGGGTGCCTTTTTCCAGCAATTCTAAAATGTATTGCTATGAACTGCTGACACCGCTGTAATATACAGCGCCTGCTAATTAATTCCCCCTCGGAGTCCTTTGTTCTAGACGAAAAGCCTTCGACCACAAATTATTATCCTGCTGGCAACGACCAACCGGTGGGAGCCCCTGCAACGAACTCTGCTCCTCGATTGGGTAGTCGACCTTTTTTCCCCTCCTGCTCAGATATACATTGTGCCAAGTTTCCTCCAAACTTTAAGCTCGTGTGATATATACGTTTGCAAAAGTAAAACGTTGTAAAACTCGAGCAAATAAGGATTGATCGAAAGCAGAGAGAAAATTGTCCAACGACGAAGCTGCTATTAACTCGTTCCCTTCCTTTCGGTACAACATTGAACAAGCAAGAACGCAGCTAGACAGGTAGAGTGGTACACATTCCCGTCGTCGTTGCCTGGGTCCCACCACAGTGGTATACTCCCTTTACCTCCGTTTCGGCAGAGACGAAGAGAACAAGATTGAGCGAAAGAATGAAAGAGAAAGGAAAAAGATAAACACACAGTGTGCCAGTCCGTGTAACCGACACCGCGGTCATTCGTTTCCCCTATTTTGCAGCTCCGCGCGCTGTGTGTGCCACACTTGTCGCCCTTCTCCATTCGTTCCCCGTACGAGCAACGCAGAGTAACCCTCCACCCTCTTTACAACCAGCGCAACCCTCCGCGATCGACCCCGCGCACTCGTTTGCTCCTTGATTCGAAGCGAATAAAATGTATCTTTCTGTACATTGCCCCCCCAGCGAGCGCACCACCATGCAACGCCATTGAAAACGATATGTTTGCTTTTTCCAGCGCGATACTTGCCCCCCGCGTCCAATGTACTTTCGATTGGTATTTAATCGTCCGTGACCTTAAACGACATTTGACCTGTCAAATCCTTATGGGGAAGGGAAAACTCTCTGTGGTGCTACATCGAGACTGCTACCCCACTTTAATTCCCATTTGACGATGACACTCTGATGACCACGCGATCTTTCCTTCACGAACCTACAAACATGGGCTGTTTTGATGATTTGTTGTACGTCATCCGACGTAGGATTTTTCTCATCGACCTGTGGCTCTCAGCTTATTCACGCAGGGACGAAAATCTCGGAAATTTCGTCAGATGAAAGCTGCGATGAGGTTCTCGCTTATCGGAGTATCTCTGTTCAGAATTCATCATCAGCCACAGTTTGTGCGGTCAGTAAGTTACGAAAAGTCAAACTTTACGCAGCTAATGAGTTGGAGACTTTGTATATGCTCGTTTTTCAAAGTGTTTGACAGTCTTTACAGTAATCAACGGTTCTCGTGCGCTTTGATACATTCGAATGGAACTTGAATGGGTTCACATATTTCGAGTTCCGCGCGGCGTTATGCTTGTTTTTCATGTAATTGTAATGGCTCACTAAACGCCGCCGTTATTCGCGACAAAGAAGACCGAGAGGATATTAAAGAGGCTTCTTTTGTGTTAGTCGGTTGCTCGGACTAATATACAAGGCCCAACAGGTTCTCGCAGGGCCCAGCGGTCCGGGTGACTAATAACGTCATCAATCACGGTACCGCGTGTGTATTCGCGAGTCCCTTGCTCTCATTGACGTTCTATATATACACACACAAACACACACGAGCGCGGCCATGGAAAAACAATGTTCGAGGGGACTGGAGCGTTGAGCCCACTGCTCGCGCGCACTGATCCTGTCATGATACGCGTGCTTTGGATACGTCGAGCATTCTCCGCAGGCTCACTGCATGGATCGTGCGTTTTAAAATATTTACCAAATTGTTCTCGTAGATCATTTCGCCCCGTTGACTCTCCTTCCCTCTCAAATCCTAGTCTCCAGAATCTCGTTTTTATGGAATTCAGACTCGAAGATTGATATTCGGATCAGACTGCTGCGCGAATTGGAGCCGGTGTTTCTATATTTTTCGTGCAGGTTCTCGAGGCTCTCGTCAAGCAAAATTTGGGTAAATATCCAAAGGGTGTCCTGGGACTTTTCGGTCCGAACGATCCTCATGACGATTGATCGGTGACTCGCAGGAAAACTTTTTTTGCCTCCACGTTTCTATAGCTTTCGTGCGATAATTCTTCCAGCCACTTTTCTCGACTGCTCATCGGCATATCAATCAGTTTTAATATTGCCTCAGCACAAGTGCGTGCTCCGGGCAAACTTTCATCTGTTTGCGACTGTCAACAGACACACACACACACACGGTCTTGAGGGACAATGGCCAAGCACCTGGGTCAAGAAGAGCGACAAACATACGAGCAAATGTGTGTTGTTCAGTGGGTCAGGAGTGCTGAGCGAGAAGAAAGCCCTGTGTGTTGTTCCAGCTGATGGTGTGCCGGGGCGCCAGAGCTTGGCGTGTTGGCGTGATGCGTGCAGCAAGCCTGACGGCTCATCGAGCACCGCCACCACCACCAGAAGCTTATGCCTTATGGGCATATATATCTATAGAACGTATATGACTTGAGGTTCGAGTAGGTAGCATCAATTTTCGCACACAGCATTTACGAGTTAAGGCATCAGCTTCTGGATGTCGTGCGTGCACGATCACGAAAGCCTCTTCCGACTCTTTTCCGCACATGACCATCATTTTTCTCCAACTATCTACTTTTCGATTTGTTTTTAAATCCAAGGTCACAGCAGGCTTTGATTTCGTGAAAACCCGCTGCTGCCGCCGCGCGCAAAGTCAATTTTTTCTGCTTTCAGAGGAAAAGTTGATAATTGACTGCAGACTCGACTCGGCCGCCCATTCTTCTGCTTTTATATTGCAACTATGCTTGAAAACACTGCTATTATAATTACCGCGTTTTATTAGCGTTGTGATGGACTGGTGGTGATTGGCCGGTTCCGCCCGCACTCATACCAGGCAAAGAACTTACTCACACGTATACCCTCTTCGTCAAGCTTTACATACATATGTATAGCTCGATGTAAAAGTTTTCACTAGATACACGAGTAATTAGACGAGGGGTGATGCCCAGCATGTTTCATCGTTACGCACCGATATTATCTCT
Organism: Hyposoter didymator; assembly: GCA_037952995.1. NCBI lineage: Eukaryota > Metazoa > Arthropoda > Insecta > Hymenoptera > Ichneumonidae > Hyposoter > Hyposoter didymator. The sequence continues at coordinate 4,537,495 of JBAJMU010000009.1, forward strand.
GAATTCGTAGCTCGTACAACAGACGCCAGCCACAATTTTCCGCGATTTCTTCGTGCATCCCATTCATTTTCCCATTGGCAGACTAAAAGATACACTCGGCTCCGGTCAATAACGCGTACATGGGAAAAATGCATAAATCAGCTCGTGCGAGTGTCTGGGATACCGTTACCGATCGTTGCGACGAAGAAATATCGATTGCCTCAGTCGACACAAAAACACCATATGGTATATACAATCAACCGCGAATGCTTTCATGGCTCTCGCCGCGTAGCTGCTCCGATGTGTGCAAACGGGTGCGTCAATCACATCCGAATATAAATGTATGTATACGTATGGAAATTTAAGTAGATCATTGCGATGGAATAAATCCTGCTCGTGCATCTCGGCTCTTGAGGCGATAAAACCGATCGCGGTTACGGGATCTGGCTGGTCTAATGACCGAGGTTTCCGAGTCTTGTAAACAAAAGGACACAACTCACATTTTTTTACCTTTTCGATTAACGCACCGTGCGTCTTTATACATTCGTACAGATCGACGCAGACTCGCGCTCGCATGTATAAATTACACCCGGAAAATATGAATTCAAGAGTCCCATAAAAATCTTTGCGATAAGAAGAATGCTGCTGCGAATAAGTGGGCAAAAGTTGTTATAAACGGGACGTCAGTCTGGAGGTGCGATACTTCAATGTTTCTTCCGTTACGGCTGCGCTTTCGCGATTCATAATCCACGGCCTGAATGCGCTTTACGCATAGATTGTGCAGTTTCCTATGCGTGCATCAATCCCATACGCGCGCAGTCTTCCGCGAGTCTCGTGTTTAATTCATACCTTCGCTAAACACGGTTATTTATCAACACCTTGAAGGAAGTTGGTCAAAAATCGTTGCTATCGGGACTTTTCGAGGAACAAAACAAAAATTCGAATTTCTCCCGAAGTTTTCTTCCAGTTTTCAATCTCAACGTGCATGTCCCGAAACATCGAAGAATCATATCTAAAAAAAAATGTCCGGATGTGTGTGTGTGTGTGTCATGGCACTGTAAAATTCAAACGTTCATATAGATGTTTGTATACCAGCTCTCCGTCCTCTGAGAATTTCGTCGGATTTGCTAGAAAATTACGAATTCTACGGCATTTTGAAAANACGACATTTTGAAATATTCAAAAAAAAAAAAAAAACGGTGTCGACGCTCCAACTTCCGCAAATTTGAACATTTATTACAAATTCTTTTTTTTAATAAATAGAGTATCACAATAGGAAGGTTGATATTGAATTTGTGGAATATCGGTTCAACGGTTTAAATTTTACGATTTTTTGAATTTTCCGAAAATCTGAGGTTTTTTTTTTTTTAAATCGTCCTACCGCCCTAAATTCTGAAAATATTGTAAAATATTGTGGACGAGTCTGTACTTCCTCTTTACTTTCTATATTTGTCTCCGATTCCGAAGCGATTAAATTTTAATAGCCGCGAATATTCTTCACGGCCAAAAGTTAAGAACGAAATATCATCAACATAAAAATGATAAATGCGTGATTCCAATTTTCCTTAAAAGTTGTAACTTATTTGCTCAACGATTGCTACTCGCGACTCGCTCTTCGACTCAGCGTCAAGTTAAATCTCTGCTGTCATACGTTGCATTACCCCAATTTGTTATTAATTTAACGGTCGCGTTGTTTTTATTCCCTGAAGTCTTGTACACTTTGTAAAGTCTCATTTCGTGACAAAGTAGCCTTGAATCCCCAGCGAGAAAGAAATAAGAGTTTGTTAGTGAGAACCGCGCGAATTTAACGAGAAACGGAGTTAATGACGGACCGGTGTCGCTTAATTACCTTCTTGGCCCTCACCTGCCTGCATCGCCATCGTACACCCGACAAAACTCTCCGATCAATCGGTCGATCGATAATGCAAGGAAAAAAACTCGCCCCAAAAAAACTATTAGAAAAGTAAAATATATTTCTGAAACTTCTATTAATAATTTTTCATAATTATTCCGTTTGCAAAATTGAATAGGGAAAAATATTTGATCGAAAATTCTCGTGAGCAGAAAAACCTGCAGTATCCTAGTGCGGAAGTCGCGTTTTCTCGAGTCTACACGGAGAGAAATGAGGAGAACCGAAGGCAAATCGAGGGCTGATTCCGCATCCAAATGATTGCTCACAGGGCTAAACTGTGGGGTAATTATTAATGCTCCCCTTCGACGTAACATCGTCGGACGATCTTCCTCCTTTCTCAGCAGTAAAGAATCCTGCTGCTTGGTTGTCTACCGGTGTTGAGTCCATACCGCACATACTTTCTCGACTATAATAACAGCCCTTCAGCCTGCTCGCCAACGCGCGCACCGAGAGCACTTTCTTATCCACATTCGCATCGTTCGCGAGCACATCGAAGTGCCCTACAACTTTGTTATCACACTATTTCTCGCTCCCTTTGTTTCTGTTGCTCTGCCAATTCTTTCGCTTCCCAGACTGCTCGCGGCAAAGAATTCATGGAAAATTTGAATCAAACCACTAAATGACGAATTCGCACAAACATAATCATTGTTGGATTCGTTCCCTTAAAACTTTCAAATTCTTCACTCGAAATAATTCAATTCCCAGTGTGACGCTCGATGTTTCGAAGTTTCTTTCAAAAGAACGCTTTCCACAGAAAATCCGAACGATTAAAAATCTACTAATTATTCACTAATGCAAGTAAAATCTCGATGCGAAAAGATCGAGCGTAATTGGTCGCGGTGTTGGTGGTTAATGAAATGAGAAAAACGAGGTGGTTCATTTGGAAGTAATCACAGAGGCAGTAGCCTGATTGGATTATGCCAAGGTTCGAATAATACGGGTGGAAAAGGAAAGAGCAGAGTTTTATGAATTCTGGATCATGGCGCCAGCAGCGAAATTACAATCGAGAAGAATGCGTCAGGCACTTGGTACACATAAAGAGCGAAAAAAGGAAAACAGCCTGCGAAGAAGCAGCAGCGAGTGAGAGAAAGAAACGAGCAGCGTGTGTATTCGCGCCACCAGGTGCTACAGTATCCTTCAGAGTTTAGAACAACTTACGCTGCACATGTGTGTATATAAAAACTCTGACGTATCCATAGCGCATACACGAAATGGGAAAAATGCAAATAAGACGAGAGTAATAACGAGAGGAGGTGAGCGTATCTCCGGCTCGTATCTCCGCTGTTATATGCATAAATGCACACATACGCGAATCGTGTGTGTGTGTTGGTTGGGCGCGACTCTATGGCATCCCGACTTTTATGATGTATTCATGGGGGATATATTGAGCGGTCAAGCAGTCACTTATGGCTGCATCAACGCGCGAGAAGGAGAGAAGGAAGAAGCAAAGGGGTACAACCGGCGCTCTCTGCGTATGGCCAAGATACGAGGACGCCGTTACCACGTTATATTTATTCCTCGTATCTCGAAGAATGCTGGCAAGGGAGAAGGTGCTTCCGTCGACGAGCAACATGTATATATGTGTAGCTAAATATAAGTAGGAGGAAGTAATCGGGACTGAGAGTAGCCGCGGTAAGGGGTGCAGCAAAGTTGTAAAAGTTGTAATGACAAGTGTAAATTTCAAGACCCCCTGAGAATCAAAGAAACGAAGTGAGCCAGTTGTAACGAGAAATAAAATACAGACTTTTTGGACCATATAATTTAAACACGTGTATTGAGATCTGACGATAACTGATTTTTCTGCTCTTCGATTTCTATCGAGTCGAAGAGGCTGATCAGCGAAATTTAGAATTATTAGTGTCCGAGACGCCAAACAGACCAGTTTGGTGAAAATTAGAATGTCAATTTAAGCAGGACGATTGGAAACCAAGATCTCGTCCCGAGAAGGCAAGTTGTGTTGTCTTGATTTTGTAAAAGGAAGCCAGAGTTAAAATAAAGTGAAAATTACAATTAATAAAAAATTTTCAACCCCAAACTTGATAAGAAAAATAGTTGTCGCACAGTTTCTTGGGTGGGTGGTTGAAAAAAAAAAGATTTGTTTTTCCTTGTTGTTATATGGAGATATTGTTGACTGCCCACGAATTTGGTACGATCTCAGTGTGCCCTGCCTCACTGGAGAGGAGATCCGCAACATTCCATATCGCTCGCAATCGTTGCAACAATCGCGTATAAAGCCCAACAGATTCTCTCTGATTTGACGGCGCTCTCGTTCGACTCTCGTCGCGCTAATTCATTAACTCGGTTGGTTTTAGATTGAAACGTCGGAGGGTGACGAATCGTCCGAGTAGGATTTGATGCCGCGCGAATGTGTACGCGTTTGCCGACGTCGCTGTAGTTAATTAAAGTGAGACGCTCGGGTTATTAATGATTGAAAGCGACGGGCCTGGAGAGATTGTACAAGGGGCACGTGTGTTTGTAAGGCTTGTGAGTCGGTGTGGACGGTTAAGGATCTCGCAGGATTCTCGCGCGATCGAGCGACTGCGTGTAAGAGTGCGAAACTGTCCTCCACAGCACGATCGAGATTTATTGTACGAATTATATTCAGCATCTCGCCGAACAAAAAAAAAAACCTCTACATACGAATCCAAGTCTGCGAATGTGTTTGTGATGGAGTATCTGCGACGCGATGAGAAACTGGACCGCGCGAGCGGACATTTGAACTCTCGGAGATCGAGAACAAAAGTGATAGCGTCCCATCGTGGATTCGGGCTCGAAAAAGCGGCTATTCGGATTACAAAACGCGACGGGGCTAATAAAACAATTCTTTGAATCATAATTCGGTCCGTTTCAAATTCATTGCCGAAACGTTTCGTCAACTGTAAAACATACAATAGATATCCCGCCGCGACTGATAGGTCAGGGGGTCGTGGCAGCAGCGAACGCGATCATCGTCAAAAGATCGAGAGCGACATATATTTGATGTCGGAGAGTTCATTAAGTCATCTGGAGCACCGCGTGGAAGCAGCGCAGAGAAAAAATGAAAAAATGAAAAATCAACTGCGAGAATGGAGCAGGAACGAATCCGAGGAAAAGGCTGCAAACGACAATAATACCGAACGATATAAAATGAGGGAAGATAAACAAAGTGTAGAAATGAAAGAAAAATAAACAAACAACTATAAGTGGATTCACGGTTAATTGCTAAGAATCTTCTCGCGGGACCGGGTCTCGACCTTATACTGCGAGCGAGATAAAGCCTCCCACCCTCTTCCCCTCGCGTCGAAATACACGTATAAGGGCAGCGTACACAAGCGATATGAGACACGTATAGCGAGAGATATTCGAGCGTTGAAGCAGAGGAAAGAGCTCAAAGATAGGGCGCGAATAAAAGTGTTACAACAAGAGCGTGTGTGCAACTGGAAGTTGGAGGGAACGAAACGGTCCGGCGTGCGAGAGCAGAGACCAAGATCTGTTATCAGTCGCAGGGGGACTGTGGGTAAAAGCCACACGAGTAGGGCTCCAGGAGGCATCTCTTGGCTTCACACCAGAGAGCTACCGGACGCCCCGGGACGACTCTAACGCCCTCTGGAGCGATGGCCCAACTGCCTGCATGCCTCGTCCCAACACACGTACGAATCTGCTTGTATATCTCGCAGGGCTCCATACATCGCGATGTTGACTAACGAAAGGGCCGAGAATCGCAGCGTTTTGCTCTTTGTGACTCTCGTCTTACGACTCTTCCGTTTATCACGGCGAGTTTCATACTCTCCTCGTACACTTTCTCTGCTGTGAAAAATCGGCTCGAAGAGTGTGGAATGCCGAGAGGTGCTAATTAATTTGCATGGCAGAGCGGCCGGGCGAGCAAGCAAGGCTTGAAGGAACCAGCAAAAGAACGTTTTAATCTTTGCTCTTCATCTCAAAGCTTCGACCGTACCTGATCCATTCATCCGAGCTTAGACTTTTCCTGTTTTTTCTTTTTCTTTTTTTTTATAAATTTAAAACGAAGAAAAAGTTGGAATGTCGATCAGGTTATTTTGGAAAGATCGTCGAATCGCTTATTAAGGGTAACGACGTGTTCCACGAGGTATGAAGTTTATTGCATGAAGAAGAAAAAGACGAGTATGGGCGACGGGGGTTCACGAAAATCGCTGTTCCCGATGCCAGATGCTTCTCGTTATAATGCCGATTAAAAAGAAGGAAACGAAAAGGACGAAGAAAAAGAAAGGGAAAGATCACGATCTGTAGTGATCGGTCCACACCGCACAGAACCAAATTATATATATATTTCGTATTTCTACGTGAATACAGGTAGAGAAAAGAGGATTATAAAGGAAGAGATTCTCGCGATGGTGTTTCCCCTTTGGTTCTCCACTCTCGTTAACCGATCTGTGTGGGAGCCATCGAGGGGTTAAACATTAGTCCAGGCTGGTAGCGGTGAGAGATCTCGTGACCTTGCGACCTCTGTACCCTCAACGATTCCACGTGGCGATACGGGTGTTCTCGACGTCGTCGTCGTTGTCGTCGCGGTTTCGTCGTACCCCCGTTGTCGTTTTCGCGCGACGACCGAACGATAGGGCGATACTCTTTGGTACGATTCTCAGGACGCCTGCGGCAAGCAGCAGGCGTAAGGATGAGATGGAAAGAAATTCCTGCTCCGGAGAATGGAGAGGGGGGGCGTTTCAATCCGAGAATCAGAAATCGTGAAACCGAGCGGGGTGTAACGAGACACGGCTCCACTCTAGGGAGATATACGTGTATTACGAGGGGTAAGGCAACATCGCCTGGACGACAATCTCCGCGAGATTCCACCTTTCTTCCTCCATCTTATCATTACGAAAGAAGCGACCCCCTTCCCCGCAAGTTTCATGACAATGCGAACGCATATTACTTTTCTGTTTCCATTGCCTTCTTCTCGATTTTCAAAATTCTTTAATTCATACAAAATTTCGAATATTTGTGTCCAAGGAAAAGACAAAGTTGTACAAAACTTTACACTTTTTACACTAGAAAAAAAAACTTTGTATTTTATAGAAAAACGTGTTGCTCAGTGGCCTGCTGCGAAGCTAAATACATTTTCTATGGGACAGGGCTGTTCTTTTTCCATATGTTACGTGTACGTTCACGTGTGTCTCGATGTGTTTGAACTCTCGGTGATATATACTGCAAGATTCATGATACGAGTGCACTGCTACGCGACTGCGACGTGCCTGTACTTATACACCAGCAAAAAGCGGAGCGTATGTATGTATATTTATAAAACGAGACGCATTCGCGTCCTCGATTCTCTCAAGAGAGAATTTTTAAAGATCCGTCGACATATTACGAACTACCGGTGGTGTTTGGTTATACGTGAACGAGAAACTACATATCGTCCGTTTTCTCCTCGTGTGCTATTATTACTGTCCCCGCGAGTTGTAACACCTCTTCCGACCTTTCATTTCTTTCTATTTTCTTGTTCACATTCCATTTTTATTTTGGCCCTTTGCTCTACGGCTTTTTTTCGCTTTGCTCGATTCTCGGATTCACGGGGGGAATAAACCTCTCACGGGGATGTGCTTATATACACCTCGCGTACGTTCCCTAGCCGAGGGCGTGTATCAGCGATCTACTGGCAATAGAAACACACAGGACTTTCTTTCTCCATGGAAAGCTATTTAATGCCAAGTGTCATTGCCTCGTTTCTTGGAAATTACCTGTCGCACGAATAATCAGGGTGTGGTGTTCCACGACGCGTGTACCTCCTCGTCTTTTTCATATATCGGGATGGACCACTGGCGTAATCAATTGGGAGATTGGAAACTTATTTTCTCGATTTATAGTTCAATTTACATTCGGGGATTATCGATTTTTTCTGGGGGGCTGACGATTTATTTCAACGGATTTGAACCGTGCCACGAGCAAGTCAAAATGGACCCAGAAGTTTTCTTGGGCATAAAATTTTTTAATTCACACAATTTACTTCCGTTTTTCATAACGAAGAGGATAATGACGCGCATATACAATAACGTCGTACGACTCAGAGGTAATTTAAACTCGAGCAAACTCCATAAAGAGGAGGAGGATTTTTATTTGTAAAAGCGTGGGGTTGCGGTTTCGACTCTGCATCAGGAGCAGATACTGAGCAGCCTGGATCATTGTTTGATGCAGAGAAAGATCGAGCATTTATTGTTCCTCGGTTTCATTGTTTCCGCGTCCATCTTAATATAACGAGAGCATTGCATGTCCGAGGAAACTTGTGGGACTCCAGAAATCCATGCGGCGTTTCACGCCAGTTTCACATTTCAAAGTCCTCACCCTTTTTTTTTTTTTAATTTTGAAAATTTTCCTCGTTTTTTTTTTTATTAACGAAAAACAAAGTGTTTCAACGACATGATTGCAAATCTTGTGGTTCTGAATATTGTTGAAGCTTACCTTGGAAGTAGCTTTTAGTCCTTAGATAACTGACACTGAGCCTCAAGATGCTCAAACGATCGAGTTTGCTGAGTATATTTTGTTCGAATGGAAGCAACGATGCGAGCGTGTCAAGCTCGGCGTTTAATCTCTCGCGATGACGTTTGCTCGGATTTGATTTCGTCACGCCATCCTTCTGCGGTGGTTTTAAGCTGCAACAGTAATAGCAAACGATAATTAATTAGTGCGGAATAATAAATCCCTGAGAGAATTTGTTTTCTCAACGTATCGAACAAGTCTGGCGCGGAATTGCCAGGTAAATTGATTGAAAAACAAAAAACGGTTCATTCGGAACGGATTTTTCTGTTGTTGGCTGGACTGCTGAGACTTTGTTGTGTGCGAATGGATTCGAATCCGCTTGAAAGTCCTCGAAGAGCAGTATCTAAGGCACGAGACGTGTGTAGACGCGGCGACGCTGCTGCATGGACCGTACGAAATTATTTAATTAATATATGCGAAATCGAAATTTAACGGATTTTAGCTGAGACTGTTTATTTAATTGAAGCGTTACCGTGGAAACACACACCCGTAGACGACGAGAACATTCATTCGTACGACGTGATGCTGTAAGGAAATGCATGCTTCTCCGCATGGATGGGAATGCAGAGATGTGTGTTTGCGGGGAGGGAGACGCCAAGTCAAAGAGACACCGACACCCTGACGCACCGCCTTGCCATTTCCAGCCCTATACTTATGGAATAATTATTATTCTTGCGCGTGTACACGTTTAACGGGCAGAGCCGCCAACACCGTGACACACTGTACCCTGCTCTGCGCCAAACATGTTTTCTCCGCTGCGTTCAAGATGCGGGTGACCTGAGCACTTGGACATCCACGAGGAAAGCAGTAGCGCAAAAGCTCGTAGGTACGTCGATGAGGATCTAGACTCAATTTCAAGGCAATATGTTAAGGAGGTTTGTGGGGAGCGAATGAACTATTTGACGAGACGAACTAAATTTTGGAACGATAAAATTGCGAGCGTACGATCTGTACTCGAGGGTGAGAAATGAGACAAAGACAGATGAAAGATTTATTGATTACAGTTGAAATTTGGTCGTAATCCAAGAGGTTGCACTTAGAACCATTCAGCTTGGGACATCCCGTACATATACGAACGTGTACCTGCGGCTGCTGCTGCTGCTGATGTTGGGAAATAAGCAGGCTGGTTGAACCGTTCAAAACCAGTTCTTATCGCGGGTTATTAAGGAAATAGTGTTAATGAGATATGTTATACCTCTTGCTTGGCTGTAGGTCCGACAAAACAGAGAGCGAAGCACAAAAGGGAAAAAGGGAGAAGGAGAAGATTTTATCGAGGTTTCTCTTGGCACTCCACACTGACTGCTGGATAGTTTCGTACGCCGGGGGACGGTAGCAGAATGCAATGTCTTTTGTAAGGCTGCGTGGCGAAAAAGAGTCTTCCTTCTCTCGCCCTCTCTCATTTTTCGTCCTGGTTGCTTTCTTTCGGAAGAATAATTAGCTCGGGGCTCGAGGTTTTGCACCGTGAGCTCGTCGAATCTCTTCCTTCTTCTCTTTCCTTTGGACTTTCTGCTCAACTCGAGAAACGCGAAGAACAAAAGAGGATGCGAGGAGGTGCAGGCTCGACGGATCTTCTAATGGTCCAGCCACTGAACCGGGAGCATAGAAGACGATCCAAACGTCTACGATGGACCACCACACATCCACCACGAGACTTATTTTTTTTTCTCTCGTCGCAGATGATGGATTTTGTGTCATCATAATAATTAATAGAGTTCTCTTGATATTCCACAGCCAATATGTGAAATATCTATATTTGTATGTGTTAAGCTAATAAGTATATAGAACACAAGGAGGATGCTCATTCATCACGCTTTCTAAGCCCTAAGTATTTTAATTAAATGCCATATACTATTTTTGCAGTCTTTCGACGCGAGCTGATGAGCGAGCTCTTTTTTCTCTCCTCCATCCTTACACGCATGTGTATACAATCATTTTAATCGTAATATCATTATTCGAGTGTGTACCGTGTTAATTAACATGGCAAATAGAATTTTATGGATTTGTTGGAGGAAAAAATGTACCGAGGCGAAAAAAAAAATGGTTTTTATCGGAATTGTTAAAAGCAAATAAAACCGCATTTGATCAAAATCGTCACGATCTTTCTCTCGGTGCGAGGAATCAAAAATTCATATTCACACGTTTCCCCAGAACATTGTTTCGATATTTTTGTTTCCTCTTTTTATATTATATATATATATACGACATTTATAAAAGTGACATGGTCTCAGTCCACCTGGCGATTGTCTCGGAGCTGCCAGGTGATAACCTACGAAAGTTCTCGACGCTGCTACACCCCGTTTTTCAATTCTACTTTGCTCCAGTTCACTCCGCGTGTCCCAACCGACGTGTATACATCGCACGCGTTTCTTTACGTACTTTATTGTGCTTATTCGATTTATATATATTTATAAGGGGTAAAACGTCGGTTTGGGTTCATGGGAGGCGTTGCGATAGTCCGAGTTGGTTGGTATAACGCAGTTGTTCGCAGATGGATATCAGCTACGCCAAGCGTGAATAAGCCGAGTTCTCGGTGCTAGATTGTAGAGAAAACGAACGTCAACTGTGTCATTCGATCACGCACTTTGTACACATTTTACACAACAGCATCTCGGAACGTTGAAATATTAATAAATCCACTTTAAGCCAGTTCCTGCCTCGATGTTGAAAAAATGATTTTCTTTCTGCTCAAATCGTAAAATAAACTGATTAAGAGACGATTTCGCTTCGAAACTCTGTTCGCATATTCATTCGGTTCATCCGCATGATTTCAAATTATCCCAATGATATAGAGCTAAGTACGAGAGTTTATGTAATTGACTAGAGGATTATAATTATATAACGCAAAAGAGTGAAAAGCTGTACGTTTTAAGGGAACACGCATGATTCTTTAGCGAGTTTATTATATCGGTGTTCATTCAGGCATTGTGAGGCTCGGTGTATACAACAGTCGAAAAGAGTGGAAGAAAGACAGACAAAGAGAAAGAGAGTACTCGCACGCCATGCTCGAATCCATCAGAAGGGCGAGTCGCAGTCAAGGTTATTCCGCTTTGGTCTCGTATTCCAATATCGTAACCCTTAGTGTGTGTCTTTTCTACGCCGAATTTGAATCTCTGTCGAGGGATTAAAATGGCCACGAATTTTTATTTATTTTTCGGAAACAAATGGATGCAAAAAAAATATTCTGACTGCTTAAAATTCGCGGGGGATAGCAGTTGACAAAGAATTGAACGAATTAATCTCGGTTCGAAAGCGTCCATCTTGATTTGCACTGTCTGCTCGTAGCAGGGCGTTAGTTCAGAGCAACGAGATAAAGCTTCGCCATTTTGGAAAGAGACAAGTATGGATTACAAAGAGGATTAAGGGACCGGGCTAAATCGAAGAAAAACGTAAACAGTCCGCCATTTTGTCCCCGCACGTTGGTAAGTCTCGGTGGAATCGTTGGGGCTGGAGCGAAAAGGAGAAAAGATGGGCAAAGAAGCACAAGGAGAAAGAGATAAAGCGTGTAGTCGATGTGCTGCTGGTCGCGATGCTAGTCCTGTTTTTCGTCCCCGGAGAGACTCGTGCGCACAGGGGATGAATGCGAGCGGAATTGTGGGTTGGAGGATGGTATATAGGGGTTGATTTCAGCTCACCTAGCAGCTCTTCTCTCCCAACCCTCCACCGTCCTTGGTGCGGTGCTGTCTAGCCCCTCTTGTAATGGAGGTTAAGTTAAAGCAGCATATATATATATACACACGAGTCCAATACACTACTATAATCACCATGAGCGAAGGTACGAAGACAACGGAGGTTGGCGAGGGGATGGACGATGACGCGCAAGCGCCGACCCTAAGGGTGGGTCCACTATGGATTTTCGAGGGTAGATACCACACCGACGACGAGTTCCGGGGTGGCAGACACTACCGTTATATATACTTCGGAACGGCTCGCTATATATACCGCTGACTAAAAACGTCTTGAACGTATACGATGCATGCTCAAATTTTTCCATTCCACTCATTCTTTCCAGCAGCTCCCAATGCAACGTTATTAATGCTTACGAAAAGTATATGCGACATTTCGAAAATAAAGCCAGAGGGAAAGATTAGGTTTCATAAAGTTTCAATCCAAAGTCCAATCATTCTTTGCTGCACTTGGAATGTTAATTCGAAGCTCGATAAAAATTGTATGGCCCGTCGAAAAATTAAGCAGCCGGATCTTATGCAGCACGTGATTAATCGTAGATATAGCCAATTATAATATTGGAGCGAAAGGAGAGAGAGAGAGAGGACGAAAAATGGGAGATGTTTATCGTACGAATTATACAGGAACAGCCGTTGTTCTTCGTAGATGTGGTAGTATAGTGAGAGGTGAAAAAGGGAGTAACGTATGATGACTGCGAGGTGTCCGAGGGGGTCAGCTCCTTATCGGTACAGATCGATCGAAATGATTATTTCTCTATATCTATAAACATATACATCTATATGATTCTCTGAAATTGGACTCGCCCGTGCCACGTGACCGAAGAATTATGACTTATTTTACCCAAAGATAATGCAGACTCGATGTATACTTTGTTCAACAACGCGACAATAGTCGTATCAAACTCCCTTCCCTCTGCCTCGCGAGGCAATTGCTATTCCAGGCTCCAAGAGGGTTGAAAGTGCTTTCGGTAATTACGTCGCGAGAACCGACTGACGAAAAAGTGATAATACTTCTACTAACTATACAGGATCGGAGACCTTCGTCACGCGGCTACCGGAAGTTCAATGACCATGCAAAGTGCTCGCCGTGCCTCCATATACAATAATATACGTCACGAATAACCAAATGCACCCACGATTTGTGACGTTCGTACTATTTTGAGCGAAATCAGCCCGTTTTCCATTGACGCTACCAAAAGTGGCGGAAAGTGGTTTGAATATGGGCTTAGATTCTCTGACACGAAGGGACGAGGTCCTGGGACAAGGTGGAACGGTCCTAATGGATGCAGTTGCGTCCAACCATCCTCAAAAGTGCAATCATTTTGTTGCAAGGCTCTGCTCCTTGCATTGTGAATTTGTATTAATAATTATTTATTCATACAATTCATACCGACGAATTATGACGTGAGGAATTATTTAATTGCATAAATCTCGGCGCGATACCGGTGTAGGAACTCCGCGGCACAGACATATACGAAAATGTCTACGTTTATGTAGACACATCGATGTACAGGAGAGCGTATCATAGACACGCGATGGCGCTTATTTTTCCGCTTCCACTAGCACTCTTGAATTCTCCCGGGTCTCCTCTCCCGCTCTCTCAACATTATTATATAATTATATAATTACTAAGGAAAAACGGTTCTTCCGGTGGAGCACGCAGAGAGCAGAGAGTGGCCTCTGTTTCCCGCTTCTTCTCCCGCATTCAGTCTCGTAGAACGCTTCTGCTATTTCTTCGATAAAACGATAACTCGTCCATTAACCCTGATGATGTTAAGGAAACTTGCATCATGAGTGATTTAGCAGTGTCCGAATTACCAATGTTGATCCAATACTCCGTTGGGCGACCACTCGTTGCCAACGTTTTTTCATCGATGTCGTTTAATCGTCGTCACCTCCATGTACGGCCTCGCGAGCTGCAAAGTATGCTGCTAAGGTCTGCATTACGGAAATTCAAGTAGGAAGTCAAGTTGAGATGACAGATAGGAACAAGTGTGTGTGTGTGGATTAAGCGCATAGTTTAGATGGCGTATATGTCATGCGCTACATGTAGCGCGTAACTGGAAAAGGAAGAATGCTACTGCGGTTTGGCACGCACGTATCGTGCACCATTTACTATAAAACATGTAAAAATATTTCTATGTGCAATAATACGTGCACGTATGATGTGAATAGACATTTAATTGCTGACACACATAATGCAAAGCTGACAGTATTATGAAAGCAGGCTCCTGCCACGAAAGTATTGGAAATCGATCAACGTTTCATCAGCATCATGCATATCCGTTGAATATGCATGAGAATTCAAAATTTTTGGTAGAACAAGACATTTTGGAGCAGGAGAAAAGAAATGAGAAAGTAATAAGGTCGTGGCAGAACAAATGCACACTGGCAACTGCTGCCCCATAGAATATCGTCATTTTTTACTTCCATGGACTAATTCTGTAAAAGAAAATATATTCCTGATCCACACATGCATTTAGTTGATGTATAATAGTGTCCGCATAAGCAGTGGTATTTGGATGAAAGCAGCGGTTTGTGTCAGCATTCGAAACCACTAATTTTTCCGTGGTCACACCACAAAAACTTGCCCTCGACATCTGTTCGATTGTTCTCACTGCGTTGCGCCCTCGTGTCTGTGTGCACTGTGCCTATGCGTGAGAGTCTTGTTCTCGAAGGTTACAGGATGTTCACAATATTATTCGCGCAGCCAAACTCGATGCGGTGACTCTTTCTCTCCTTCCGCTTTCTTTTTCCTTTGTCGCTTTTAATCCTCCTCGACGTCTTCTTTCTCTTCGTTCTATCGACATCGCGGTGATTGTCGTTATATTAGCGAGGACGCTGAGAAACGAGGCAACAACGTACACGAGTATCCAACGACTTTGGGCGAACACGAAAAGCCATGACTTTCCTGCTTTCTCCAACCGGGTTGTACGCGCGTACGTTTTTTGCATTGAAGAACTTTTCGTTTTATAACAAAAAACTTATGCACGCATGAGACGATGTAATTGTAATTAAAGACCGCAATTATACCAAGAAAACGAAATGCCTGTTTGAAAATGTTGCAAAGTTGACTGCGAAAAATGAAGCTCATCGACGCACCGTTTGCGATTCGTACTCCAATCGTTAGGTATTCGTATCTAGAGATTCTGTAGGCTGCTGGCCCGATGCGTTCATTTCATACGAGTTGCTTATCATTGCGAAAATGAAAATGGCGTTAATAAAGAAAAATGCAAATGGAAAAATGGCGAGTTCTAAGTGGCAACAATTTCTCTCCATTTTTTCTAAGTCGCATCACAAATATATACTTGGCAGCGTTCCTGTCTCCTCTACAGTTCGATCGATCCACGTTCTCGATACGGATCTCCTCGAATAGTGTCCCCGTACCAATTACTGCGCGTTGAACTAAGAGCTCGAGTTATCGTAACAGAGATGGGAAAGTGAGATCAACTGATACTTTATCTTGAAAGGAATTTCCGTTTTTCTGATACACACAAATACTTTGCAAGAGTGAGCGGATAGGAGAGAGAGAGCGGGAGAGAAAACTCATTGACTCGCGCTGTTGGGTCTCAGAGTTCCCAAATGTGGTCGAAAGCTGTTTGCGGTTGCGTAGCGCCAAAGGACTCAAATTAAAATCGGGTTAGACGAGAAAGAGAGAGAAAGAGAGACAGAGAGAGAGAGAAAGTAGAAGAGAGACGAAAAGGTGGCGTCCCAAATACCTGTCTCCTCATAAGACAGTACGGGTGCTCTGTGTGTGAGATACACAAAACTTTCCTGGTGGAAAATCACTTAAAAAGTCGTTAGTCGAACCGATGAGAGTCAGGAGGTGTTTGGCTTCTCCCACAACCGTAAATTTCTCATGAACTATACAGCAAATATCTCCACATACGCGAATACGAATATGTAGTTCATACATGAACGAAAGTAGAAGCTGTATATGCGATATCTATAGTCTTGTCCTTTTCGTCCATATTAAACCGTGCCCACCGGGAGATTCAACGTTTGAGAGGACAACCGGATGGAACGGGATCGGAAACGTAATTTCGCCAATTTTTTCGGCTCGTACATTTAATACGAGCTGGAATTCGTGAAGGAAGGCTAAACGAGGCTGAATGGTGAGAATACAAACGCAAATTCGAACCTAATCATCAAGTAGTTCAGTACCTCTATCGTTTATCGCGTATTCCGCTGTAACGGTTAGAGATACGGTAAAAATAGACGAGTCCAAAATTGTAGGGTGTTTAATTTTCTATAAAAAAGTACTTGGCGTTGAATTTCGATAACAATTATCTTAGTGGTTACAGCAGTTTGAAAATGATGATTTTTGTCGAAATTCCCCCAACCCGCAGTTGCTTCATCAAGTGTTTCGGGGCTTCTCGAACTTGGTTCTCTATAGACGAGGCTTTTTGGGACTAAATAAAAATAATGAAAAATCATCGAGATTTCTGGCGCGTCGAAAATTCGTGTATATCGACGTAGAAATGGGCAATGCTTGGTCTTTGGTGTTCGAAGATCAATTATGATTTAGAATCAGAGAAATAAAAGATTGATAAGTTGAGCGCGATGGATAATAATACGGGAGGATTGATAGAAGAATTTCAATATAAATGCGTCGTATAATAATGTAATAAGCGTGGATGGTAAGGTTGTTGGGCGATTGAGCAGCAGCAGCAGCAGGTGGACATTTGGTAAGAGATACAAGCCTGTGGATTGCTCCCGCTCACGCACCACGCATAATACGCCATATGATGCACGCGCCCGCCAATACTTCGGTGGATTTCTCTATCCCGTTGTTTATGACAGTGCAATAACAATATAATCATCATCAGCGAGGTGATTTCGTGACGTGCCAAAGGAGCCGCAATACGTATGAGGAAACAGCCACTTCTTGTTCCCCTCTTCCTTGCGTATTCTTATCTGATAAGTTTAAGGGGCTGCCGTTGAGCTACCGCCTTTTTTTCATCCTTTTTTTTTATACATTATATACACACATATGGCATAAATGAGCTTGGTAGCAAACATCGCCGTTTATGTCGCCAATACGGCACCAAGAATCCGCGATGGGAGCGATAATCGATTAGCGAACAAGAAAGGTGACCGACGGGAATTTGTAATCTGTACTCGCCGGCTTGTCAAAACTTTTTAAATATATTCACCATCCATTCCGAATATCAATTATTTAGATATGCCAATATATTACCGTTATTCCGCCATTCAAAAAAAATCACTTGATGAGAGACGAGTTCTCGAAAGATCGAACGTACTTACTCATTTTTTTTACAATAATTTCATTTGCTCAACAAATAATCATTACTTCGATTCGATCAATCGTTGCTTAATAAATTGAAAACTTGATTATCCATTACGGTTCGGATTGTAACGGTTTTGGTGAATCATAATTGGACTCAAAAGTCAATGACGTGCGTATCAATTCTAAACAGCTCATCAATGATTGCAGGTGAAGAAAAACGTGAGTTTGAAAATTTTTCAGGCGTTCATCGGTCCAGCAAACTCATCTGTGAAAGTTGAGAAAAGAACCGTTGAATTAATTAGCACAATGACAAGAATACGTCGAAAGTGCATACGATGGGCTGGAACGACGAAAACTATAGTTTTTTTTTTTTTTTCATCAAAGTATTGCAGAAATAATGTAGGGCAACTTGGGGAAGAAAAAAAGGTATAAAAAATGTACGGAATCAGCCCGAGTGGGTCGACTGCGCTATCGATTTAGCGATAAATTTTCGCAGTTGCCTATTCGCGATATGAGCGAGTACGGTGAGGATCGTCGTAAGGCTCGTGACTCGGATCGTAACTCGACGAGAAACCCAACGATCACATACGTTTTTGCAAACATGTGCTGCTGCCGGTACAATTACGATTTTCTAGGAAAGAGCTTATGTGCCAGGGTTGCGTAGTACCTTCCAAGTGTTAAAATGTTGAAGAGAGACAAAACAAGAGATAACGAGGGAGCAGAGGACAAAGAAGGATATAGTAAAACGAAATGAGGTTTTACTGCGACACCGAGAAACCGAGAGAAGTGCGCGGTTGTCGTGGATCGTTCGCGATACGACAAAAGTTAAGAGTGACGCGATGAAGTGGCGAACTCTGGTGATATCGACGACTGGCCAACCAAAGACTCGAATGAGAGAGCCGCGCACATGATTCTCGAGGCTCATGGCCACTCCTGGGTAATTTTATTATAGAAATCTTGTGAGCTATCGGCGACTGGAGATCGCGTGGATTTTCTCGTCACTCGCGCACCGAGATGTACACAAGCGTATATACGTATGACAATTACCACGAGATATCTCCGCAAGTTTAACTGCATCAGGTGTCCATCTTGAGAATGTGTATGCATCCCACGTATCGTCTTTATATTTGCCTTAATTGTATAAGCTGAAACAAACTATTTCAAAAAGCAAAGCTTCATCATTATTTTTCGACCAAATATTAAATTTTAATTTTAAAATTCGACATTGCTGGCGAGGATCCTTAAAGTCTGTTGTCTATAAATTTTTGTCTCGCTGCGATGCATCATCGAGCACCGATGTGATAAAAGTAAACGAGCTTGCGCGCGCTACCTGCGGCATAATTCTTGTTCGCTCTACCTGCTTTTATATATTTACGAATCTTGCAAGGGAGAATATAAGCGGTGCTCATGCTGCTGGTTGATTGCGACAGAAAGAGCTCTGCTTTGCAGAACGGTTGGCGTAGGCGTCGTCGTCGTCGTCGTCGCGAATTTATAAGTAAGTCGCGCTCAGCGCGTGGTCCTTTCGTTTTCTCTCCTTCTCTCTTTCCTCTCTCTGTCTCTCGCTTATGTACTCGTGAAAGAGGCAGCGAGAGAAACGCTCCGGTTGCCGGTAGCGCGTTCATTCGCAAGAACGATTTATTATCTCCTTATTTCCTCCTTTTGTAAAGAGAGAAAAAAAGCGTCTCGAGTTGTTCACCAAAGGATGTTTCCCATTGGAATTAGTTGCTATAGAAACCGAAAAATAATTAGTCGTTCTTTTTGTTTTTAAATGCTGAATTGACTCGTTTTGATCAACAGCTTCCGTGCGTTATTAAGTATGCAATCGAGGATCAATATTAACGCTAATTCGTATGTATTTCTCGATGGACTTGTCCACTTTGCTCTGGCACTTGGAGTCCACGAGCGATCTCGCTCCTCGCCCATTTCCCCTTCTCCTAAGCAGTCGCGGTGCGTTTGATCTCTCGTGTCGAATCTTCCTCGCGTCTCAATCAAGCCGCTCGCGATACCCCATTGACAGAAGCATATCTGTGACTGAGATAGATCCTAATATATTTTCTATCGTATGGATATGGGAGGCTCGTGAGACAACACTTGGATTCTATCGTTTAGTCTAATCATTTGGCCGCGCGGGAACCTCGATAAATCCATCGACTAACGTTTCGACGGCGTGTCTCGATTATTATATGGTGAGACGAGTGTGGTCGTGGTTGAGTGCGCGGCGAAAAAATAAATCGACCAGATGATAACGAGAAATAACGCCCTCGAGCTCCTACGCAAATCCTAATTATGATTTCTTAATCCTGCTGCTGCTGCTGGTGGCGAAGGGGCGAACGGCAAGCTCGATATCCGTGAAGATGTATATTCCGATCGGAATTGGACTTTATTCTGAATTAATTCGAGATTATTCTATTAACATATATATCAGCGAAAAAAAAATGTCTTTGGAACGCTGCTTGGGTGAGGAAGAGTCACGTGTTCTCACGACTTTAAGGAGTTACTTTTTCCATAGATCAGAAAATCAAGACCGTTGATCAACTTCGAAATCTTTATTTTGCTTCTTTTTTTTTGTTTCTTCTCTCGGAGCAACAGAACGATTGAATTAAATGAACATCTCAATTCAGGAGTCTCTGCGCTGTGTCTCCACGCGAGTGGAAAAAGAGTCGCGACGATGAAACGTTTTGTGGTCACACAAATCTTTTTAGAACAGGGCGCAAACGTCGCGGCACAGGACTGG
>JBAJMU010000009.1:4565214-4860530 GCA_037952995.1 Hyposoter didymator
AGCGTAACTGCCTAACGCTAGAATGCCGTTGAAATCTTTCGTCAAAATTGTGTAGGTTTCAAGCAGCATGCTGACGCCACTGACTGTCGATAAAGTAGCGTTGGAAAACCGCTCCATATAGCGCCAGTCACGGACGCAAAACGAGCGCCAGCTTCGCGTCAGGTCCTAACGCTAGGACCTAACGTGAGACACATAGCTCGATAGCGACATACAAGTCTACGTTATTTGCGCTAGAATCGAACGCCACGTTCGTAACTGACGCAAATCTGGCGTGTTTCTGGCGTTGGTTGTCTTGCTGGGAATAAAGATCGATACGAGGCCGCAGCTCGTCCAGCCCTCCGCAATAATCTAAATTACTTGGAAAACATGAAGGCAGCGCCGAGGTAGATGCAGCAAGCAAAACTGCGGTATACGGACATTGGTGTGTGTATATATATACGAAGAAGAGCAAACCCGCGGTTAATTCGCTACTTGCCCGATCAGATGCTCATCATGTTCTTTTTGAACAAACGGAGTCTCGATCGCGAAAGAGCTTCTGATCTGTTTGATGCGTTCGGGGCCTGCTCTTTGCTCATTTCGCCAAAAGCGAGGTGCGGAGGTTTCTGTTCGGAGCAGCAGCAGCAGGTGCTACACACTCGGCCCTCGTTTTCGCCTCGGCTAATGCTCCGGTTATCGACCATGCTCTCATCAGACTCTCTGCCTCTCCCCGCACCGAAAAACCTTCGCGCTGTAATAAGTACGACTATGAAAAAAAAAGCAGGACGCGACTATAACGACGTTCGAGCTGCTTCGAAACCCAAAAGACTACACCCTCGCGTGGTGGTCCATCCTCACTGCGCGATCGTCCTCAGCACCAACGCCGAAACATCTCAACGCCCGTTCGTGTCTTTACGTAAAAGTCTTAATGTAACGTACACGCCACACAAAGTACAGCTTGAGCGCACGCACGATGACGTGATTACGTGACCGTTAAAAACCTGACCTAACCGACTGCTGGTGTGCTTCGAGGCTCTCCGCGCGCGATGTGTCTGATGGTGCTATGTAGAGCTGATGCCACGCGGAAGCCACCGGGGCACGGGGCCCTGACGGCACGCCATCATCATCATACTATACGTTTGATCTTACTACACGACGTATAGACATATACCTGCCACCAGTCCGACTTGGTATAACGTGCTAACCTCGCGATCAACGAAACCCACCGCTGATCAATGAATGAAACGAGACGAGACTCTACTTTCATTTTTTAACCCTCGTGACTCGTTTGCTTCGAGAACCAAATGAATAATTCGTGTCCTTGTGACATTCAAACTATTTACGCTAGAAATCCGCAACAAACCTAGAGACTGTTTTATGAAACCTTCGTTTGTTTGGGTCGAAACTCGGAGAGCTGTGTGTGAAAATTTTAAAGCTTCATATTGGGAGGTGCAAAAAGAATTTCGACCAATAATTCATTTCGACGAAATCGCGCGTCACAAAAGTTGCGGGGGATTAGGAACATCAACCCAAGTTCCATTCTGCCGACGGACTTATTAGACTCGACGACGTTTCCTCGAAAAGTCATATGAGGCTTAACGAGTCTGAGCTCTACGAGCGAGGCGACGCAACTTTCCCATTAAAAAATTACTTTTACGTCGAGCATACACGGAAATTACTTAATAAAGACTGCGTGAGAAAGTTCGGTTCGTTATGCGATGCTCGAGTCAATCAAAATGCGGCGTTAAATGACTGCGAAGAATCATCGAAGGCGGTGTTGAGACTTGATGCGATCTCAAGGTATTAAATATAATTCAACACGGAAAAAAAATGTTTTTTTTTCGTTGCAGCGAAACGTCCGAAAGTCTCGCACTGTGTGGGTGGTCAGCACAACTAATAGAAATTATACGATTCCTCGTTCAGTTGCTGGGACGAGCGAGACAGAACGAAGAAAAAATAATGCGACGTCTGTGCCCTCAGGAAATCTGTTGAAAACAAAATTGTACCAATGGGCTCGATTTTCAATATGGAGAGAAATGACACAGTGCTGAAAATATAACATTCGTCACTCGTCGACGTGATAAAAACTCGAAAAACACGATCGAATGATTTTTTAAAAGCTGCTGAGAGATTTTAATAATCCAATAATTTCCGCAACAATCGCAAAGTGTTTGTCATCGTAACTAATGTCAGGCTCGTTATACTTGAGAAAAACTAGTTTGTGTACTCGCGGGTAATAAGTGAATGCCTTCGGAGAATTGCACGAGCTGTTTTATGCTGAACGGAAAAATGGAAGCAACAAAAATGAAAATAAAAGCGGCGTAGTGGCTGGTCAATAGAAAACGAGAAAGTTTCCGCGAAGGATCGATTCCCCAGAGTTTCTTCCGGTGCGATTGCTGCTCGTCGGTTGCACTGTGCCGTGAGGTAAACTGCCGTGCGGAAGAACGTCGGACTGATGAAGAAGTAACAATTATTTAGCTCGCTGCGCGGCCACAGCGACGAGTTATAAAAGAAATGAAATATTTTCCCAGCGGGCGAATTGCAAGAAATTCGTGATCCTGCGGAGAAGAATGATTCTTTGTTGGTCACAAAAAAAGAGAGAATCCATTGTACGGTCCACAAGAGCCAGGCATTGAAGAAAGAGCGTAAAAAGCTTTCGGTCATAAGAGAGAAAAAAAATGGTACGCGAAGGGGGCGAAGAGGAAGCTGAGGAGTGGGGGGTAAATTCACCGAGAGAACGTTTAATTTTATTGCCAAGGATTCGAAGCAGTCACGACCCTTGGTATCCGTCTCGCGGAGCCTCTGCTTCTCGTCGTCATTATATACTTGTTTTATCTGTGCACTGCCTTTTCGTTCAGCTAACGAGACAGCAACGAGCAGCCTCATTTCGAGGAAGAAAAAAGGTGTGTAAATTGAAAATCTAAGCGTTTTGCTTCGGACAAGTCAATAAAACTCAATATTTTTTCTTCGCTTGCCCGAATCCCTCGATTAAGTCGTAAACTCTGCTCGAAACCAGCGCAATATTTTTTTTTTCACTGGAGAATCTTTTTTTCAGCCATTTTGATCAATAAAACGTCCCGGAGGATTCTTTAAAAATGCTGCACTCTGATTCTTTACACGTCTATTGTACGCATACGGACGAGGAATAACCAAGACACGTAAATATAAAGTTGAAACTCGTGTGCGATATAGACGAAGAACCGGAAGTTGGAAGATCGTGATTGGTGATTATTCGATCACGTGTAGCACATATACTGCGCACTCTGACATCGAGAAAGACGGGAAATCAGATAGAGCGAGAGCGAAAAAGGAATTGGAAGCAGGTAAGGAAGCGCGGCGGGCGATTGGGAAGGGCGGCAGATGGAACTTTAGGTGCGTTATTCGATTCCGATCTCGTTCACAGGACGGACGTAAGATTCAGGATCGATCTCGACATAAATATCTACCGGGATACGAGCATATACGTATATATATTCTATCGGAGGTTATGTCGAGTTTGCCCGGCCAGAGATAATTACGTCCATGAGACTCTGGCAAATATCGCGTATGGGGCGGAGAACGCATCGGAGAAATTGTGCATCAGCAAAAGTTCAGAACGAGATAAAGCTGCAAGGAGTTTCGAAGAGAAAGAGCGAGAGAGAGAGAGAGAGAGAGCAGATTGCTTAAGAACATTCGTCCAATATATGAGCCGCGCTATACGTAGTCGTAGCACGCCTGACCCTTTGACTCTTTAATATAATTGTTGCACTCGCGCGCGGCCACATTCGCATACACAAGAAGATATCGCTCCTCTGCTTTTCACTCCTTCTCCTTCGCTCTCTCTCCTCGGTTCCTATACCTTTTCTCATTCTCATTTCCTCCCGAAGCACGTGGCCATTAACGGCAATAACTATTACCCGCGATTCGACAAACTATTGGTTCGATCGAGGCTCTCAATGTTTCGTACGCCACGAATGATTTACGAGCATCATGCACATGTCTGAAGTATTAATCATATAACTTCTGGTGCGCATTGATAACATTATTAAGAGCAGGATGGATGAGTCACCTCGAATTTTCGAAATTAAAATTCTTCGATGTCGTTTGACTAATAAAAAAAATGCTTCAGCAATTGCAGCTTCTCTCGCATTCACATTGCGAAAAAGCGAGGTATCCCTCGCATCATGCACCTTAAACTTGATATGGAAAATAGTGGGGAATATAGTGGGACATTGCGTCAAAACGGAACAAGCCAAAAACGCGATATGCCAATGTTTTTATCAACTGCTCGCTGGTTGTTGAAAAACAAAATAATGGCAAAATGAAGAAAAGTTTTTTTCCTTTTATTACTGCGCGTTTCTTTGCTCACATCCGTAATTGACCTCGTGGTTTACCAAAAAGCATCGCACCGTAGCGCGGATGACGACTTAACCCAAGTTCCGGCGAAGGAATTCGCCCCGCGAGGAATAATTGAACGGCAATTCTCGTTTGCGAAATAAACTGACAAGCCGAAGGTATTGGAACGTTGGCCTCGAGCGATTTAAGGGAACGCCAAAGGTAAAAGTACCAGAGAGCTCGGAAACTTCGGATACCGCGATTATTTCTTAATTTTCTGTTAAAACGGAAGGTAAACACGAACGGCTTGCGCAGCTCAACGGAAATGCGAGAAACAAGTGTGTATAGATATATGAAATGTCCGAAGGGGTTGCAAATTGTCGAGTTCGCTCGCGCGAGGAGATCCATCGTTCGAGCAAGTGACTTCCTTAGCGCCTTCAATTCCTCTTGAAAATATAAAAATCTCTCCGCGTCCCTGATTTTTTACTCTCCTCACCGATTGACTGGGATCTTCATTTTTTATCCACATGATTGCATGCACCGGTAATCTCCCGACATTTATACAGAGTAGGGTTCACGCGGTGATAACACAGCGTGGCGCGCTACTGACTCGCGAGCATAAAACTAATTGACTCGTTAACATTTTTCTTCGAGATTTGGTTGAACGTCGCGGTGCTGGGCATCTTTCGCGGCGTCAGTTCGACGACAGCAGTATTCTCTTGAAATAATAATATGGAAACGATGATTCGAAGATTTGCCAGTTCGCCAAAACGCCAACTTTCCTGGCGAATGAGAACCTGTTGCAATAATTTATATCGCACACACGCACGTTTGCGAAACTGCCGAGCAGCGAAATGAGGGCATAAAAATTCTAAGAGAAATAATGGGTTAAGGTGGCTCTACGCATCTCTTTTCCTTTTACTCTATTCCTCTCCCTCTCTCTGCTGCCTCTTCGTAATGGGATTAACCGGAGCTCGTCTATACGCTTTTGCAGACACACCGTGTGCTGATCATGTTCTGCTCCCATATAGATAACTCGCGCGTATATAATTAAACGGACGATTATGAAGCGTGTCTGATTAACGGTATCATTGATTCCTCCATTTCGCGGTTGATCCTCCTGCCAATGAGCATTTTTCGCCGAGGGACCACCTGCGAAATATTTTTTACGAGCATATTCATGCGCCACCTGTGTGCGCCACGCCCAGCAGCATTGTTTTTTAGAAGCACCTTAAAACGAATACGATACGGTAGTCGAAGCGCACTAAACACTCTCAACGGAATATTTATCGTTACGTTTGCTATTAACGGGAATATAAGCTTTTGGAAAAACTTTATTCTCCAAACCAAATAATTTCGCGGTGATCCCTGTCACATTGCTTTTTTCGACGAGCAAATTCGCCCATTTGTCAAAAAGATCGAAAAATCATAAAATTATTACAAATTAACCAGTTTCGATATCAGAAATCCTTTTTTTTCTTGTAAACGTATTGCAAATATGCGGCAGACTCGAAACGGTGTTGCAAATATGCTACAAAACTTGAATAGTACTTATTAGGGTTAGGAAAGAAGAATGAAACGATTAGTGCACTGCAGATCCTGAGTGTACTGTTGAGAAATCGTACGGAGCGCATTGTACATATAATTCATAATAATTATCTGATAATCATTGGTGTGTGTGTGTGTATCACGAAAGAAGCAGCAGAGGGGGGGATCTGTGGTGAGGACAAGAGAGGAGTAGGTAGTGGATGAAAGAAATAAACATATTGCAGGAGCAATAGTGATGGAACTAACACGTTGTGGTGCAACGTTGAGGCAGAAGGTACGAGAAAGTCAATTGCGTCTGATGAACCTTAGCAATAAATGCATAGAGTGTGCGAAGAGTTGCACTGAAAATTCGCAGACATAGATAAATAATCAGGCTTGCCGGAGAGTTTATTTTTTTCCATCGGCAACTACGATTGCCTCTTGCTGATGGTTCGAGCGACAAATTCGTTGGATCGTGATGAATGAGGAAAAATGGTCCTGGGTTCGAGTTATGAGACAGAGAGTATGCAAAACTATAAATACTGCTGCGAATGTTTTGTGGGCTAGATGAGAATAAGCGAGGAAATCCGAGGGTAGAGAGCGTGAGCATGAGGGAGCAGGGATAGTTGTTTGGAGCGACAGACGAATGCATATGGTGTGTGCAATCGGCATAACGCATAATGCGTAACATTGGCTCGCTTCTCTCATGCCCTCGTAAACTGCCGAGGAAAGAATAAGCCGCTATTGCGGGTTCTCTTTTTCCGTTGAGCTGCATGCAATTCGTACCTCGCCCTACGAAAGCTTCGAAAACAATTATCATGACGTGATTGAGCAGCAAACGAATGAGCTACGAGATGCGCGGAGGGAGGTGAGTAAGACCGACTGGTTATATAGATGAGGCGGTGGGAGAACAGACGATGGAAATTAACGGTCGATGATCACCTGGCTGAATCCCACGTTTTATCTCCGAAGATTCTCCAACTTGTTCCGCTCCGTTCTTCCTGCTTCTCTCGATGCTTGCGCGCTTTATCATCTGCACATTTCTATACTCCGGTAACTCATGGCTTTGTTTCAATGAGGGTGCGATCCAATGGGTCTCGTTAGTTTCGTGATTGAGACGCAACGGATCTTTCGGATTAATGACATTTTCTCAAATTCGTACAGCGTCGGGCTACAGGATCATCTTTGGATAATTGAGATGGCATAATGAATTAATGAAACTAGTCGGATGAGATAAATGATTGGTCCAAAACCCGTGAGAGCGAACGATCTAGATTGATGCTGGGAAACCTAGCAAACAGAATAATAAATTGTAACTCAAACAATGGATCGTGGATTCAACAATATAGTTGTGTGTTTATTTCCTGTGCGGTTCTATAATAGCCGAGTTCACCGAGTGATAATAATATCTGACAAACAAGATTCTAGTTAGCTTCGATCTGTCCGAGAAACCGAGACGAGGAGTCGCGCGAGCGATCTTCCGGTGGCGAGGAAGTTGCCAAGCGCCGTTAAATGCTCGAACCTTCTCGGAGCAGCCGGAATCAGCAGAGAAATAACGATAATGACGATGATGATAAGAAAAAAAAGAAAAGGAAATAAAAAGAGAGAGAGAAAAAAGGGATCGCGAGAGGGATCCTCGCGATGGAGCAAAGCTCGCAGCAGCGACGAAGAAAGAGAAACAGAAAAGGTGGAACTAATGCGCGGGGACGAGTGAGAAGGACGTGTCGAGGTTTCTTCTCAGAGTTACCCTGCAGCAACACAAAAGGCATTAACCCCACCAGCTATTTAATTACAGAGCTCCGAAGACCGCGGCCCGGACCCTTGTGCTCTTCTTCTCATCATAGTCTCTCTCTCTCTCTCGCTCTCTTGCTCTCTTTCCCTCTCGCTCCACTCCTTTAGGAACTTGGACAAGGATATCTGCTGTACGCGAGCAGCGTGCTTTGGGTTGATGCTTTGACGCTGAAGAAATTGAGAAATAATAATCATTGACCAGCTGGCCTCTTCGAATTAGCTCCTTGCACGCGCAACAACAGAAACCGCAGCAAAACTTTTCTCCTACTCCTTATTTAACCCTTCCCCCTCGCGATTCTTTTCACTCTTGCACTCTCGCACTCTCGCGGTGTGTTAAATCACGATCCTCGTCTTAATTCTATAATGCGATAACTCACTGGTCACGTATACGTATGATTCCACCATAACTCAAGCATGCACGTATCATGCACGATTCAGCCTGCGATGTTCAATTGTGGATATATATGTGAGTTTCGCATTTGGAAATCAGAGTTGCGCCATTAACAATGATTCGCGGGTGGTCCGCGCGAGATTTTTCCAAAAGTTCAAGTTTCACTCAACGATCAACGAGTGATGCTAATATTTAAGTATTTCCATGTAGATTCTGAGAAATGAAAATTATTATCTACGATGAATTAAGCGCCTGAATGAAATATCCCACCGCCACACATAAAATCGCATGGCCCGTGGAACATTCGTCGGTCCGTAACGTCTAGGAATTCGTTACGAATAACGCATCAAACCGAGACACTCGCGATTTGAGGCCGCGCGCGAAAAATCATTATCTTCTTTTTCCAGGTGTGTTAATGAGTCCAGGTTGAAATGTCCCATGTATACGCTTCGTATATGGTATATGCCAGGGAAATCCAAGTCGATTTATCAACCACCGCAATGTTGCATATTTATAAAATGCAAATTTTAATTGCGGCAATAGCAGAAGAACGCGGTATCGATAATTGCAGTTGAAATACGCTTTCATCAGCCGTATCATCATTTCATTTTTTCTACCTCATTTTATTCCTGTTGAATATTTTTAACATCACGAGCACAACCTTTCCGCAAATTCTTTCTTTTTTGAGGCCAATTTTCTTCCAATTTCTAAAGAGATCGACAGACGGAACCATCATCACCTCAAAATAGAAACTTCCTGGTGACGTTGAAGTTTGCATCGTTGAAATGCAACGAAATTCTGTTTTTTTCTTGGTCATAGCTCAAGATTCTTATTCAATATTTATTCAGAATACACTAAAGCGTTTTTTTTTTATCCAAACACAAAATCGGTGCGAAAATTGTCACGATTTTCGAAACTGAACAAACAATCAATAGAAAAAGTTTTTTCCTTGAATCTCAAATCTCAACGTTGCAAACTTCAGCGTCGCATACTTCCTGTCCCTAAATCGAGGTAAATGAGCCCAATTCAGTTTTATGAAAATTTATTTCCTTCAGCCACTTTCTGATGAAGTTGTTTGTTGGAAAATATTCGAGTATTGAGTAAAGAGTCAAATTTTAAACGCGATTGTGAAGAGACTACTACCTGCTCAAGATTCTACGTATGCTGTTATGTAGAATGTCTGATAAATATTATAGAGGTGCATACTCGATGGAGAATTATACGAGAGGCAAGTATAGCGTTGTATTATAGCGCCTGCCTCTGCTAGTTATACGCGAGTGTTCGGCGTGTGTTCTCTCTTTTACTCGACGATCCCAAACTCCAGGGGCCATTAATCCGAGACGTTCTCCGGCCGCGCAAACAGCCGCTTCATCGCGCTGCAATAATTATGCATTCCTAATTAGCGTAATTAACGATATAATTGATATTCACGAAAGAGTAAAAAAGCAAGGATAGGGAGAAGAGAAAAACTGCCCCGTATATGCTGGCGATCCTGATCTAACGAGAGGCTCCAATTTTTCGTTGCCTCGTTTACCTTCATTTTTCGGCAAAGTAGTTCACCGAACTGCGGCTGTTTCCCTTTATTTATCGGTCATAACAAGGGACGATTTACAATAGCAAGGTATATTTTATATTAATCGATCTCCATTAATTAGCGCAGAGGCCTGATAAAAATGGCTAAACATTATTTATTTATCGCTTGATTTTAAAATCGTTTGAAAATTTCTATTTAAAAATGGTTTTTGGAGTATCGCAAGAAAAATATTTTACCATAAAACAAAAATCATTAAGAATTTTTGCATTAATTGCAAACTGAAGCTAATGCCGAAACTTATTTCTTGGTTTTCGAGCGATTGCGCTATAGCCTCGTATCAATCTTGATGCAGGCTGCAGTTTTGCCTTTTTAACGTTATGTCGTCGCAGCAGCTCTGCACTTGGCACAATATCTTACTGGATATACATATATATGTTGCTCTGATGATGTCTGGTTCTCGGATTAACATCTATAGTGTACGAAGTTGCGCTAATTAGCGTTAATCGAGGGAGAAGGAGGTGCGTTGGGAGTGAGAGAGAGACAGAGGGTACAAATTTTTCGAGGAAGAGACGAGAGTCGAGCGAGCAGTCTCGTCCCTTAACGACCTCGCCTCGAGACCTTCTCGCAAAGCGCGGGAGGGGGGACGCAACTTGTGGATGATACCTGTGTGTTATAAAAGCATGCTGAATATATATATATCGCGGACACATCATCATCGTCGCGTCTGGCCTAAACGTTGATGATAAAAAAATTACACCGGCGGCGGGGCGTAGTCCTCGGGCCTATTAAACAAATATTATAGCATTGGAATATTTACGAGAATATTTGAATAACGTGAATTGAGACATTGGGAAGAAAGATTTTAAAAGGAGGTGGCCAAGCGCGATCGTCGTAAACACTTGATTTTTTTATATGACAATTTCTTTTTCCCCCAAAGTTTTCCAATTATTTTCCAAACCCATTTGTTCTTCATATATTTAGCGAAGCAGAGTTGAAACGCGTTGCGATTTATCGTTTCACTTGTTGCTTGTCGAGAATTATTCTTATAATTAATCAGGCTAATTACAAATGAGCCGAACGCCGCGTCAACTCCTAATAAGACGAGACACGAGAAAATGTTGGTAAAGACAACTTTTTTGCCGCGGGGTACATTTTAGCGCAATGGAGAAGGAAAAAATGTTCAATATTGTTCGAATATATCGCGCACGACGCACGACGAGAGTTCTTATCGAAGACGTGAAAGAGCGCAAATTGGAAGCAGGTGAAAAATGCACTCATGGGTCAGCTCTCGCGAGCAGATAGCCTCGTTGGGTCAGAGTGTGTGCGTATGGGTGTGTTTCTTTGCTATACACGCACGCGTTTTTCGAGAGACTGACTCATCGCGCGTCTTCGATTCGCGCCACCATCGTGGCAGCAGCAGGTTACGTGCTCGTGTGTACGCAGGCTCTTTGAATTTTTCTGCTCGTTTGCTTCTTGATATAATTAACGGATACGTATAGGAACCGGCAGAAAGGAAGGAGAAGGAAAAAACGAACTGGATCGCGCGCGAATAAATCAAACATCGGACACTAATGAAAGACACGAGAGACAGTTTTGGTGCGGTGCGGGAATGATTTTTTAGCGAAACACCTTTGGCAATTTGCTTGTCTACGTATATACAAGTCCCTTAACGGAGTCTCACCAAAAACGGTATACACGTTCGTCTGTACATTTATATATAGCTTAATGCAAGTCTCCGTATGAAGAAGAGAGTCGAGTGTGTGTTACGAATTGCTTGCACTAAACGGGCGTGTTTGGTCTTGACGTAAAGATATTTTATAGGAGCCACGCAGGCTCCGTCGTGAGGGCACAAATATGGCAGGTGGAAAAAGCTCGGGACCCGCCGGTTTCTTGCGTGCTAAACGTTTCGCGCGCCTTATTATTGGCGGAAGGACTTCCGTGCACGCGTATTTATGGAAAATTAACTGAATAAACTTGCGGTTGATAATTGCAGTGTAAATGAGGTAACGATTTGCTTAAAATGAAATGTCATGTCAAGACGATGAATCGCGAGCGTCGATTGGGCAAAATAAATGGAAATTCAAGTGTGTGCTGGTTTTCGCCAAGGAACGTCGCACGAGCTTTCTTCCCCATTTGTTTACTCGGGCGACATCGATGAAACGATATTAAATATGGGATTCAAAAGATAAGGGCGAATTGATCGCGGTGGTCGCGAAGAAGCGAACACCTTGCGATATATGGGAAGGCACACGTTCTTTGGTGGCGACGTTATTGATGATTTACAACGTTCAATACATCGCGAGCCACCTGAAGATGTTGCGCAATCGATTGGAGCATGCGGGTACAAAGATCGACCAGTTCGACGTTCAGCAAGCTGGTGAAAAGGAATGGACCATCGGGCTCATGGAACGGGCAGCCGCCGTTTCTCAACAACGATTCTCCGCACAACAAACTGACAAATTCACGAAATCGAATCCCGGAAAGTTTATTTGGGGTCTCTGTGGCGAGGCTCTGCTGGACATTTGGTAGCGAGTCTCCCCTCGCACACTTTCGAGTCAGAGAGATATATTTACGATAAGACGGAAAATCGCCCCGCGAGTGATTCGGGTCATAAAAATATTACAGAGCGAAAAGAAATGAGAGGAAAGCGGAGAAAAGAAAAATGGTATGACAAGGGCGAGGCAGTGAGAGATCTGAAATTAATACACGGTGGATTTACGACTCCGGTCCCGAGTCCCTTGCTCCGTACCTTATACCTGGCGGTGCGGTAGAAAAAAAAATGAAAATAATAATAAAGGAGAAAAACGGCAGCGGCAGCGGGAGAAAAGGAAAGGAAAGGGAAAAGGAGCAGGAAAGAAAGCGGAAGAAAGTGGCGAGGGTGGCTTATTCCACCGTACGACGGAGCTAGCCAGCAAGAGGGATAGGATTGTATATCAAACTCTCTCTGATACGAGCTCGTAGGCGCGCGCGCGCCCACGACCGAACGTCGCCCTGCTTTCTGAATATATCACCCCTCCTCGTGGCTGGGACTAGTACCAGTCCGTGCTACGCACCCCCAACCCCATTCCCTTGAAGCTTTCTACCACGAACGAGGAGCAGGCTATCCTTGCCCGTTTCTGTTACTCTGTTCCTCCTGCATAGGCAAACCGTTAGACAACGCGATTTCTCGACTCGCATAGACACCAGACTGCGTGTGTGTGTGTGTGTGTCGCTCGCTCGCTCGCACAGCGATTTATACGAGAGACATACGATACAACTGAGCTAGTCAACTATTTCGTATATTGTTCTATCTCCCAATCGCACTACCGCAGCAGATTCTCATCGAAATATCAAACAACAGTGCAGAATAAAGATATCTCATGAAATCAGCGGAACGTCAGGATCCTCGCAAAGTTTTCTGATTATCAATGATAATGCCTTAATGACGAGTTGAACATTTGCTGCTAACAAATCGTAATTCTCATGAATTTGAACCATTGTCGCAAAAGATTCGTCCTCATTCGGAAATTGAAGGAATCGGAGTTTCTTGCTGGATGGCTTCCCGTTATTTTCGGAAATGAGGCAGAAATTTCGAAAAACCAAGCGTGTGAGCATATTAACATTTTTTTGCTGTTAACAAATCGAATACTCATGATATTTCGAACCGGAGCGGCGAAAAATGGAAGGAATTGGAGTTTCCAAATGAGGCAGAAAATAAATTTAAAAAAACCCAGCGGATTGAGGAAGTCTGAAAGTTCGATAAAGTCAAACGTGTGTGTGCCTCATTTTACTATATATTGGTATTCAGAACACATACACGCACGCACGATGAGAGTGTAACGCGGTGTTCGTCAATTGGATTAGATTTCGAGAAGGGGCGGATCGTCGTGTTCCCTGCTCCTTTGGGGATGCAAGGAACTGAATGACATAGCTTTTTTTATATTCCCTCCTATCGTCTCGCCCCATTGGCCCAGAAAGCACCCTGGAGCTTCGAATAGGGACGGAGTCGAACCAATAACCATCCGGGCTCGAGTCACCCTCCAATGTGATTTTCATTTTCATTAATTACTCTCGGTTCAACCCTCCAGTTCGTTCGATTCCCAAAAATTCACAATTCTCTTTTAATATAACGAGCCATAGAATTCGAAACATCAGATAATAATTTGCCCGAATCTGTTCGACGTCACCATACGAAAGAATCTAGACTGGAAGATTTTGAATTTAATGATTAACAAACCCAAACAAATCCCTAAACNTGAATGACATAGCTTTTTTTATATTCCCTCCTATCGTCTCGCCCCATTGGCCCAGAAAGCACCCTGGAGCTTCGAATAGGGACGGAGTCGAACCAATAACCATCCGGGCTCGAGTCACCCTCCAATGTGATTTTCATTTTCATTAATTACTCTCGGTTCAACCCTCCAGTTCGTTCGATTCCCAAAAATTCACAATTCTCTTTTAATATAACGAGCCATAGAATTCGAAACATCAGATAATAATTTGCCCGAATCTGTTCGACGTCACCATACGAAAGAATCTAGACTGGAAGATTTTGAATTTAATGATTAACAAACCCAAACAAATCCCTAAACGAAGCAATGGAAAACTTTGAACGGAAAATTATCCTTCGCGGTAATTGTTCTGATTTGAAATGAATTTTATTAATTACCATGGCGGTTCAATATTTCGATGAATAAATAAAAATTTTGTCGTCTGAGTATGTACGTGAACGACTCGAGTCACGCGAATGATCAATGTCGTTCCATTCCAAATGGTATATTCGGGGTTGTATATAAATAGAGGGTGTTACGGGGTAATTCGGCGCTCTTCACTAATTCCTCCCGTACTGCGGTGTGTTTTTTTTCTACTGGGTGCGGTCGAAGCACGCGTTGTTATACGTTCCGTTATTTCATGTCAAAGTGAATGTGGATGTGTGCTCGTACGAATTCGTTTCTGAGAATGTGTGCGAGAGGAGAGAATGGCGTTCGGTATTCCCTCGAGGATCGTGCGTTAAAAGGCACTACCACTCTCGTTTTCTCGTTGTGCCGTGTAACGGCCGCGTATACGGAGCAATATTACTACTCGGTGAGTGGATAGGACGTCGGTTGTCGTCTCGTATTCGGGCTTTCATACATTAAACTCTATAAAAATACAAGTATGGGCAATTCCTTGTTGCAAACACTGTCGAAATGATGCAGCTCCATTTTTCGTACCGCGATTTATAATCGAATTGGCGGGCGTTTGGTATTCCATGAGGTTTGACCGTTTATCGACACACTGGGTCAATTTGACCCAGAGCTAAAATACAACAATCGTGAACGAAGTGTGTGAACGCAGGCACCAAATCGAAGGATTTGAACGAGAGATCGAACTGAAATTGAAATTTTTATTCTGTCGTTACTGTGACACAAAAATGATGGAGTTTACGTACTCGTGTTTTTTTAGTGAGGAACCCTGTCACGCGACCTTCCGGAACGTTTCCGAAAACGATTGGAAATAAAATATTGTTGAGCATCCAAATATTAGGCACGTTGGAAAAGTGCCATATCCTTTAAGGGGATTCGGCTGTTATGGAATGGCCCATACGTACGAAAGTATATAAAATTCCGGGGATAGAGTACACGGTCGTACGCGAATAAGGGACTTTACGACGGCAACGGTCGAGCTAATTTTCTCTCTCTCTCTCTCTCTTTTTCTCTGGATGATGACTTTGCAGAGAGAGAGAAAGAGAGAGAGAGAGCTCGGAGCAACCGTGGGCTGCGTATAAACTTGACTAATGAGAACGAGGCAGCTGTCACGGGGGGCGCGCCCTCTCAGGTCACTGGTAAGTAAGTAAAACGGAATTATTTCGCGGCGATTAGACCCCCTGCGAATTCCCTACACACACTAGTTTTTCTCTACTCTCTCTCTCTCTCTCTCTCTCTCTCTCTTCCTCCCTCTCTCTTGCCTTTCCGTTAGCAGTGAATAATGTAGAGACAGGAAAAAAAATATGTTTGATAAATTAACCGATGTATAATTACGCATCGAGTGTATGGGCTGTTGCGATTGAAATTCGCCCATTTTAAAATGTCGCGCTGCAGACAATCGAGAAATATCGATGAGCGCGTATAAAAATGAAACAAACTCATATTCCTGCTTTATTTTTGCGCTGGAGCACTTGCACGCGGAAGGAAGAGACAACAGCAGAGAGACAAAACAAATTACGTGAAAAAGGACAAAACTCCAGGGTGGAGAGCTATACGGACAGAGAGAGAGAGAGAGAGAGAGAGAGAGAGAACGCGCGAGGGGGCCATTACGGAATCTCTCGCTCAATTACGTGTCCGGATTAAATTAGTGCCCCGAGGTTTCGCGTGCTCGCTAATGGCTGTAACTGTTTGTAAATGTAATCGTGCGGAATCGCACACGTATATGCACCTATTCGTTTCTATACTCCGCGAGATTATACACTCACGGGTTATGCTGTGTGCGGTGAATACACACAAGAGTACGAGTCGTCCAAAGAGCGATCAACATCCAATTAGATTTTTGCCGAATTTGGAACGCGATTGATTCACAAAGAAAGAAAAAATCCTAAAAATCTTTTCATAGCAAAGAATAAATCCAATTGTGCGGTCCGGGGTTGAGCGCTTAAGTTGTGGGTCGAAAGGACTCGCAAGGGTATGAACACACACAGCCCAAAAAATGGATTGCAAAGACAAATGTAAAATGTTGTTGTTACTTAACGTTTTCAGGACGTTCGATGAACATGGGCATGGAGTCCACGATTTTTCGGAGACTTACCTGAAACAGAATACAAGAAAATCCAAGTCAAGAATGGGCTAAATATAAGAACCATTTATCATTTGTGCCAAAGCATTATTCACGAATTCATGAATAGTTCAATTTTTATGAAACGAAATGTATAATTATGAATTTCCATAAGTGAAGTGATCCATCACGATGCTGCATGAGTTCAAGAACCGCGATAAAAAACGTTTGGTCGTCTTCTCCGGCGCCCTGACGACGAATACATTGTCGTTAGACGCGTTGCGAGTCGAAAGAAAAAAAGCCCGAAGCTTTAACGAGGGAGATTCGACGTCGATTCCCTTTTGGTAACGACGCGAGAGCTGTGGCGGGGGGACGTTGAGTTTTTTCAAATTTATTTTCATCATATTTTTCTTGTCCCATTACGTAAAGTACATTGTGGTATATAGTGTCATTATAGCGCGTTGATGCTGCAACGGGAGAAAGCTTTCCACCGCAAATTCATTTGCCTCTACAGGGTGTTCAAAAAATTGGCTCGAAAATTTGGAGAAAATGATGCGGCAAAAGCCACGCGAGAAATACGACTCGGTAAATCCTCAAAACATCGAGCGCTGCGCTATTTTTCCACTGCAATTTCTGGGACACCTCGTTCTCGAATAAAAACGACGTGGCAATAAGAATGCAAAACGTGTTTGTACGAATTATCATTTGCCGAGAGCATGAATAGCTGTGACGTCGTCGGACTCTCCGCCGCAGTTTTTGTCTGTGTCTGTGTGTGTGTAAATGCTCTCATCGTGGGCAAAGCAAATCGTCGAGCATCGTATACACACATACCTGCTGGCGCACACTCCTCTGCGCTCGTACTTGCGATTAATCGCCCAGATTATAATTCAGACCGGGGGCGCACGTAACGACGCGTTCATTAAAATCAGATTTATACCCGGATGAAATTTTTGCGAGAGAACTCGCGCTCCTCTCGCGCGGCGTCTCTCCGAGCAGATTTCGCAAGTGGCCGGACGTCACCGACACTCGCGCGCCAATATCGCGGCTGAGAGCCTCGTCTGTGTGTTTCCACACGTACGTCAAAACATCCGAAACATAATACGAACGAAAAAACGTATCGCAGGCCGAGAAAACACGCGTGGAATGGACGGAAACGCGTCCAGCAATTTAGTCGCAGTGGAGAGAGGAATCCGAATAGAACTTATAACGTCAGGACCAGGCAGACCGGGACGCGTCCTGATCAGGTTCAGCTTCTCAGGACTCTTACGATTTTGTCGTAACTTGAACAGCATATATGTCTCACCGCGCAAACCTCCTTAAGGTTTCGTAATTTTGCATAAACGTTTTTGGCACCAGAACCAAATTTAATTATTTGATATTCAATTTCTAATTTTTTTTCCCACATCTAAACTCACACTGTGAATGAAATTTTGTCAAAAATCGTCGATATTTTATTGAATACGGTGAACTAAATATTTTTCGATAATTTCAAAATTTTCGTTATTTTGGAAGTCTATTTGGTTTCTAATGGAATTGTCAGCTAAATTTACGATTGGAACGACGAAAAATTTGCTCCAAAGAGACTTTTTAGAATATTTCTTGCTGCGACGACACAATTTTTGGGTTTATTAAAAAAAAAAAAAAACGTTCAGTTGAACTTATCGAACAAAATATCGATCTTTTCCAACAAAATTTTGTTTTCAGTGCACGTAAATTGAAGTCGCGTTGTTCGCTAAAAAAAATTGGAAGAAAAAAAAACAAAAGAAACGTGACTCCAGTTTACATGCGTTTAGATGGCAAAATTAAAAAATTGGAAATTAGTAGTAGCGGTATTACAGTAGTAGTAGTTTGGTGCCAATAACGTGTATACAAAATTTTGATAAAAACCCTGAATAAAGTAGTTTTGGGATATATCGTAATACGTTAGCTTCGAACCGCGAAAAGAAATCCTAAGAAATCACGAAATAACGTCGAGCTGCGGTGAAGATGTATTCAAATCGCAAATTCGTCAAAATATGTTCATCAAATAAAAGATGGTCCAAAAAAGTGCAATTATTTATTCTTTCCAAGTTCGTAGGAGTGAGCTGATGTAAAAAGTGGTGGGAAAGCCCGTGTGTTTATCTCGGTGGTAATCGTCGCGGGGTTCGATGATTTATTGGATCAGCGATAATTATTGTATATAAATCGGTACACCGCGCGCGATGAATCTAATGGCGCAAGCCTAGCTACGCGATATTCGTATAATCCGAGGCAAAATAAAAAAAGAAAAAAGGTAAGAGTGTAGAAAAAATGGGAGAGAACGGAGGAAAGATTCGAGTGTATATTAGCAGTCGGTTTTCGCGCGATATCGCAGAAATATGGAAATTGTACGTCGCGATAACGACGGAGAAAGAAGGAGAAGTTGAGGTGGTTGAGTGGCGCGGTGCTCGCTGGACGTGGCTGCGGCGCCTTACGAACGTCTTATACACACGGGGGCAAACACACACACCAATAGTATATGGAGACGATAAGCCACCGGAGTCACCTGCTCTCTCGTGGATATTAAGTAACATTAGGCTATTATTCCTAGAGTCGGAGACTCGGTGCTCCTGCGGGGGTAATCGTCGAGGTCTCGTGCTTTTTTTTCCTCGCCGAAACAGAACGAAAAAAGAGGCACGCCGCAAGGTACGAAACAAAGGGGTGCGATGATGTCGTACATCGACGTCGTACTACGTTTGGCAAATTGTCCGAGCACCTTTTTTCCGCTCGACACAGCGCGTTTTCGATCGACGCGTCCGTCATGTGTTTTCGTTGACTCACCAGAGCAGGACGCTTGGAAGCAACAATTATTTATTCACCAACTGCTCTCTGATGAGACGTACAACGCTCTTAGTCATACGGAGAGCTTATCGTCATATTACCAAGGTAATTTTCCGTCCTAATGATAAATCAGAATAAATTCTGCTGTCAAAGTTTTTGTTTTCAGTGGAAAAAGATTTCGCGATTTTCGTGCAATCGAGTGCGAACTCTGGCAATGCGTAGGCGTGCTCCAGATCTTCTGTGGTTATTCGCGCACCCCACCAGGATGACCTATGCTTGAAAAGATTTATGGTCTCTTCTCCTGTTTTGCCAATTTACGGAGCAGCCTAGGAACGTTGGGAATAAGGTATCGGGCGAGACAAAATTTGCCTATACACGAGATGAGGAATACGAAATAAAAAGATTGAAGGAAAAAGGAAGAATGAGACGACGTGGCCGCGCGGAGAGTGGCATGAGGATAGTGTCGAGTGTGGCAGGTGGCACGGGGTTCCTACAATGGTTTGCATATTCATCGAATTCGGTTTTATCGATCTCATATTATCGGGGTGTGCTTTAATTGACTTTGGATTCCCTCATTAGTGCTAATGGTTCAATTCTCTGCTGGGGCCGCAATATACGGCATAGAGTCGTCGTCGTTTCTGTCTTGGTCGTCGCGCGTTGTCCGCGAGCGAGACACGAAACGTTAACCGTCCGGCGAACACAGTTATACACAGTATTAACGTTTGTAGGATAAAGTCGCTAGGCGGTGTCGAGCAGAGTGCCAAAAGGTGCGAGAGAATCAGCATCGGCGGAGAGCTCGCGACGTCGATGGAAAAGAAGGAAAAAAAAAATATATTTGCTCAGCTCCGCGGCGATGACCAGCGTCTCCGGGTGCGAAATTAATGAAATCAATCGAGAGACTCGGAATATATCGTAGACGCAAAGAGGAAGAAAAATGAAAAAAAAAAATGATATGCTCGAAGGTGCGCACACGCGGAATGTAAAATTTTTCAAATTATCATCTTATTCCTCATCCCTCGTCGTAGCAGTGTCGCCGCCCGATTATATCCGCGGCGTAATTACGCAAAGATTCCCCGACATAGAAATGAACCCACGCGTGTGGTTTCTAGTTCGCGCAATGAAAAATGGAGAGGAGGGTGCGGCGCGAAAAATACTTGAATAATCGCGTGTACCCATGCATACGTTTTTCCTTTCCATTATCCAAAGCCCGTGTGTGCCCTTTACTCCGACACGTGAGTCGAAAGTGATCACCGCAATGAACTGATGAGGCAAACTTTCATTCTTTATTGCTGAAGGTCTCGATCCTTGATCGCGCCGCAATCATTTCCGCCGTTAAGGCCCGCGGGCTCTGCTGCTCGTCGAGAGTCGCGGCGCGGGGTGCGTATATGATACACGCACGCGATCGGAAGCGCGCGCGACTCGATGGATATTTATGTCCCTATCTGTTTACGATACTACGTGTATCTGCTTTCGCGTGTGTATGTTTGCGCGTGAGATTCAAATATATTTATATATATACAGAAGTAAGCCTTTTGTGCGATTCTCTTGGTTTCTCAATCCGCCGCCGCGCGCGATCTTTATCAAAGATTTCTTCTCGTTCGTGCGAGCAATGTGTGCCCGTGCATGCGTTTCTTCAAGTATTGCTCGTGTCATCGTCAGCCTCACAATGACACTGATCGTTGACAGCAGTGCGACTGTGAGAAACGCAAGAGATCGCAGCGCAGCAGCAACAGCAGCGATTGGGCCTCAAAGTCGCGAAATAAAAGCCCATTAAAAATAAAGATATGGCGAAACAATTAAGCTATTGGATAACTAAACGTCTGCTGCGTCCAAGATTTTAGTGTCATTTTATGCGATTCGAGATTATCAGGAGTTTCTGAAAGTTCATGAGCACACGAAATCATTGCGATAATCACAATCTCCTCGTTATAATCGAATGCGGCCAATCTCTAATATTTTTTCAACAGCAGATTCAATATCGCGTTAAAAGAGATTCTATTGATACTCAGGCTCAAAATAATGCTTGAAATTTCTGCTGAATTCCGACTGTAAAATGTGAATTAAAATTATTTTTTTATTATTTTTTTTTTACTAATTTTAGCGACTTTGGAACTTTTTAAATCACAGAACAATTTTTTTAATGGAAAATGACTTTGTACGAGACCGGCAGGGTTTTGGGAAAAAAGGTTACGAGTGAAAACGTCACTTAACGGAATACGTGGATATAGCAGAATTTAATGGTTCTGTGGGCTGTTTGGAAATATATAAGTAAATATTTCTAAAGTTAGCACATCATTTTATTCTGTACCTATTGTACTAGTGCTTTAATATATATAACTCTTTGGCTATGTGACGTTATCAAATCGCTAAAGTCAGTTATCTTAGACCCTGGAGTTCACAAACCAGTGCAATTATTAGGATTTTTCTCTTTTATTTTATCGGTACATAACTTTATATTTAAAATACATCAATGTGTTTCGTGGAATCTAAAGGTTCACGTGTTCGTTTTTCGTATACGAGAGTTTGGATCATCAGGCACGAAAAAATAAAAACCCGGACCTCGGTACCTCTCGCGCCAAAGACCCAAACGTCAAAGTGCAAAAAATCAATTATTTTTTAAAAAATTTTATATCTATATTTGTAGTCGGTAAATCGTTGTGATATTTTTCTAGAAAACTTCAATATCATGTTGAATTTCGTGTTCACAAAATTGTATGCCGTTAAGGTGGAAAGTAATTTTTACGTGATAAACGATAAAGCCTCTTTAATGACAATATTCTCGAATTAATTTCATCTTATAAAAAAAATGACATTTTTTTCAACAGTTGCACGTTTAACGCTTAAATTTTGTACTGTCGTTGATTTTTTTTTTTTTTGCAATTGTCGTTTAGAAATTGTGCGGCATGTGGTAATGATAAATCTTGTTGCTTGATCGATCATCTTCACTTCCCTCCGTGGAGATATATTACCCTCAACCCTGCGTCTAACTTTCCTCCCTTCCCTATAATCACTTGTATTGTAAATTGTATCCCCATATGTACGGGCGTGTATAACGAGGAAGAGAGAGAGAGAGGGAGAGAGAGAAGACGAGAGCTCATCATATCCTCTTCTCAATCAATTCGAAGTAGATTGACCGTAAGCAGTGTCATTACGGGATACATAACGTGGATTTATTTCATATTCAGCTCG
Organism: Hyposoter didymator; assembly: GCA_037952995.1. Classification (NCBI taxonomy): domain Eukaryota; kingdom Metazoa; phylum Arthropoda; class Insecta; order Hymenoptera; family Ichneumonidae; genus Hyposoter; species Hyposoter didymator. Next base: position 4,587,462 of record JBAJMU010000009.1, read on the forward strand.
ACTTTTCCGCTTGATATGTTTCGTCTTATTCATCGTGTAGTACGTAGAATTGTGGAGCATTAAACGATTACGCGCCAGCGCAGATGTATGCAGGACTTTCGAACCTCGATCGGGGGAGCAACGTATCGAGCACAAGCGAGAGAATGAGGTTTTTAAAATTTAATACAATTGTCCACCCTCGTTTTTACAGTAGAAAAAAATCATAAAATATAAAAAAATGACACTCGAAAAAAAAATGAAATTTTGGGCTAATTCTTGTCACAGCCAATGCATTTTTTATGCAACTTGCTGGATAGAAACGCAGCGATGATGACGTCTTAACGCCTCGCTCTCGAGAGATAGGCGCAGTCCCCGCGAGCCTGCTGCTGCTGTGACTGGGCTGATGTCTGATTCTCTTACAAATTCAAGAGTTAGTTCGGCTCAAGTGAGCGCTGAACCCGCGGACCTGATGCAGACGTGTAATCTTCGGAGCTAGCCACTGGGCGGGGTAATGATACAGCAGGGGGAATCGACGTTGGTAGTGGCATGCATTTTACACATATGCACAAAACGCATATACGCGTTTTGCAAGGGTGTAGTATATGTACAGTGTACTCACATAAAGTTTGTATGTTGCAAACGGGATCGTAATACACGTGAGGCGAAGAATGAAAAGAGCAGAGCTTCGCGCGCGCGGTGGTATAGCCGCGCAAGAGGAAACGTTCCGTGCGTCATACCGCACAAGCTTCAATGCGAGCATCAACGCAGCGATGTCCACCCTTTCAAAATACTTTGCGAATATCCAAGTAAAACTGTAATTGTCAATGTTTATACGACTCGCGGACGTACCAACCGCTATTTTCTCAAGTTCAACCACGTTCTTTAAAAATAACCTCTGCCAAGTGAGAGACGGCAGTTTGCCAAGTCGAATGCAGTCATTTCGATAGATTTGCACTTCGATATCGAGAGGTTAAATTGTTTTTTTTTTTTCTTTCAATCAGCCGCGTGTGGGGATTCCGTGGAAGAGTTTCGTGGTTTACGATGAGAATTCGAGATTTCGATCAATCTTTGATGCGCAGATTTTCGGATGCTCTTCTCAAGGGACTGTTTACCATTTCAATTCCAAGCCCAGCAATTTCTGCTTCTGATGTAACACACGCGGAACCCCTTCGGATCGTGCACATTGGGCGGTAAGATCGCGCGGCTCAGACGCATATTCACTTGTTGTGAACGCGCGGTGAGGTGCACGCGGACTCGCCGCGGCGCTCCTTGTCTCTCGCGGGAGCGGTATTAGGCGCGTTTCGAAGATATTGCAAAGTCGTTTGCATGCGATCCGTGCGGAGGAATCGATTTTGGGCGTCGCGAAGGTGGTGGAGGAGGCAGGGGAAGGGGAAAGCTTTTCGGGCGGTATAATTCGACGCTGGGATATGAGCAATGTATCCGGGGGTGCGAGCAGGGGGAGAACGCATCCAACAGAAGCAGAAATAAGATAAAGAGGGCGAAAAGTTGGAACGAGAGGGCGCTAACGCTGCCGTTTCGAAATCCACCAAAAGGAAAGATATATAATGAGGCTCCACACACGCTGGAGGATTCGGATAACCTGTATTTACTAGAGGGTGGTTATAAAACGCCCGCCCATTTCGCGTCCGTTATTTCGTCGGATTCTCTATCCTCTCCTCCTTTTATATTAGTGCGCGCGAGGTTTTGTGAGATCGAGCTCATATTCTCCAGAAAAACATGCAAATTTCGTTATACCTGAAGTCTACGAAGTCGTCCTCCCGCCCTTCGATATCCCGGGCCCACACATTTGTGCTCGAGAAATAATGGGAAATCGGGCGAGAGATCGCGGCAGCAGCAGCAGCATCAGCAGCCAGCACTGCGCGATCGCGGCTACCATAGAAATCGACCGAGCGTACAGTGCGCGAGAAGAATCTTGGCGATCGAGAATTCGAAACATTTGCAACAACCACCAGCTCGAGTTATTTGCATGGAAACTCAAAGCCAGATCTCACGCTGCCTTCGGAAGCGCTATCCTATGAATATACAATGCGAGAAAGAGGGAATCCATCTGCGTTAGGCGAGAGAGCCATTAATTAATCAATTTAGCGGACGCGCGGCGGTTATTAAATAATAATTACAGAGGCGAAGGAACGGACGGACGTACGAACGTGTTGTAAACGCGCGGCGGGGAGATATCGTTCTCTCCCGAACGACGTATGTGGAGCGCAACCAACGAGGAAAGCGGACATCCGCGATGCGAGCAGTCGACAGATATCAGCGTTGATGAGAAACAGCCTCATCGCGCCGCACATAGGCACGGAGACGGTCTCATGCAACTGGAAAACCTCTGCTGCAACGTTATTTTCATCATTTCCCAGCTGCATGCGAAATCGAAATTCACCGTTGCCTTTTTTTCTTGCTACGCAAAGGACGTATCAAGGGGTCAATAGAAACTGCCGTTAACCCTTCGTGGTGGTCACACTAGTTCGATTCCACCAAGTCTATTTTTGAACCACTCCTGTGACCACACTATCGGCCTGAAAATTCTCAAAAAAATAACCAAATATCCTTTAGACATTCCAGTTTAGATTCGAATAACTTTCCTGACAGAAAACGAAGACAAACATATTTAAAAGTGCTAAATGAAGTAATTAAACGAGAAAAAAAGTTTTTTCACTAAAATAATCGTCATTTCGTGGATTTTGTATGTTTTTGCCTATAATTTCAACCTGATATTCATTAGATGTCGTTCTTTTGAGAAAAAATAGTAAGATAGTGGGCGTTTAAAAAAAAACATTAATTTATTCCATTATTGCAAGTGCTGGGTTGATTTTAGAGAATTTTAGCATAAACAGCACTTAATCGCACAGAGGAGACTTGAAACTATCGTTGGATGGCGATCATAGCCCCATGTACAGGGAACTAGTAGATATTTACGCCGAAAAGTGGTCACTGGGTTGATTCTACCCACGAGGTGACCACAAAGGGTTAAGTCAAGAAGCTGCATGTATATAGTGAGAAAATAAAGAATATTGAAGAATTTGGAGCTTCGCTCGATATATGGAGAAAAAAAAACGTCGCGAAGGAAGAATATGAACGAAAAATCACGCTTCGACGAATCGAGACAATGAGGACGACGCGGTATTGCTATACAAAAGGGGGGAACGAGACGAGACGAGAGGACACTCTCTACGGGAATCGTCGGGCGTCGGCATACTATAACGTTCGCGTGGGCAGCCAAACAAATCGTGGCTAATAAGCGGTTGATGCATGGCAACCACAATATATGTATATAAATATATATTTAAGGTTATTCATTCTATATATACAGACAACACTTGGAGGGGCGCCAATACATAAAAATAAGATAAATTTTCCTCGCTCCAACGGTGATGAATGGCTGGATGAATTATTGAATAGTTAAACACACAGCGGCGTGCCAGCAGCGTCCACTCAAGAAAGGCAGCGACAGCGGAATGGGAAGGAGAGAAGCAGCAGAAGGCGAAAGAGAAAAAGGAATGGCAAGTGTGAGCGCGGAGGAGGATGGTGCTGGACCTTTCTGCGAAAGGTCGAACGCGATAAGCCACGAAGATACGAAACCGCATTTCAGCGCCTTTTGCCCTTTATTTCTTTCCCCATTTTCCATTTTCGTCAGTTTTTTTCACTCCAAACTTCAACAAAACGCAGAGAAATTTCTATAAATGTCGACAACTTGGATATTCGACAATCGACACTCTCGATTGTCCATTGCTGTTTATAAAAATCCTGCGAGAGCGCAGCCAAAGATCCTCGCCTTTCTTCCCATTCGCCGGAGTCTCTCAACCTCGCAGAGACACTCATTCGCGTTTCCTTCGCAGCATAAATTATTCTTCGGGACTCGCATCCCGAGCATTTGCCTCGTTATGGCTCAATCCAACGGTGAGATATGTTTCGCACACCGTCTCTTTCTTCTCTTACAGCCATCTCTCGAATTCTCATGGTGCCCCTGGACGAACTCGTGGCGCGCGCGGAATCAACCACCCGAATAATTTGCAGTTTTTTTGTTGGTCCATTCGGGATGCTGGAAGATGATTCTGTTTGATTTCTTGTTTTCAAAGAAGCGAACCTCGGAGACCATGAAACTTTGTTTCGTTTTATTTCAACAATTCGATCAAACGTTAAGTTTGATCGGCGGTGAAGGAAGAATCTACCAAAACGATGAAAATCACGGATGAGAGTGTTTGTTTTTTTTTTTTGTAGGAACTCGGATCTCGAAATGTCGAAAGCAGCAATATAATTTTGAGATGTTTATACGGGTGTAAACGTAATGGCGATGATCGTTAAATCCACCAATTTATTCGTTGCGAAATTTTAATATTGTTTCTCATCCATTTTGCACTTTGAAAAAACGAGCTTCTATTTTCGCGATGACTTTTGATGCCCTTTGGGATAACGGAGTCTGCGAGTATCGAATAGCCGCGAATTTTTATTTATCCTGACCAACTTAATATAAAAAATATATACTCTCGTGTATGCGGTTGAGGGTCAGAGAGGGAAGAGCGAGTTTCGTTGTGTTTATAAGGACTGGTTCATCACAAAGTCATAAAGTCACTTTATAAGGCAATAAGGAGAGGCAGTGCGTATAGCGGCGTCGCGCGAATACACGCCAATTATTTGAGAACTAATCAGCCCAAAGCCGGTAGGAATCGCGAAACTGCGTCTGCCGCGGTCATATGGGAACAGCGACCTGCTCGAGCATATTAAACGAGACCCCGGCCAGTGCAAAACGGTCCATATACGCCGAGGAACCAAATTTCCAGAGTCAACAAATTGGTGAAGAAATGAAATTCGTTTATTCAGCAATCACATTATCGTAGCGAGCGACATCTAATCAAGCCAACGGATTAAGTGAATGGAACAATGAAATTTTACGTTTGAACAAACGAACCGATTCGATGACTTTAGATTTTGTCCATCGTATCAATTTAGCTCTCCGCAGTCGATCGAGAATAATCGATCGGGACATGTAACAAAGATTTGTCAAGTTTCATGGCGAAATTTTATGCAATCAGGCTCATGATCGACGGACGAAATTTAATTGTAAAATCGTCGTAAGCGAAAATATCGGTAGAATGGAGAAAAAACGATAAAAGAATGGCGTCGAGCGTTTAAACGAAGCGAAAAAGTTGGTCAATAGACGTCAAGGTACAAGGACTAATGAGAATACTGCTCGTGAAAGGATACGAAAGTCAGACTTTACTCGGGAATAAAAATATCCGAAAAATAGAAAGAAAAAAAAAAGTGAAACGTTCGATTCCCTAATATGCATCTTCCACGACCATGTTTTTTCGTTCTTTCGTCTTCCCGTGCGTTTATATGTATTCTTAATACGCGATGTGCGATTTCTTATCTATCTATGTATACAGTACATGTGTAAAAGAAATCGAGACATGGTAATCGTTTCGAACAGTTTTTTTAACCGTCATTATTTCCAAATTTTTATGTCAACGCCATAAAATTTATGTTTCGCGATGACGGATGAGGTGATACGACTACATCGTCAAATTCGGAATGTAGAATTTACGAGGGTCGTTCGGGCATCGAAAAATTGGCGGAAAGATGGAAATATCGTTGGTGGATGGCGTTGTAAAAGGATAATTATTGCGAAGCAGGCCGCGCCGCGGAGTGTGTTGGCGTTGTTGTTTTTGTCTCATCATTCAATCGATGCGATCGTTAAAAACATTTGCGCTCATTCCGACGATTATATTCGAGAAGGACGAAGGGGATGAGAAATAAATTTAATAGAAAACAATCTCATGGGAATTTCGCTATTCGGACAATAATGACGAATCGCGAGTTGACTCACACATACATCCCATAAATATACGTCATTATAAATGAACTATTTTCCCTGGTAGAGTAACAATGTAACGATTACGATGAAAAAAAATAGGAAAATAATACGTCAAAAGGGAGAACGTGTGCAAGACTTTCGTAACGAGAACAATGATATACGAACTGCTATGACGTATAAATATAATAACAGAATCGTTTTGCCTTTTGCTTCACTCTCGTTTCATTCACAGGAAAAAGAAACGATTGCTCGTGAGTCGCCACCGCGAGTGCCTAATAAGATATTAGTGGCAATTTCGTTCGAAACGTTCAAAATTTCGGAAAATAACATTGATGTGGACAAAACTTACATAACAATCTTTTCAGAATCTCTTTACAGCCAAAAACTTCGTCATCTGTTACTGACGTGTAATTGGGTGCAATGTGTATTTTTTTGTTTACAAAATAAAATTCCGATGCTTCAGGTGACGAGGAAAATGTGTTTTACTTTGTTGAATTTCTCAATGTTGCGATTTGTCGTTAGGAATAAAGGGATCAAGGCAATTGGGGAAATGTTTTGATTTTGGAAATTGCTCGAGCGTGAATAATATGCAGGAACAAGAAGAATATTAAAACGGGGATATTGGTATGAGCAGTGGGTCGAAAATAGGACGAGAGCAGGGTGCAAAGTGAAGATGGGACGTTTGAGTGAACAAGATGCGCGTACAGAAACGAGCTGAAAAACCTCTCGTCGCTCTCTGAGCTGACAGTCGCTCGGGACGAGTCGAGAGATACTGACTAAAGTATAATCAGAATCGAGCGTCAGTCCCGAGGAGAGTAGAGTGTAATAACAGTAATCCCTCCATTCGCCAGCAATTTCGCCGTTCGCTCAAAAACTCCAAATTATAGAAGCTGCTGTCATTAGTCGGACGAATTCTCGTGCGAGAGACAGAGAAAGATCGAGCGCGAAGCAAGCAGAGCAACGACTGGGCTTGCACTATATGTATTTTAGATACGCCCTGGCTTCCTCGAAACTCTTTCAGAATATTTCGGGAAATTCTTTACTCCCGAGTATAAATATATGAGACTCGAGACTGCATATCGATTCATATGCACGAGCAGCGTAAATATCATTACGATTTCCACATATTTATTTTTATCGTTTATGTGAAATTGATATTCCGGTCAGAGGCTCACATAAAAAACGATATTTCATCGTTTTTCATTCGATTGACATAAACATGTTTTTTAATTTACACCAAATTTCCGAAAACAACTCAATCGATTTTTTTTCTCCATAGAAATGAATTTCTGATCGCGATTCATCGATCGCGAATCTGACGCAATGAACAACAAATAATTTGTCAGGTTGTCTGTAACGGCACACACCACCAGGATCCATTGATTAGTGATTCGTCGATTTATCAAAAGACTCTCGACGTGCGACTCTCGAACATTCAAATCGTTTCTGCTAAACGCACACGTTAGGCAATGCTGATTTTCAAAGACCTTGAGATCATACGCATTGGATGGACCAGAAGAGGCAGAAGAAACATAAAAACGAAATATAGTTGTGTCATTCCGGATGAGCAGGGGGAAATATCATTGCCAGCTCTAAGGGCGACGAAATACCAGTCATTTTGTTAAACTGCCTTGGCAGCCATTTTACTCTGCAATGAAACGAGACGAGGAGTCAGTTCCGATTTCGCCAAAACCTTTTAGTCATTTCTTGGAGGTGTTTATAAGACAATAAAAATCGGAAAGACTTGTACAATGATGATTCAATGACACAATTAGTCACAACTACAAGAGGGTGTCGTCGTCGTTTGCCCAGCAAAGCCGAAAAATCTGCCAAACTTTTGGCCATATAGTCAAAGAATCAAATAATAAAAAGCGTTCACCTCTAAACAACAAAAGCCAAATTTTCACCCATTTCCCTTAGAAAACGCTTAACCAACGATTTTTTTTTTTTTTTTTTTTTTAACTTGAGAACACACTGTATGTTGCATTTTTTTGAAAGAGTTCACTTTGCCATTTTTGAGGGATCTCTGGAGCTGTCTGAGCAAAGAGTGACCACCGATAGAAAAAAAATTTACATCGATTTGGACTCGCAAGGCAAAAGGTTGTAAGTCTCGTTTCTCTGCTCGTTTAATGGTGCAAAGTAAGCCTTTGCTCCAGCCGAAAGTTGCCTAGCCTAAGGCTGGAATCTCATCTCTTCCTCTCGCCTTCGTCCACTTTGGAGATCTCTGCTCTCGAGAGGAAACACAGAGCCAGAGATGTGCAACAAAACTGGAACAAGTTCAACTTCCACGAGCTTCGGGGAGAAACGATGATTGTTTCGACCCTCTAATTAACTTGTTCGTTTTACCTCGAGCATTCTTGCCATTTTTTTACGCCCGAAAGTACACAAATATACGTTTTCGAAAGAAAAACAACCGTTTCCATTATTTACTCGTTTCACAGACTCGATCCAACTTGGATAGAAAATAAAAACGTTCGTCAAAGTTTCTATTTATTCCGCAACGATTTTGATTTTGTATTTTTCTTTTACGCAACGAAATGAGCAATAAAACTTTGCGAAATAAAATTATAATTATCCGCGTAACAAAAAAATTTGATCGAAGCTTCACGAAGAGAAAAAGCCAAACAAAAAATCGTGCATTTCGTGGCAACATTAGTTGATCAATGTCAACTCTGGCTCAAGGATTTTTAAAATCGATTCAAAAGTCGCCAGTTCTTTGTGTAGCTATACTTGTTTTTTAAACTTAAATACCAACAACAACAACAGGCAAAATATTACGAAAAATCAGTATGCTAATTACAATAATGACGTTTTATCGGTCTGTTGTGAAGTGGTCTCCAAATAACAAAAGCTTTCAAGATGCTTGGCGAAATACTATTCGTATGCAGAGCTTTCCATGTCCAATGAATTATTGTGTTTGTTGATATCGTTCGAATGACTATTACGCAATTTGCGAGGAAAATCAAATACATTTATACGTGAAAGAAATACATCGAGAGGGAGAATTATTCGCTGGTAATAATTGGAGAAAACACTCGTTTGAAAAGTCACGACCGAATGGAGCAAAAGTTTCAAACTTTTCTTTACTTCGAAAGGAGTCAGAAATCATGGGTATCGAAAGGTTCTCGTTGATCTCGGTACATTGAAGATTAGTGTCTTTTCTGCAGTGTTTATATTCGTACACGCGTGAGCAATATTCTCGAAAGTAAGGAGCTCAAAAAAAAAAAGATTGATGGCGAGGAATTCTCGTGCGAGGTGAATATCGCTGGAGCAAGCGTACGAGTAAATGCGGAAAAATACGTTGGCGAATATGTAAGCCGTGCAATAGTGGATTACCAACGCAACTGGTTCTCGGTCATTTTCATAAAGACTATCGAAGACTTGCGTATGGTAGGGAGAGGGAGAGGGGGAGGGAGAGAGAGAGAGAGAGAGAGAAAATCTGACTGGCGCGTATATTCTCGGTTCAAGTCAAATAGCCGTAACACGTTGTACTGCTGGGCTATTAAACTCACTCGAAACGACGAAAGAAGGCCGTTTCTTAGCGCGAACGAGTGAAACTACGAATTATCCGGACTAAGCGTATTACTTATATTTTCATTACGATTTGTCGATTATCGCGATTTACGATCGAATGGAATAGGCTCCGAGACTTCTCTCATTTAAATTTTATTTTATTTCACTTTTTATTACTGTAATAGCCATTCGCGTAAGTGCACTGGGACAGAAAACTGGGTATTATTATTTTATCCGTAGTGTAACTATTGCTAATCGAGCTCGCAATAATCACAGTCACTGGAATAATTTTCGATCGATAATTCTATCGATTATAAGGATGTTGTTACATCAATATAAAGAAATTTCAATGCGAAACTTTGTGAGCAACAAAATATTGCACAACGAGAAAGCTTGGAATGTTTGACGCAAATCGTTAAGTTGTATCAATCAACTAATTAGCATCATCTCGCAGCATGAAAAATCTTTTGCTGGCGTAACTGTCTGACAAGAATCTCGGCATTTCCTTTTAATACTTGAAAACGTTAAAAAGTGCTCTCTCAATAAAAATGTGAGATACGGGACGAAAATTCAATCGTTACGAATGATTCCGCGTCAATTGAAATGATTTTTCGACAAAATCTCGTAACTAATGGATCATTTCGCATTTTTTGAAAACAGAGTCCGCTGAATCGAAATGATTATTTTTATATTTATAATCATCACGAAATTCATCATTCCCGCGGAGCTCGTGGAAAGTTTGGCTTGATTATACGATCATTTTCCCCTCGTCGCGGGCACAATAGCAAAACAAAATGCACTTGGTAGTCATGTGACAAAGATTCGTATTGCATAAGACAAAATAATAATAGAGGAACGGCTACAATGAGAAATATTAATCATTGGGTCCAGAACAATTGAACTCAACGACAGAGTATGAAACAAAAAACTTGTGCGAGATACAAAGAGAATACGTAGTTGCGTAACAATATGAATCCTCCTCTTTGCCCGCAATCTAATTAAACAGCGGTAATAGAAAGTACGAAGACTCGAAATAACATGGCCAAGTCGTGTCACCGTTTCCTTTAGCTGTGATTTTTTTTTCGTCTCGATAGGAGAAAGAAATAAAAATAATCACGATTAACAAATTTTCCTTAATATTCCAAAATTCCAAAGTTCAACCCGCAGCAGCCATTGAATAGCGCATTCACATTTACTTCGTCAAATTCGCGCATAGCAACGAACAGGAGAATGACATTTTTTTATCCACAAAGACAATCGTTTGAAAACGAAAAATTGAAAGTAAATAAACTCGGAAAAAGCAGTGAAAACAAAAAACAAAACAAAAAAACAGAAAATTCCAATTCTCGAGGATCGAGTGCAAGTTGGAACGAAAATCTTCGGTGAAATTTTTATATTCGTATGTTTGCTACGCCTGGCAAGTAAAACCATCGTTTGTTCTGCTTTCCCTGTGCGTTACTAATGTTATCTGCTCGAACGTATGTACGCAGGCATTCCTTATCGGCATAAACGCCAAGGGAAAACTTGTCATCGTTGAGGCCTTTGCTTCGAGTTGGGAAAAAGGATTGACGGAACAAGATTTCACTAAATTTTCATTCAAATATGAAAATGATTGCGCGTAACACAGCATAAAAAGTGAGTCCCAAGATGATTTAATTTAAAGATGGAACGAGGCTTTTCGTTGCGGCGGGAATGTTCAGCCGTTAGGGAAACCCAACGGCCTCTCTGCCCTTAAAATGGTAGAATCTGTTAAGTAGGTCACTCCCGTCATTGGCATACGGTAAATCGTCAAGAGATTAAGCGAAAGAGAGAGGAATAAATAGCATAACGGATGGAATTGAAAAAGACTGACCTCTTGCCGTTACGCCTTCGTCGTTTGGTGGCATAAACGGTACCGAGTTGGCTCATGGCGATGGAATTATTGGGTCCGTTGGCGGTGGATGGCGGGGGTGGCGCTGAAGTTGGTGTCATCGTGAGGGGATGATGATCGACGATGCCGATAATGTTAGTCGGTTGGGTGGCCGAGTGTTGTTGATGGGAATTAATAGCGGTTATGGGGCTCAATGAGGATGACAATAAGGCGTTTGAAGATGCAACAACGTTGCTGGTGACTGGATGAGTTTGTGATAAAGAATGTGAAGAAGGAGGAGGAGGAGGAGGAGGTGGCTGCGTCGGTTGTGGATAACCGCATGCCGCAGCAGCGACGCTAACGTAATCCGTCGGCGTTAGGGATACCGTAGGTGGCGGCGGCCCACAGATGCCAACCACCCCCGGACCACCCCCACCGACAACACCCCCGACCACCCCCAGCCCCGAAGCGCTCCTGTCCAGCGCGTACACCTTGCAGACCGCCGTGACAGCCTTTTCAGCGTAACCCGTATCAACGCTCTAGCTGTCTACATTATTCCTCAACATTCCCGTACAAAAACCACTCCGACGAACAATAAAACGCAACAACCAAACAGTTGCTATTTATTTTCACAAGCTCAGAGCCGACGCGCGAGCTTTCGAACGATCGAGCAATCAATCTTCCAAAGATATCGCAACCAAACTTGCTCGCCGGATCGTGAAATCTCTTTGCAATCCTAAATCCAATTACTTTTGGCCGCGAAACAGATGGCTCTCCCCGATCTAGCTCCTTCAAACCGTATATCACCGGCACTTCGAGAAGCCTCGGATAGCCTCACCGCATCATCCCCTAGATCGCTGAAGCACTTTGTTTATCGAGCCTAACTAGAACGAAATCACACCGAGTATGTCTTTATACAATTCACCGTCTGACATTGACGTTTATTTAGCCACTGATCTTCCAAACCCGAACGAAGAAGAATGCACTTGTGAAAAACAAACGACGCGCACTTAGAGTCACTCACGTTTGATCAAATAGCACATGGATCCCGAACGCGTAGTCAATTCACTGTCACTAGATCTCACCATTGCAACAACCAACAATCCAGAACTTTCTCCCAGAGTATCCATCTATTTTGTAAACCTAGAAATTCACAACTTGCCCACAGGGTATTCCGTTTGTCATGTATTGTGCGTTCACCGTCGTGGACAAGTGTCACATCGCGGCACTGGAATCATTCGCGATAACCACAACGATAAAAGGGAGTACAATTCACCAATTCGATGGAATCGCTGCAAAACAAGAATCGCGTTATACCGAGACGTTTATTCCAATCGATCAAGTTTTTCGAGCCACTCCAGCTTACAATGATTCGCGTCGGTATCGAAAAATGAAAACAACAGTTTCGGTGAAGGGTTTATAAAGATGGTTCCGACTCAATTTGTGTTTTTTCAATATTCCGCGTCAATAGAGAGCAATGGTTGTTAATTAACGAGACACGCTTTTTATTATATTAATGTGGTTTATTGTATTTTATGTTTGAAGCGTATTCTACGAGACACGAACGAGCGGCGTTGCGGCGGGCGCCAAGTGTCGTCACGTGTCCGCGAAAACTGGCAGGCCAGGGTCTTCCCACTCCGGCTGGGACTCGACTCGCTCGACTCGGACTCCCACTCCTTCCACTTCCCCTATTCCCTCCGGGTGTTGGATCCGCCACAACCACCACCGTCCAACTACCACCTCTCTACCAACACCACTACCACTGACACAGCAGGGCAACACTGTTTCAGTGGTGAATGCTTCACAGCAACCACGTTGCTCCGCGTCCGGCGTTGTATTGGGTAGACAGAGGGAGCCTAGCTCAGCACCACTTTCTCACTTACACCGCCTCTGCGTCCACTTCCTCTCCCGATACACCACTTTTTCCCCGTCCTCAACCCACCGAGAGTCCACCTCTTCCTTCTACCGCTCTTGGTATAAGCCGCGATGAGCTTCCCCGTGCGCCGGCCCTCTTTCTCCAACTGCAGCCACCAGGATCTTCCGATATGCCGCGATAATACGTACTCCCACCACAACAAACCTTTCAATGCCTCCGTACTGGATAAGCAAACTTGTATTTTCATGGTTAACACATGAGGCATATCATCAGCCGAGCTTGCATCATTACCTTGAGACTACGGTATTGACAAAAGTTTAAAACCGGAGCTCTTGGACTTGCTTCATCAAAATACGATCATCAAACGCCATTCGAGTTTCGGGATTCCTGGATGATCTATTAGGTGACCGAGGATCTGCGATTGGGATCAGAGTACATTCGTAGGAATGATGAACAAGGATTCGTTCCCAACTGCTGGACGACTTGGCAACCATAGTGAAGGGTTTGGTGGTCTGGATTTGTGTCTTAGTTTGGCCCGGATTTGAAGGGCGACGGGGCAAGTATTTCTTTGGATAGGCGAATTTGGAAATAGGCGAGAGCGAATTCGAAGCTGCATATGCCATACGATGCACGGAAGCGTCGCATGGACGCATGTGAGGCAAAGGCTCTCAGGGGGTTTCGCTGCTGCTCTTACCTCCAGACTCTGTTTGCCCGTAATGCCGACATCTGCCGCGCTGCTCCGGCAGCAATCTCCCCACTTATTGACCACCGCCCCACCGGAGCTGCGTGCGTTTTTCCCACCACTCGGCACATTGCCCGCCCACGGTGACACCGTGCTCACCAATCGCAGGGCCAGCATGGCGCCACCGGCGTAAACTCGAGAAAGAGCGAGAGCCTCGATCCTCGATAGTGATCGACGCAATTCCACATCACACAAGATTCTACGAGCTTGAATTTTCGTCAGTGGGAGTAAATCTGCTTACCTCTTCCCCCTGAAAATTTCTTCATCAAACCACCCGCTCTCGACCTCGCAATGTAAACACACCATCCTAAGGGGCTCGCTCCCATTTAGCTGGACCCTTATCGCATATTGTTCAAGTAAATTGCAGCTTCTGAGTCTGCTTTTGGCACTTGGTACACTATACCTCGGTCAATAGTACTTCGAGAATCAATTCTCAAATTCTCTTCCACTTCGCGGTCCAAATCTCTTTCACTGGAGTCCCAAAGTCGTCGCAAATTTTTCACTATCCCAAGTAAGAGTCCATGCTAATTTTGTTACTACAACGTAAAACCTTTCATTGAAATGTCTCCACTTTGATGTATCGACACCAAATCCTTGATTCGATCGCAATTTCCCATTTCCAAAATAGGCTTGCCACCTGCATAACATTGCTGCTGCATAACCTGCTGGCTTATAATTAAAGAAGATTTCATACCATCAGGATCTAGGATCCTTAGCAAAGGGATGGAGGGACCGCTCCCCTTAGCTACCAGCAAAAGGGTGAAAGGTCGTGCCGTGCACCAACGATGAAAGCAGCAGTAGAGTTTGGAGGATATTCCAGCTCATTGATACACACACGACACCGAACTGTACAATCCTTAAAGCCGATCGTTTTAACAAGAACTCCTGTGTCCCGATAGAAAATAGTTTCCGGCTACATGGTAAGCTCCTTTGTCCGCTATAGCGTCTCGATTATTTTCGATCAATGTGGCAATCAGCCTTTCATGTACACGAGGATCCATGTATATACTATACATTCGTTCATGCATACCAAGAGAATACATGGACGGTTGGTACTTACAGCCGAGTCGTCACGTTTCCTCTTATCTCTCCAGCGTATTATATAGTTGCGCTTCGTGAGGGTTATCGGATCGCTCGTGTCTTTCGATATCCACAACACCATACCATGACCAAAACGTTTTACCAACTATATAGCATATACAACTACAAATGTACTTTCCAATACGAATGCATGTCTCCGAGGTATTTGGTGAAAACATGACAAGTTCTGAACTTCTACGCATTTCTTATACGTTTTTATTAAATAGGTTTCTACCCTTTGCCAAGGGTCCTAGATGAGATCTTTCCCCACCTGGAAATGCAATGCGGATCTGACTTGATTCGAACATGAGGAGGTTTCAACCATTTGTTGCTGAAAATATTATCTTCAAAGTGTATTCATCGATATTCTATAAATTTTTGATATTTTGCAAATATTTTCAATCGCGCCTATTGCGAGCTATTGCTCCAAATTTTTTTCTGACAATTAGCATTGTTAAGAAAAGATATCCAATGTGATGTTAAGGAGAGGGAAGCCTGAAAATTCTATGAAACCCCATGAACATACAAATATGAAAATCACGTGTTAACATCGAGTACGAAAATAAATGAAAGGCCGCGTTCATTAATCGCGAAGAGCGTCGTGACGATGAACAAAAATTTCGAAAAATACGGTAGACACTCGTTTCGACGGAAAAAATAGTTTATCCGCGTAATTTTGCTGGAAATTTTTCATGAGCTTTATGTGCGAAAAGACGTTAAACGGTATTTTGTTTCGAGGATGTTTTTATTATCGGGTTATATACACCAAATGACTCTCCACCGAATCCGCATTCGTGCTCAAAACTCATTTTACGCATGCACCGCTACCCCGAGATTCGCGTCAAGTCCAGAGTGTGATGCGACCGCTACCGGGCACCGCGAGTTGCATTTTTCACGCACGCGAGCCATTCTCCAACTTTTTCCCGCTCTTTCTCAATCGCTTCTCTTCCCTCTCGCCCCTCCTTCCGCATCATCGCATTCGAGTTCTGTATATCACTCTTTCGAATCCTCACATCCATTGGATCTCTCTCCCAGTGGGTAACCCAAATTAGGCTACGAAAACGGTCGTTGACTTCTCTTCGACGAACCTGGACCTTCCATACACTCGATGAACGACGCATGCAGTTTCTCTTTTTATTACAAACTCTGACCTCCTCCAATGAAATTTTTACCTTCCAGCTCTCCTATTATTATCCGATTCAGGAACATTTATTTTTCAAGGTCAAACAATCACTAGGACTTGGCTTTATATTTCTCCAATTTAAGAAAAAAAAACGGCAATGGTAGAGATTGCGTTTGGCAGACTTTGCGCAAGGCAGGACAAAAATTCATACACCATTCTAAGATTGAAAGGTCGTCTACAAGGAAGTTATGCAAAACCCAACATTATATCGTATCATTATAATTTTCGTCTATATTTATATTATTGTTATGAAACATTTTACTTCATTAAATAACTCGAAACCTCGTTTTTCAGCGTCTTTCTGAATCCAACGAAATAACCATTGGGTGACAACATTTGTTTATGGTGCAATATCGGAAATCAAGTAACACTTTACACATTAATTACTATCTATATTCTGCCTCCCCACTTCATAGACCTCGACTGCAAATATCGATCCTGCAATAATCCGACTGAGTATTTTTTTCCCATCCCCGTGTGCCACGTATAGAAATATAAATGAACGTGTGAATAAATATGTAGATAAATGTTATAGCGAACACTGGCTCACTAATCGATGTTTACAAAGACGGAAAATTATCGAGCGTCCCAGTTAAGAAACTCTCATTGGAACTTCCGCCGCGGTTCAGCCTCCATACTGAGAAGAATATTTCTTTACGATATCAAAATATGGACTCGTGGTCCTATTAATATGCGCCGAAATTTCCAGGACTGAACCTAACGAAATTATCAATACGATTTATTCATTCGAACTAATTGGTGCTCCAAAGATCAAAGATAACATGAATTATCCACACAACGTGAGCACACACAGATGTGGAAAACGTCAGCTTTTGCCATCTATCGGCTCAAGCATGAACCACATTACTCATTCGCTGCCCACGAGGGCAAGCCAAGGTAAAATTACCTACAGTCTTCTGAAAAAAAGAGCAGGTAACGGTTCGATAGAGTGGCTAATAAATTCAAAACAAATTAAAAAGGTGCGGCAAGGCTTCGTGCTGATTGTTCTTTGGGGACCTGTCTCCCACGATCGTCAACAATCGTCAGTCATTATTAATTTTTGACCGAGCTGAGATTTTCTTGCTCGCTGCTGCTGAGCTCTCGGTATCTTTGCTTTGCAGTAGATTCGATTCCTAAAATGGGTGGACAACTAACATTTGTTGATGGATTCGCGAATGGCAATCCATCATTTTCCTCCCGGCCTGACTGACTATTGAACTGTTGATTTGTAGAAAGAAATAACGCGACGAGAGAAAAAATTATCTCTGAGGATGGCAGCAGTATATGAAAGATACGAAGTGAAAAAAAAGGGGGCCGAGATGAGAGTTTGGGTGCTGCTCTAACAACGCAAAAATAAGCTTCTAATTAGTCAGATCATTGTTTCGAAAGGTAAGGTACGTTGGGCAGGTAGAACACAGCAATCAGGACCGCGCAACAAGCAGTGCTGCAATTGCCAGATGCAACGATACGATAGTGGAGAAGTAAAGTGTACGGGCGTCCTGCGGACGCCCAACACAAAACGTATCTGCAGTTATATATAAATGTGTGTATATATATTTATGTATTTATTAATATATATATACAAAAGTCTAACTCGCTTCGGCACCGCTTATAATTGCGTGCTACGAATAATTACTCGATACACAGCGTGGACGTTCACAGGGGTAGCCAACTATACACTATTCCTTGCAGCTAGACACGAATAATTTTCAAGCATGTTAAATTCATTTATTTATGAATAATGACTGATGTATATGTACGCAGTTGTTCATACAGCAGGAGGATCTAAGAGGAAGACGAAGCAGCGAGAGCGATAATGTTGAAGGAAAGATTTCCCATACGAGGGGATAAGTTGAATTTAAACGAATCAGTAATTGCAACAAATTAATGCATGACGAAACAATTATAAATAATTGTTATGGAAATTGGAAATTTAGACACTTGACTAACGTCTCAGGTTTTCATTTTTTATTTTCAACCTGTTGCAAGTTTCATGAAATCAGTTGAAATTGCTGTACACAACGAAAAATCATCGCGTTACGTCAAACATCGACAGCGATCAGTCCTTGATTGGAAAAATATTTGCCATCGTTGAATGATGAAATAATTGAAGATTATTAGCGCGATGTTTAAATGCGAGAATCATCAGTTTTCCTCCTCGAAATCATGCACGATTATGTGCAGTAATTGTTGTTTTACAACGAATGCCTGGCAAAAAAATGTTTACACGCAGTGTGTAGAAAAGTGTTTGACAATGATGCGGCTCTCACAGTTGCTGGGATACGATTTTTTTTCACACGTCATCGGCGATCACTGGCATATTTTCATGCAGGACAACGGTGACGTGAATTTCCCCATCAGATATTTTTCTATCCTCATGGTTTTGTATTCCCTCGGTAAATCCGTAGAAAAATCGATTGGTAAAGTGTGTAGGTCGCGTGTTATTGGAAAAAACGATCTTGGAAATCGTATGACTACCACTGGCAGCCATCATGTTACTCAATATTTACTATAATGAGAGAAAAAAGGAGCAAATCGTCGTTGCCATGTCCCCGGAACTACGTTATGTGCATTCGCATATATACTAATACAGCGTTTGTCATTTTTTCTTTTATTGCTCGTCATTATTCTGGCATTCGTATATGTTCTCGATATTATTATTGTCCATTGAAATATGGTCGACTTTCGTAATTGGAGAATGAATTATCCATTTCCTGCATAAACAATCGAATAATTATCAGTATCGTTATAATTAAGCAAAATGTGAGATCACTGCGAAATCAAAGATCCAAAAACTAGATTATCGAAATATATATTATCCAATCAATTCGTAGCAGTTGGTAAAACGTCAATGAAATTCGTCATTTCGAACGCATTTTCGCTGTGAGAATCGATCGTTTTTTCTTAATTAATGAACTGTCGGGCGAATGTTTGACGGAAATCCGGAATAAAGACGTACAGACTGAAAATGTGAATGTAAAAGAAACACAAGCTTGAAAAAAGTTTCCGATGATCGGAAGTCTGCAGGGCAAATGGTCCATTCGATTCTCTTCACAAAGGACCAATAAGGCACGTGGCGTTTTCTCTCCCGATGAGAGATGAAAACTCAAACGCCGATCAACGGACCGAAACAGGCACTTACGGAAAAGTAACCGATCCCCCTTGACGACTATGGTTTAACGAGGGTGGTCCGGTGGAACATATTGCGGCTACGATCCTGTCGCAGGTCTTCAATTCTTCCTTTCAATTCTCCCATCCAGCCGCCCTTTAATAATCACCTGGTCACGGGATATTGAACCCCATAGAGTCTTCAAAGTTCAAACCCTCTTGAGCAAACATCACTGCATGTGGATTACAAACCCTGAAGCCGAAAGGAACGAAATGATTTACTCGCTACATTCGACATCCCAATTTTCCAAGCAGAATATTTTCCAATAAATTCATTTACTCTGAAAAATCGTAAACAGAAAGACGTCCTGCTACGCGATTTTAATTACGAATTTCGTGAGGAAAAATGTCGCTGCAATCTTCGGATTTATCATTTTATGAAAAAATAACCATATGTTCCATTTTAACGAAACTTTATTCACGAGCTTCGCGATGCACACGTTAATAATGAGGGCAATATACAATACAAGCCAACAAGGAAAAAAATGGGCAGAGAAATATAAAAACTGCACGCCAGTCACTCGATCATCGTTAACTCTTTTTCGTCTCCACGACAATCCAGCAATTTTATTTCTCTCGACTTTCTTGCCTAATAACAAAGATTATAACGTTATCACGTGTGAAGTTGGCTCAAACAACAACGACGAGTTGAAACTATATACGGTATTGGGAAAACGTTGGCTGTAGGCTCGTATATAGTTTGCCAAGCGCAACTTTTCTATCGCGTTTCCGCGATCTACCACGAATTACGTATAACAAGTACAAAAATTGCGGGCTCATTATTACAAACATGGAGTCTCTATTTTTTGCCTTGGCTCTGTTTCGTGTGCAAATTAAACTTTGTTTTTTTTTTCTCCTCGTTTGCTGAAAATTTTCACAGATTCGATAGACAAAAATGCAAATCGCTCAATTGGGCCCTTCACGCGGAGGCTGAGAGATCGAAAGATGATTTTAGTTGGAAGCATCAAATGTGTGAGGATATATTAGAAACGAACATTGCGAGCAGCAGGGACGAAGCAGTGTCGAACGAAAAACACAAGAGCAAAGGGAAAAATGGAGAATTCCAAGCAAAACCGCGTACGATGGAGGAATAAAGAGTTCGCTTGGCGTCGAGCTGCTGAGGCGGTATTGGTTCGCCATAATAATACGCGGGCGGTTAATACAAAAAGGGGAACGGCGGGAACGGAGGAGAAAGGAGGAGCAAGGGGGAATGAAAGAAATTACAGCAAACGGGCGTTACATTGTTATTATAATTCGAGCACGGATAAATAGGAAGCCGGAGGTAAACGTGATCGGTGCAATTACCGGTCTTGTAATAATTTCGGGGTGAGACGTCGGTATAATCGGAAAAAGAGAGCATCCCGAGAGCGAATGCCAAGGAAAGAGAAAGATAGCGAGAGAAGAATATCCGTCGGTGGAAAAAAGATGCAGAAGATGATTTCTTGGGTTCCCGAGATCGCGGTGTATACAAAAATTATCAGAAATTATGAGATGCCGAGCGAGAGAGTGCGGAGAAGAGAGGAATTGGTAGTCTAGCCTGGGGATGATTGACAGGCGCGTCTGCTGGCCACAGCAGGACGGTCGGTCGTCTCTTTGCTGCTCCTTTTTCCATTTTTTTCTTCGTCCACCTCTACATTTTTTTTTCTCTCTTTATATTATTTTTCAAGCTGCTTATTCGACTGGTTCGTCAGGTATTTCGACACGACCGATTCACATGACACGGGCTCTATATTGTCCTGCTACAGTTTCCTTGCGTCGATGATCCTCGGCTCGCGGCCGGTGTATAATCCTGACGATAGGTCTGCGACCGTCCAGGACAAAAACTAGGGCGTGGGTACGCGAGTTTTTGTGCATCCCTAATAAAGTCCTTCGCGGTGGCCCTATCGATCTCATTTCTGGGAAACGAAACAAGACGTCGAAAAATACGCCGAGGAGGTTTGAAATCTGTTCCCGCGAAGGCCTCCACTGGAGGCACACCCGAGTATTGCGTTTTCACGAGAATTAAGCAAATCTTCGGAGGACCCAGCCTCCATTAAAAAATTGATGCTAAAATAAATTTCTATCTTTCCATACAAACGCACTGCATGTTGCACGCCGCGATGTCTCGTTAACTTTCTGGAATATTCTCAAGATTACAATGGCAAACGTTGGAGAATTTCCTTCGCATCAATTACATCTCGCGATCGATGTTTTATTTTTTCTTCATAATTATTAAAATGGACAATTCATTGGTCAGCGTTGTGGCGAAAAGATATAAATAATATTAAATGAGTTGGGGAATAAGCGGAGTATGATGCCTTTCGAGAATAAGAAGCAAGCAGCAGATTCTCGTGTTGCTACCATAATAGCGGTCGCTCTGTGGCCTTTCGTGCGTTCGCAAGAATATCTCTCTCGGTACATACACGATGAACCCGATCTAAGACAAGCAGCGAAAGATCGAGGGCTCGTCCAACTGTTCTTATTGCTGCAAACGCGAATGCTGAAATGCAGGAGGTGCCATAATAAATGAGAAAATTGATGTTGGGAAGCGCACGATCCTATAAGAGAAAGGAAGGAACATGCACACGGCTTTCAAGGTCATTCGGAAAATATGAGAGGATGCATTGGGATAAGAAACACTTACGTACGCATATGTTTATATTTACAACAAACGATTATTATTATTATTAATAAACGTCGAGCGGAATCCAGCACAGTGCATCGCGGCGACTCCGCGGCCGGGTCTCTCACGGCCTTCCCTCGGCGCGAGAAGATGCGCAATTATGGCGTCCGCGTCAATGGCGAAAATGGATACGAACGACCATCTCATCCCAGCAGCGTAAGTTTAAAACAACAAAAAACTTGCTTTTCTTTTTCTTGTTAGCGATCGTCGTTTTTCTTGGTTGGCAATGATTTTCATTTGGAAAAATCCTCTTCTCGCGCGCGGAAAGATCCACTAAATACGTTGTTCATCGGTTATCGCGGACGATCATGAATTTCACTTTGCAACTGTTGAAGAATTTCTCATATTATTAGAAAATCATTAAGCCGAGATGGTTTTCTTCGCTTTCTCCAAGGTCATCGCGGCGCCTTTCTCCAGAACACGAAAAGTTTAACGCTGATTTGATTTCTCAAGATTCAGGGAAAAGTTTCGGTGGAATTTTTGATTCGTAGCTCTCCGGCCAGGAGCAAGGATTCCTGGTTCGAGAAACTCGATTCGGCGTCTCGTCTTGCTTGGTCCTGCGTTGCTGCTTGTCACGTGTATAGCTTTTTTGATCATTTCCAAAAACTTGGCGGACCCAATAATTCGTCGCAAATTAGTTTATTTAAAGCGGCGCGGTATTCGGCTCCCGAGGCGCTTTTAAGGTCCTTGGTTTTCTTCAAAGCATCCGGGACTGTGTAAGAGAAATGTTTGGCAAATTGCAGGCGCCGGAAGGGAGGAGCAGAAGACTCGATTTCCTCTCTCTCTCTCTCTCTCTCGATCTCTATATAGCTTGTTAAATACTTCGTTTATTAAGGGTATATATAGAAATATATAATAGCGAGTTCATCTCATCGATATAGTTGGTCGTGGATGATGCCGATGTATAATGGATAACTATACGAGACAGAAATATACGAGACCCTCTCGATAATCTCAACGGTAGTTATTTCCCTGTCAAACCGAGATCACTTCTCTCCTCTCCCTCTCTCTCTCTCTCGCTCTCTCTGTCTGCATGTTGTGCCAGTCTATTCCTCGAGGGCTTCCTCTTCCTCGTACTCTCCAAAGAAATCATTGCTTTCCTGCTGCTCTTCGTCATCGAATTTCTTTCATCCGCCGGAAAGATCGTCCCGAGGCGTTTCTTCCTCGTCGCGGAGCATGCAGTGACTCTTTGCACGCGCGCGGTCACTGCATGGTTTCTATTTCTCTTCGTCTATCTCAAGTTTTATTGATGCGGCACTATTTAAACAAAAGGCAACAAAGAAACCCGACACCCGACTGCTGCTCGTACGGATTCTCGTATAAGAAGATCAACACAAGCTCGAGCTTTGTTCGTCGAGGATCCTCAAGAAAAATGACGAACGTCGAGCTCCGGGAAACGATAATATAACGCGCGCCGTATCTCTCCCTCATCCTCTTATTCAGAGAAACAACTCTGGAATGGCACCCTTTCGTTTTATATCAGCCAATTGGGTTGTTAAAGAATTAAACTTGGTGATTGGGACCATGGCCGTCTGGTCCCTGCTGCTGCATCTCTTTTTTTTCTCGTTCCTCGCTGTCGTATTCCACAGCTCAGGAAAACAGTAAACGAAACGAGCATAGTCTGCGCGTATACGAGTGAAAAGGAAATCGAGGAAAAGTGCGTGCGGAATCCATGTTTTTGTGAACTCTCAAACGTCAATGAATCATTCCCGCAATTTTGCCATTTTCCGAACAGATTTCGTCCTCCATTTCGCCGCATCAGTTTATTCAACAAATTCGATCTTTATGTTGCAAACATGCAAGTGGAAACTAAAAATCTCAGATCGTTTTCATCCTGGCAACGATCATGCAGCATAACTAATTCGCCTTGGTTACAAATTGTTGACCGCATCGTATGGGAATGAATTTCGCAATCGCGAGATGAAAAACATTTTCTCAGTGCAGCATAAAAGGCTGGAATGTCGTAATGTAACGAACGTATCAGAAGAAGCGCAAGACTCCATCGCATCTTATATATGACCCGCCTGCTGGTCTCCTCTGCTTTCAGTCCACCGCCATTATATTCGTGTGGGAAAAAAAACATGCACGCGTATGACTCGTTCTCTCATAGGCTGAGTCTAAAATGTACAAATGTATAAACTCGTGTGTATAGATGTGCATTCGTCCAGTGTGTGTCGCTTAGAATTAACTTGTGTTATAATCATTACTCGCGCGCGCGGTCTCCCTTTAATATCCTAGAAATAACCTCGCAATGTTTAATGAGTAATGTCACTGATGTCACGCGTTGCCCTAGTTCTCAAACGATTGAGAAATGATCCTCGTACACTCGTTCACAATATTGATCGTTAAAAAACACATACGTTTTGTAAAACAAAAACAGCATCAACAAATGCTTTCGTTTGATTACGGAAAGTTACGTCGGTTCAGCGAGTTTCCATTCTCTTTGTTAATAATTAATTTCAAATTTTTCCAACTTTTTCATGTATTTTCTACGATTCATAAAACGGATGGTTACCGCTAAGGATTTCGAAATAATGAGTTAATGCTGAGCCGGAAGCGGTCTGCATTGTTTACGAAGAAATGAATAAACGAGTGAATTTCATTGCGGGAGGTGCGATAGAATCGTGTGCGGTGAAAAATCGCAAAGGGTACAAAAGGCGTTTCCCCTTTTCTTTTTCTTTTCTACCAACAATTCACGAGCAGTCGATCGGTTTTTTATTATGCGCTAAATCTTTGCAGTTTTACACTTTTATATATGCTAATTTGCCGCGCGCATTATAAGAAAGACGTTGCTCGACGTTTTTTCAATCCACGATTTATCGTGCGGTTTCTTGCACAATCGAAAATTGTCCATTATTTTGAAACTGCAGCGAAAAAAAAAGGAGAGGAAAAAATGCAGAATCTTCGAAGCTGCTGTTGAATAAAACATTGGAGCGCAGTCGCAGGGGGAGTTGAGCGCATTTTTGCGGTTACACGTTATTGCATCGCGAGGCGTTTTTTTCTGCATTTGGATAATATGTTTGGATGAATATAATAATCTCTCACGATGGCGGCGTAATGTTCGCGCTGTTGCGGAGCATCTTTTAAGCATCTATGTGCGCGTGTACACCCAGCGAGGGGTTCGCCGGCAGGCTCTTATATATACATCGCGACGCCATATAGCCTGAGGAATTTTCTGCATATTTTTCCTCCGTTTTTGTTTCGTTGATTCTGCTACTATTTATTGTAGAAAACGGACATCGGAGGGACCCCACGGGCATCATGACTGTACGCTGCCTCTTCGGTAGCCAAGAAGGTCCTTGGACGCGGATGAGGCTCGACGTCGAGACAATATACGAACGGGAGAGACGCAGAGCAGGGAGAAAGGTTATTAATAATTAGGCTAGAAATCGGTTGCTCGGTCGTGCCTGTTTTTTACCTCTGGGTCTTTTGTCCCAAAGTAAAATTATGCTTGACACGCAAGTGGCAAAAGTTGGTTATTAAGAGAAATCGGAAGCTTCGAAGGAATGGAGCTTGTTAAATTGACAACGCGTTGCGCGATCTCTCAGCGTTTACGTTTGAAGGACAATCTTACATCGGAACCTTCCGCCCACCAATGATTTTTCTTCTTTTTTCCCGAGAATTCCAAAAAATGTATTTTCGCGCGGCATTCCAAGATGGCGGCCTCAAGTTCTGCAACGAGAAGTCTAAACTCCCGACGCTGCTGCTACCCTCTCCAACAATTTTCTCCCCCTCGCGGCCCCGTTCTGCGTGTGGAACCCGACGACGATGTGCCTCCGTCGGTTCAACACGCGGATGGGGGTAATTGCGTTGGCAATGCGCTAGGCTCCTCCCCCGTTCGGTAACAGGCAGTAGCAGTTTATACACACAGTCAAGAGTATTGTGTGTATTACGAGTCTTTGTGTTCGAAGAATGCGTGTATTCTCCTGTGTCGACGAGTGAACAAGCAAAAAGACCCGAAGCCACTTCATTTTATGAGAAAAACCAGATGGACCCAGCCCTTCTGATCGTCACCATCCAGTTTTCATTTCCAACTTGCAAAGAATACCAGAACGAGCGAACAGGAAGGGGTCTCATTGACAGAGAAGAGATGCAACCAACGAGAGCAAGACACAGAAACAGGAACTGGCAAAAGAGTTGAAAACTGCAACGACTCGTTATACAGCAGGTCTAATCACTACATCGCGAAAACACGAAACTCACGCTTGTCAACTAGCCTACCTGAGGTGTGAACATCTCTCCAGCCATGACTGCCATCACAGCGTCTGGGAACTGCTCGAGAAAACTTGACGACAACTATCCGCGCGATCGTCTGAAATTCGCGACAGACCGTAGAAAAAAAAAAAAACTTTACCGCACACAAAATCTACCTTTTTCAATTAGGATCATTGTAGCGATCGCTGATGAAAACTCGTCTCCATCGACAAACGACAACAGCGACAAAACTTCGCACGCATAACGCGGCAACTGCTATTTGTTTGCCTAAACAAGACTCACAACATTGAACGTCCAGACAATCATAGTCGCGCGCGGTACGTTGTCTATTTTGGCTGCGAAATTTCGACGTGCCACCAAAAAAGTCTATAGAATGGCTCCTCATTGATTAATCGTAATTTGTATCATTTCAGTACATTTTTAATTAATACTCCCACGTATTTTTCCATAATGTAAGGGTGAGCCTCCTTGTGCACACGAAGCCGTTTAACAATCGGACCAGCAAAGATATACGACGATGGCGTGTTCTCGATACGCAGTGGGTAAATTTTCGTGAAAACGTTGTCGTGTGCACTTTTCAGCGTTACGTGTGTCTCTTTTTCTTCCATGCGGCAAAGACAAATACAATGGCAGACTCGAGCTCGTGGAATGTTGCTTGGTTTTTTGTCGTGACTAACAATTTGCTCGGCTATCGTATTATCCGTGGACATTGGCGCAGGTACTTGCACCTCTTGCCTTCAACATTTATATTAGAAACGTTTCGACTTTATATAAATGTTGATACTATTATGTATCACGCTTCTTCTCTGTTCGGTAACACGAAGAGCCAACTGATGGAGTTTATAAGCGATCAACGCTTTTTCAACGATCTATACATACGACTTGTTACACCGTAACCGCTATGGCTTCGCGATGAGTTTCGACGATATCGCCAAACATTTGCCGCGGCTCTATAACGTGCTACCGTGTGTAGCGTGCAAGCTCTCTACTCCCTGGCTACATCCCATATTCCATTCTCAATACTCCGCAGCTTAAACAATGATAAAAGTTGTTAAGTCAACAACGAGCGAGACCGAGAGAGAGAGAAAAAGAGCGCGAGCTAGTGAAAAAAAACTGATACGTGTGGACGCGTGGAAAATACATACGCGATCGTACAAAGATCGCAATTTCCATACATGAAACTTGCATTCGATCCTTATCAATCCACAAGTTGGTGGCGTAACACTTTTTGCTGCCCCTGTGAATAGGTGGGCGGTGGGGGTTTGCTACGAGAACTGCTGCCACCACTTTTCAGCCTCTTTTCGCAAATCTTTCATCATTCCATGTTTTTTTCAGTGTTTTTAACGAGAGCTCATGAATACTCGAGTCTCGAAATGTTCCGGGACAACTGATTACCACCGTCGGGTCATTTTGACCCCGATTTGTCACCAAATTGGCTTCTGGTGTCTTCAGGACTCTATATCCATTTCGATCCTCTTCAAGTTTGATGAGCGAGCAATGAGCCTGAGTCAAAACCAGAAATTCGTTGTGAGGGAGAAATTTTTTTGCTCAATTTACTCGACAAACTCTTGGAATCTACGATCGTAAATTTTGATTTTTCACACGAAAAAAAATGTAAACGCTTCGCAATTGTTTCTCAAATATGGCTCATTAATATTTCTCGCAATTTTTTCTAGTGACTGGTAAGAAAATTAATGTTCCACAAGGCTGTTATCGATCGGAGCAACTGCATGGGTATAAAGTGACGAGAATTAATGCAATATTTTCATGCGCTTGAATACTTTGACGTTCGCTAATTCCAGGGACCAGCCCTCTGAATATCGCTCAGTAAATTTCCCTCTTGGGCTTGCGAACAAAAAATGCAAATTAATTTAGCGCACACTGCTTGACCGAGTAAAATGAACAGCTTCTCCGCGGCAGTTTACAAAAGTTTCGTGATAATCCCACAGCAGCTTCGATGATTGATTTTTGCACACCACGCCAAAGAACGTGCAGACGGTTTTCAATTTTTCCACCTCGAGAGGTGACGATAAATTGCTGGAGCTCATTAAAAACGATGATTAAGAAAAAATAATCGAATCAATCGGAATTTTCATGCTTGCGAAAGTTTTTCTAAACGCGGACAACCAGCAGATGTTGAGATAATTATATGATGCATACGAGGGACATTGAACAATTGGGTCACAACGTTCGCGAAATAAGAGGCTTCGTGACTTTCTTACATAGTTAATAGGGAATATATTTAATAATTATAGTCCGCGAATTGGAAGGTTTTGGCAATAACGCATATCGTGAGGACGCGACTAATTTGTCCTTTTTTTCTCGGCTGCTTCTTAACGCGATAGCTCTCCTTTTAGGTGCGATTATTGAAAGCAAGTTTGAGCGAACATATCGCCGTAAATCGATATGCGTGATCCTCTCGCAAGGTTCGTCGTGCCGCACCCAGCATCCGATAATTTTTCTCTTTAATTAAACGACTTGACCGTTGTCGGGATTCTTTCGAAAATAATATATTATTTCGTCGAAATGAGAGCGAAATAAAAATATTAAAAAATAAAAAAAAAAAAAACGGAGGAACGTTAAGGCTTTGGGATTATCGCGTGGATTTGGCGCGAAAGCAAAGGAGAACAAAAGTTTTGCTTACCTCTGCTGAATATCGAAGGTTTCGTTGCAAAGCCCGCGTCGGGGCGGCGCTATGTAAAGCCGCGATTGGATTCTCCGCGGCCTCGTTCTTTTTGGCCTTTTCGAAGCAAAACCACCGCGAGAGCTGCCGAGTGAAATAAAACGTTTCCCAGAAATTCGCCTTCTTCTTTCACGTTATTTTGTAAAAAAAAGAGAGAAAAAAAAAGAAAGAAAAAACGTTCCTCGGCGACCAGTCGACGCCATTGCTGCGGCTGCTGCCTTTACTTCGGTTACCAAAGCCAGCTATTCCCTCCTTTCCTCCCGCATCTCACCACATAAACGCAAAACTCACTCTCTTATATGCCTTTTTGCCATTTACTCAGAATCGCCCGAAGATTATGAGCGATTTAACAGGAATTCGTTTCTTCTATTCAGCACCGAGTCGCGCTCAATTCCTACAATTTGCCATTTGCGAATGCACTTTCGCAACCGCCAATTAAGGTCATATGCAGATTCTTATTCTGCCTTGTCCTTTTGTTGTTACGTGTCGATCATCCACATATCTTCACCGCGCGAATCCACTTCTGCATGGATTTTTTTTGTTCCTTCATTTTTTTCATCATTTATCGAAAAATTCATTATTTACCAAATCAGAACATTCCATCAACGGTTTGGGTACAGGCCCGCCGTCAGCAATTGGTCGAATGACAAAATACGCTGTACACCAACAAAAAGGACGGAGCAGAGTGCGATTTCCAACAATTGACGAAGAACGAGGACGAGAAGGAGGCAAAAGAAGGAGAAGAAGAAGAAGCGGGAGACCGAGCTCAAACTATGAAAGCTGCGGAGTTCGAACCGTGGGAGTTGGCGAAGAATAATATTCGCCGCGGGTCGGAGGCGCGAGCGGCCAAGCAAAAGGACGAGTACACCAACCACGCGGTATATTCTCTTTATACCTCGTCGTTGGATTATAACGAGGCGGAATTACACAAAAGGAAGCTCGTATATCAAATATAGACAAGAGCGACGATAGCGCACGCTCTCCAGCACCGCGTTGCCTGCTTGCTGCTGATGCACATATTATTTAACGCGCGTCCTTCGCGCATTAGACCAGCTAATGTGCATTTTGTCAAGCCTGAGAAGTTTCGCAATGACCGACAAAGGAGACGCACGTATAAATCATTACTTCGAATTTTGTCGCGAGTCCTTCAATCCCATGGATCTTGTCATGACGCCATGTTGTAACACGTTGCTATCAAGGTCAAAGCTACAACCATTCTCAACAGCTTTTCTTTACGAAATTGTCCATCGTATTTTCCGAAGAGTATTCATTCTTTTCCTTTCTTCATTTCCGTGCGACTTTTTGAAAATTATGCTCGCACTTGGCTCCCTCGATGTCATCGAGCGATCGGAGCGATCTCTCAGTCGCTCGCGTTCGAGAAAGACAACCAGGAAGCAACTTTTTTCTCAAACATCTTCGATACTCCGAGAAACGAACATTTATTGCCAGGAAAATGTAATGCACGGATCCCCTGCTTGAGGCAATAATGCGGAAAGTGAACCTCATCCTTAAAAATCGGAATGAATCTCGTTCCCAAAATCGAATGAAATTTTCGAAATTTTGTGTCGATCGCAAAAGAGCAAATGTCAGAGACGAGATAAGGAAAAACATTGGCAAGCGTTTCGAAAACAACGGAATCAATGCTGCGGCGAGAGAATGAAGCAAACCGCAAATTTCTTGCAGGCAATGAAGACGATGCAGAATAATCGTTTGAAATATTTTGACTCGAGGCTAAAACCCATGCACACTTTATGAATACAAAATCCAGTTTGTTTTCCGTCGCTCTTCTAATTCATATCTTTATTCTCAGTCCGGAGCAATTCATTTGACCCTTCAGTCAACTTGACTCTCGGCGTAAGCAGAACTCCGCAAAATCCTCCTCGAATAATGATGATGCTGGGCCATCAGTTCTCTCTCGAGACAAGCTTTTAACCTCTTTGCATAATGCCGCGACAGGCACGCGTGCACATAGCTCCGATGTCTGTTAAATAAGTAACCTCTGCAAAGTTCAGCGTGGATACCGCTCCGCCAACGTCTCGTCGTTTCAATAGCAGAAAAATGAAACACCGTCGATAAAATTATGTCAAAAAAGATCCTGAAGGAATTTTTCCGGAAACGTTTCATTCAAAAATTCAATGGAAAACATTTTTCTCAACAAAGTATGACGTTGAAGTTTGCATCGTTGGAATGCAACGAAATTCTGTTTTTTTCTTCAGCAGAGCTCGTTATTATTATTCAATATTTGGTCCAGACAATGAAACGATCTTTTCTTGCGACCCAAAACTCAATTGACACGAAAAATTGGCATGATTTTCAAAATTCAATAAGTAGTCAACAGAAGAAATTTTTTTTCGTTCAATCTCAACGTTGCAAGCTTCAGTATCATTAAAATGTACCCTTTGGATCGATCTCTCAAAATTTTGAATAGTTATTTTGTAATTGCAGAGCTGATCATCGGACCAACGCAAATCTGCACAACATTTGACCCCATCGATATCGTGGTCACCAATTCGTAAGCATATAGTTCCAGTATGAAATCCTCCCGAAGTTTAATGCGAAGGAAAAATTTCAACACTGTCAAATTAATTGAATTCTTATGGCCGTTGTATGCAAAATTTCCTTTCGATGAAATTCCTTTAAATTTGCACCACACAAAGAGAATAGGGATATCTAATAGCTCGCGCAATTTTAAGAGTTTTCTACACGTAGAAATCGAGATATTTATTTATAAAAATCACAATTTTCAGTAGTTTCTCACACAAGAGCGTGGGTTGAAAGTTGCAATTTTCAACATTAAATATTTCCATTTCTAAATGGTGAAGCCTCTTGAAACTTTGCATACACTTTTGTGTAACATGGAAGCATCTTTATTCAGTTTTTCGAAAAAATCGGTCGTAAAATTGTTTAGAAATTTTGTTTATTATATAAAAAATACAGATTTCCTCGGACAATATTGGATTTAGAGTAGGTCGTTCTTTCCTCAATTTGTAAAAACTTTTTTTTTAATCAACTTGGGCTCGCAAACCATTTTTCATGCAAGAAAAGCTGAAGACAAAAATGTAGATTTGACCGTCGCCACACAACGTCCTTAAAACGTTAAATGGGCCTAAAAATGGATTTTCAACAATAGTACGATTTTAAAAAACTCATGGCGATTATTCATTCGACGAAATCAGCTGTTAATGGACGCGAGTATAAATATAAAGGGTGCAAAGTTTCCATGAGTCTCTCGTAAGGGTGTGGCAAAAGGCTCTGGGGTGTCATTAAGCTTTATGATTGAGGCTCGAACTCATGTACAAAGAAGTGCACAGACTTAGTTGCATCGGCTCTCCCTCGATTAATAATTCTCCTTTTTATACCGCAGGGTTGCATATACAAAGCTCGCTATTCAGCGTTGGTGTCTTTTAATAATACGACCACCACGCCTGCTATAAGCCTCATTCCGTGCCCTCCCTCGGGGCAGCTAATATTTTAGAAGGCCACACGATGCGTTCAAAGAGACCTGTAGATCCTATTATAACACTGGCACGCACATTTTTTATCCCATTCGCCGTGGCGGGTTCGGTGACCACTGAGCAAAAGTAAAAGCCACTGTGCAGCTTTTCATTGAGGTTTTTATATCCATAATTATCGTGTGCTGTTTGTCTTGGCACTTGAATTAGAGCAACGGCTATACCTTTTGAATTGCGGCGGTTTTTTTTTTATTTTATTTTTATTTCGCATGCAACTCATTCAAATTTGCAAAGATATTTTTTTTTCGGTCTTTTTGAGCCGAGAATTTTTCATTTTTTTTTTTCTCATCGAGAAACAGTTTTCGGACATCAAGCGTAAAAAAATGAAGATAAAAAGGTCGCGACAGTTGCAAAATTAGCGCAGCGAGTGAGACGGAGCGCGATCAGACAATTTTTCAAGCGCCGATAACTCTCGATCGAGTTGATTTATCGCATTAACATATGGAACTTTACTCGCGCACGACGGATCTGCTCCGCGTGTATATCGCGGATGCCCTTCACCTGGCATCCCTACTCGAATGAATCAACGTGCCAGCTGCTGCTCGCCAACTATCGTCCACGAGAAGCTGCGTTCGCACTTTGTACGAGCTGCATACACACTTACGCGATGCGTAAACACATCGCCCCGAGATGGAAAGGGCCGTCGATACGATCACAATCGGAGTGTCATTTTCATCGGCATTAATCCTACTCACCGAAACGTGTGAGGTCAATAATTCTTTCTCATCGCGTGCATGAACTTATAAGGAGGTTCAGTGATAGGAGAGCGTTTCCGAGATGACAGTCTGATTTTTGAAAATAGTGTTGTCGACACTTTCGTGCATTCGTCATGTTTCCACGAGATTTACCGCGTACATTTTCCGAAATTCCGAGATTTTCCGAGAACGATTGAAGTTTGCGAATTAATCACACGTCAACGATAAAATCTGCCGATTTTTTTAGACTATTTTTTTACTTAGGGCCAAGACACAGTCAAAACAAACCGCGACGGGTGCGCGTTAATTGAATCTTCACGATGCTCAACAAGGCCGTTCGCATTGACAAGCTTACCGGGAAAATAAGCAATAAATTGGGAAATACGGTCGAAAAAATCCGAAGGATTCTGACAGCGTCTCCATTTAAACAGATCATAAACAAAAGTCTACGAACTGTCAGACTGCGATATGTCAGGCGCTTGGGATCGA
This sequence comes from Hyposoter didymator, assembly GCA_037952995.1. Classification (NCBI taxonomy): domain Eukaryota; kingdom Metazoa; phylum Arthropoda; class Insecta; order Hymenoptera; family Ichneumonidae; genus Hyposoter; species Hyposoter didymator. The sequence goes on from JBAJMU010000009.1 coordinate 4,620,941, forward strand.
TTGCGCGGCCACCGACAATGCGATCAAGCAAAACGTCGACGATATATGGCGAATACTGAAGTCTCGTAGCAGATTATTACATTTTTTAGACACATTGTAAAAATAATAGGAAACTCGAAATTCAATATCTGAAAAAATATTTCTCGAAAAATAGCTAAGCCACTTAATGCATGAACGATTGGATGTCATTGAAAGAAATCATTCTCGCGAACATTCAAACTATTTGACGATGCACATCGTAAGTAAAAAAAAATTGGATCGATATTTTGGTCGAACAGGACTCAGTCTGTAGATTTTCATTAACGGATATGTAACCGACCGCATCTACAGAAGCTTTTTCAGTCTCTTTTTTTTTCTTCACTCGGATCGACCTTTTGCAGTTGATTCGCGTTTCCGAGGGATCGCTCTTGGATTAGAAGGTCGTTTCTCCGTTCGATTAACCCGGGTGTTGCACTCGCCTCTCGAGGCAGGTGCTCCGAGAATGTTTCGCGGCTTATTAACGAAAGAGGAATCGAACTCGAAATATAAGTGCAAACACACGTGCAACGCGATTGTATAGATCGCAACGGCAAACTGGAAAAATCGTTATTTCCTTTTCGATTAATCGAATCGTTAATCGTTGGTGGAAAAAATCAAATTACTACGTAATTGCGCAGTGATCTGATTATCTATGCACTCATGCCTGGAGAATGTAATTCCATGACGAAAGTTCCACCCACTTGAGTTTTATGACGTCACCTCCGAGATAGGCCGAAACTTCGAGGCACGGTAACGTCGGATCACGTCGAGTTTTTCATGCACGCTGCTTATTATGGCATAATGGATTCTATAAAAACGTAATCACAAAAAAATAGAGAAAATCGTTGCCCGGAAGAGAATCGAGAGTATACATTGGAATTTTCTATCATCCCCATAAATCAGAATCGTTTTCTTTGGAATTCCGTCACTCAGATTCGTACACGCTGGTCGAGATTGCTTGAGATGATCTCTACATCGCCCTCATCGTGAGGAATGTGACCTATTTGCTCGTACGCGGTTGCAAAGGCTTGGAAGCCTCGGTGATTATGATTTTCATTGTTTTCGTGCCTTTTCTTCGATTCTTTTCAATTTCGACGAAAATGACGTGGGAAACATGCGAAGGATTTCGGATCCTGGGAGTTCGATTGAAATGTCAAAATAAAATGCTTAAAACTTCATTGCAATCGACAAATTGTTGCCATGACAATTCCGAGGAATCGATGACCGAAGAAAGTGTGAATTGGGATAAACGCGAAACGCGTTGGCAATTTCTTGACAGTCACCGGCCAACATGCATATATAAGCCTCGAGTGAGTGGTCGGGGCTACCGGCGTCATTTTCAGTTTCATTATGCGAGGGAAAGCATGCCGGGCGTGGTTCCCAATACACGCACGAACAATAACTTCCAAAGTCGCATAAAGCAGCCCGAGCAACGTCTCACTTAATGAGTAGCTTGATCACCCCCCCTCCCCGTTTCACCCTTTTTACATGCGGTGCAAAAAAGCGTCAGTAGACACGACGTCGAGGACGGAGAACCCCGTCGCATGGTTAAGTTTCGGAGCCTTGATATATAAAACCGCGAAACGCATTATTTAGCGATGGATTTACGAGCAAGGATCGCCGCGCGCTCCGCGACAAACAAACGTATGGCGTAATGTGACCAAGCACTCTCCCCAAAACGCATGCAACGACATCGTATCGCCGATCGCGACTCGATGTCTTCATTCTTCGCGTTAGCAAAATGAGCAATTATTTTTCAAATAAAAAAATGCAATTCTGCTCGATCGGAACGTTCGTCAACTTCACACATCCGGGACGCTACTTTTTTTTCCAAATTTTATGCGTCTGCTCGAATTTTGATAAACGATCTTCGATAAAAATTCAATAAAACTCTCGAAAATTATGAATTTTTACTCGTATGTAACATCGAGCTGTGAAAAATATAACGACATTAACTTCGTTTCTATTTTTGTCAATTGAACGCGATCGAAAAGCTTGGGAAAGTTGAATTTGGTGAATGACGATTGTGAAATATGAGAGACGAAGGTAATAACATTCTGAGGTGTCTCTGAAAGGTCACGTTTGTCCTGGACACTCGTCCACTAGTCGTATATCATCTCCTTTACGATGATTGTCTCTGTCACGTCGTCACACTCTCGTTCTAAAACTGGCACGACTGCTCATAAAGATATAACATCGTGTGCTGTACACACTCAAATATTCTGTACATACGAAGAGATCGAATAACCGACAGAGTCGTGATTCGATTATAACCCGATAATTTCAACGGTTTCCTGTTCCTATACGAAACATCGAAAATCTTTGACATCGTGTATGTTGACTGAGATTAACTGATCGACGAAATAAAAATAAAGAGCGGGCGTAGATTAAGATCTGTGCAAAACGGGAGAACTGTACCTCAAAGCGTTCTCGACTTATAAACGTTTAAATTTTACAGTGGCAGAACACACACACACACATCCGGACGTTTTTTCGATGTTTTGGGCCATTTTAAGCAGGTTGACGCTGAAAACCGGAAAAAACAAAATTCCGCCTTCACATAGCTCTATGCGGAAGCACAATCGGAGTTTCTTCTTCATCCGATTTGAATCTCGAACTTTGTGTTTAAAAAAACCAGAAAGTAATGGAAAATTGTTTATTTTTTGGAAGCGTGGATTCTGCGAGCGATATGCATTTAATCTGCTGGTTCGTGCGACCCCTGACTTTCTCGAAAGCTTTGAAACGATACGAGCGTATCAGCTGCAGCACAATCTTCTGATTATCCGTGTCGTGGGTAATTATGAGGCCTCAAAAATACAACATTTCGAATGAATAAAGTTGCAAGTAAGCAAAACTAGGATAATGAATAAAATGGTGCAAAAAATTCGGCTAGGAACAAACTGCAGAATAAAAATAATCATTGAGTGCAAAATCATTGGAATGTTGTTCAATCAATTGAAAAAAAAAAATTCCTTCGAGCCGGATTTGAACCAGCGACCTATGGATGTCTTTTTTTAAGCAATCAGAACAACTACAGTCCACCGCTCTACCAACTGAGCTATCGAAGGTTGTTACACTCATTCGTCAATTACGAATTCATAATTTAGTTTTAAATTAATTTGTTTATAAAAAAAAATTCCTTCGAGCCGGATTTGAACCAGCGACCTATGGATGTCTTTTTAAGCAATCAGACCAACTACAGTCCACCGCTCTACCAACTGAGCTATCGAAGGTTGTTACGCTCGATCGTCAATTACGAATTTATAATTTAATCATAAATAATTTTTTTTAATTATAGAAAAAATAATTCCTTCGAGCCGGATTTGAACCAGCGACCTATGGATGTCTTTTTTTAAAGCAATCAGACCAACTACAGTCCACCGCTCTACCAACTGAGCTATCGAAGGCTTCGAGAACCGAATCGAGATGTTGGCTCCTTGGACGCGATCACTGACTTTCGAATCAGATCAAACTGCCACAGGCGCCTGGTGCAATCTCCATGCATCGCATCTTATTAATGTTCACTGGAGAACTGATTTAGTAAACGCTGTTGAAGGTCAAAGATTAAAATGTCAGCCAAAAAAACACGCAAATTAATCGTTGTCTTATGTTTTTTTTTTGTCATCGAGCATTTCGATAAATTCGTTAACAGCGGGGCTCATTTTTGAAAGACTGAATTGCTTGGATCGTACAAGACAATAATAAGGCAATTGATGAAATATTAATGAAATAACTTTTATTCTCATGCAGTTATATTTTCGTCGGCAATGAAACGACGAAGATAAACTTAACGAACAAGAAGATTCCAACGAGATAAAAAGTTCAAGCTGGTAGACGTCGTTTCCTCGTGGATGACGAAGAACCCTCGCACGCGCGTAAGTCCGAGGTAAGGTGAGGGGATGAAAAATGTACGAAACACAACGAGCGACGAGATCGCCGACAAAGCAAAAGAGGCGCGTGTGTCTCGCGCCAGCAAATACAGGCTTTGATAGGAAGGACACGGAAATAAGAGCAACACGAGTGCATCCCGTATGCCATGCCAACATATACGATCGAGCCATTTTCCTGCCTCAAAGAAATTATATCGACAGTACATTAATCATTCCCTGTTTTTCACTTTTTTCAACGATAATTACAAGCGTTGAGACAATGATTAACAACCGATAATAACAGCATTATTACGCATGCACAGGCAAATTAATGCAGGGACGATTTTGCAACATTGTCTTGGAACTGCATGCAGCGCGATCACGGAAATGCAAGCCATCCAAATTCGTAGATTTTATTGAATGAAAAATGCACGATGCTGAAATCTTGCTCTATGAGGAACTCGATTTATAATTTTGGCTTCCTCATAGAGAAAGCTTTGATCATCGTGCATCTTGAAGCAGCAATTTGCACGATTCGCAGCGTTTTTTGTATTTCGATTCAAATGACACAATTTCGACAACTTTCCTAGAAAGTAAAGAGGAATTACAGACTTTTACAGAATATTTCACAAAATTTGCAGAAATGAGAGCGGTTGAACGATTTTTCAAAAAAAAAAAACTCAGATTCTCGTAAAATTCAAAAATCCATAAAATCTAAACGAAATTGAAAATTCAAACGAACTAATTTAAAAGAAAAATTAGTAATGAATCTTAAAATTTGCAGCAGTGAGAGCGTTGACACACTTTTTTGAAAACTTTACAGTGCCATGCAAACAAACACACACACTCGTCCGAAGATCCGGACGTTTATTCTAGATTTATGATTTCTCGATGTTTTGGGACATTCTAAACACATTGGCATTGAAAACTGGAAAAAACACCGTCAGATAAGCTTTATCTATGAGGAAGCAAAAATGATGAAGTGAAATTTGAAAAATTGCTGAATGGGAAGTGCAGTTTTAGGATTGGATCGATGCATGGTCCCTCGTCTTTATCGTTTCGAGGCAGAAAACTTGAAGGAAAAGTAGGGCGCGATAATAATCGATATCGAACATTAAAAGCAGGACACTATATAATTATTAGTATCGCCGGAGACGGGTGACGAGACCGGCACATCGGGGTATTGAAGAATATGAATAAAAAGAAGAAAAGAAGAAGGAGGAGGAGGAGGAAGGAGCGAGTGCATAACTGGACGTGCATGGCACGAAAAGGACCAAGCCGGGACCAGGAGCACGTCCGGCTTGGACTCAACTGACCAACGTCGGCAGATGTATCATACGGAATCGACGTTCGTCGTCCAACTGCTTTTTTTTTTTTTTTTTTACTGATTCTCTCAAGAAAAAAGTCTCGATCGTTCTGTCTCCAATCATTTTTGCTTCGATTTCTTGTAATTCATCATTTTGATTTAAAAAAATGAGAAAAAATCGACACCGATCAACGAATTTTCTACGGATCACTTTTTTCCCCCAAATTTCAAAATATGTTCGCAGTTGTTTCGCATTTTCAACCGTTTATCGAATACAGAAAAAATGAAATAAAAATCGTACACCAGGTGACGGACGAGTCAACGATCGACAATTTTTTTTTCTCCAAAGGAAACTCACTTCTTTCGGCTCCAGTGGAGCAAACGGTTCGTCAAAGTAAACCTGCGCATTTGAGGGAACAGACTCTCATCAATTGCAATAAATAACATTGGAAATGATAATTGAGTTATTAAAAGATAATTGACATCCATGAATTGGTGAAAGCGAGTGAGCGCCGTCATTTTTGTACATGTACCAACGATCGGGAGTCTGGAATGTATGTTTTTTTTTTTCTATACTCGGTCCATACACTCGCGGAAGAATTCATGATCCACGATCAATCATCGAAAGAAACGGCACGCGTAACCCAACGCGATGAGTAGCATATATATGGATTTTCACGTGCGTCCATTTATTAACGTGTGTCCATGCAGCTTCGAAGTACATTCTGCGGAACGGTATGAAAAGATATTTATTGTCGCTACGCTCGATTAAAGCTGACGAGTACGCGCGCTATTTATCGTCGCGGTAACTCCGAACTCAGTGAAACAAGTTAAAAAAACGTAAAAATGAGACGAAAACATGGCTTTGTTGAGCAGGTGATAAAACCACCTCACGTATCCAACTTTTCTTCTTCGTTTTCTTCTACTTCGAATGACGCGATCCGGAGGGTCGAAGAGAAATAAATATTTGTGTATATACACGATCGTATACGAGCTGACAAGGATCCAACCACGTCGATGTCTCAAAGGCGCTTTTTTGTACGCTGCATCGCCCATGTATGTATATAAATGTATCATCGGACGATCAACGTGTATGAACGACGTCTATGGAGGATTCTATGGAGAATCGAACAGGCTACGATCCAATATCCTGAAAAACTGAATTTGCCGAACGGAATCAGTGACCGCTAAATCTTTCTGTCAATTCCAACAGTTTTTTTTCTTCATCTTATTGAGAGAGATTCGCAGGAGCAGTTTTTATCTTCCTGTCAAATTGGTCGTTATGTATTTCTTGGTTTTTAATGAACCAAGTTTTTTGTTGCGTTACTAAAAAATATGAATGATTCAGTTAAAAATTTCGAGCATTTAAAAAAAATATTTTTGGAAAAAACTCCGTTTTGAATTGATTGAGAAGTTTGTAATCGCTGATCTCTCAGCGTAAAAGGTCCCATAGAGAAGTTTATATGTATGGTGTGTCTCTGGCGAGTTGGGCGAGGATGGGGATGCGGTCCCTTCTCGGGAGAACGCCCGTATATACGATCCTAATTGTTATGGCTCTGCGGTGCAATAACCCGGTGCTTTATGATGGTGTCCGTTGCGCCGGAGCGCGATTCACCGACCTGTCTCACCTCAGGCATGGTAATTGTTATGTTTGCAAAAAAAAACAAAAAAAAACATAATAAAGACGAAAAAGTTATATCGAGTCAACTGGCTCCTCCGTCATGGCATTCGCAGCACCGAATCTCGCTCGAGAGACAAGACACCCTCTGGACTTTATGAGAATCAGGGGAAATTTATTTGATATTTTAAGGGGATGCGACATGGCACGTAAACTTTGATGCGACTCAGAATTGCAAAGATTCTTTTTTCGACTCGAATATCATAGACGGTTGAGAAACATTGAAACACATTGCCAAAAATTGAGAAATTGTCATTGCATAATAGAATATCGGAGGACGACGAGCTTTAATAAATTTATTGATTTTTGAATATTTTTATTATGAAAGAAAATTGGACACTGGAAATGAAATTTTGTTTAAAATCGTCAAAATTTTGTTGAACATGGTAAACTGAATATTTTTTGATAACTTGAAAATTTTCGTTTTTTTTGCAGTATATTTGGTTTGTCACGGAATTGTCAGCAAAGTTGACAAAAAATAGCTTCCGAAGAGATTTTCTAGAATATGTCTTGCCGCAATGACACAATTTTTGGGATTATTAAAAAAAAATGTCTAGTCGAACGTATGGAACGAAATATCGGTCGTGTTTCAACGAAATGTTGTTTTCAGTGGATGAAATCGAGAAATAATATGGGTAAGGAAGAAGTGTCATTCCCTAAGCTCACACATGACATCGCAGACCATTTCCATGCGGAGAAGGATAATTACCGCGCAATTTACGGAAGTAACGAGGCGACTCGCTCGCGCGAACGTTTGCAAAAAGTCAAGTTGCTCGCAGGTGCCTATGTGTCTACCACGTGGTCTCGAATGCCATTTTATCCAGGGATTATATACATGTATAGAAAATAACGTATAAAATACATGTGTATAAAATTTTATAGTATATTTTAGGCTGAAAGAATGAGAGAAGCGGCGTGTAAGTAACGCAAATGGAGAGGCGGACGTAGTGGCAAAAAAAAACGTGCGTTGGGGTGAGCACACACAGTGGCCAACTTAATTGTGAGCTCGACTTCATGCTGCCGTAACATGATATTTACATCGAATACTTGGCGATAAAAGCAGCTTTACTTTTTTTCATTCTTTCTCTCGCTGTATGTCTTCTCATTCATTCCTCTATATGTATATATATTTACAAGTAAATATGTACCAAGTGGGATGTAAGAGAAATTCCAGAGGTGCAACGAGAACTCTGCTTTTTTGCTTGTAAAAGTAACTCTTTAGCATCGCATCACACGCCTTTTTATTGTTATCTATGTTTGAGGCACGTGTGCATATCTTGCCATAATTATGTTCCAACAATTGTTATTGTTATGAAAAACTGCATGGATGAGACGACGATGATGAACCCTAGAACGGTACCCTATGGGGTCTAAGACGACCCCAGACGAATTTAATCTCGCGCCCTTTTTCGTTTTCCCGTTGTTTTTATCGTTTTACCGCATTTTTGACTGATTTTTTTACTCCAAGCTCAATTGCCCTGCAGGCTCACAAGATCCTGCATTAAAAACGAAATAAATGAGCCCTAGGTGAAGCCTTTTTGTTGGATTTTATCGGAGATGTGAATTTTTAAAAATTGGGGTCCAGAATACGTAAAAAGAAGGTTACCGTTGCGCAGGGTTAATTGCTTCGGTGTTGGTTATTTTTTTATCATCGTTACTGCGTTGTTTTCTTCGATTCCGTTAAATTTTGAATCAGATTCGTTCAAGCGATGATTTATAAGCCTGCTGGAGAATAGTTCGGGGATACATGCTGATAATTAAAACGCCCATAACAATTAGTCGATTTGCATAATTCATCGTGTGTCTAATTCGTGGAAATGTCATTGTTGGGTAGCAGGAGAATTTTAAGTTGTTATGTTTATCGTATTCAAAGAAATGAGAATTATTTATTTGGAGAGAGCCAGCGCGCGGCAGAGTTACGTTCGGGAGGAATCTCGAGGAAGTTATTAATCAGAGTCGAAAGTGGTTTCGTACGATTCGCGGGATAGCTGTCAGGACCCACGATGTCGAAGCTGAGAAAGCAAACAAGAGCGCGCGAGAGAATGATAAAGGGAAGAAAAAAATGGGGAAAGAGCGAGAGAGATGGATGCGGACATGCAGACGAAGACGAAAAGCGATGAAAATTAAAGAACGGTGCGAAGCAGGATTGAGAAAGTGGAGGAGAAGGGGATCTCAGCACGAGCCAAGTTCATCCACTTTCAGGGATCCCCCGGTCTTTCGCACCCCCGGAATGACGTACGAGTCTGACACAGCGTGGGGCACGCTTTGGCTCCTTTTGCGGCATTTTTCTAGCTCGTATACATATATATATGTATATCGGTGCATGTATGTTTTTCTTTGGGATGATGCACCGCGATGCATCGTCGTTCCTGCTGATGATGCACCCCCGATCGAGCCCATGGATTCCCGTAAGATTGTAAACCAGGACCAAACGAGAGCCGATGCGAATAAATATTTGAATTACAATCTGTGCCGCTCGTAAAAACGTCGTCACTCGTAACGTATTGCAGCCAAGCTGCTTGCGAGTGTGCGTGCTTTTCACACAATCTTTCGCTCTGAGCGGGGCTTATTATATGCACCGGAGGCTGCACCATGGGTGCATTTGCTCACGAGACAAGAAATAATCAACTTTCCAAAGTTCAACATCGATTGATCAGGGCGAAGACAAAAAAAGCTTGGCGACTACAAACGCACAGTAAAGATCTTTGGGCCCCAATAAATTTGACGACTTAATAGAAAATGCAAAATCCACTTTTCCTTTCGCTTTAATGAGTCAGTAATAACGTCTCAACGCTTTTTATCGCCACCGCATACACGTTCTTCGTTTCTCGCAGATTTATCGCGCTCTCATTGGCATTACGTTTACGTTGATCCAATCTCTCTCTCTCTCTCTTTCTCTCTCTCCCTCGATTTCTTTCTCGTACGTATTTTGCATCGTTCCAACACCATCGTTATACATGGCCCCTTAATTTCGACATTATGTTCTTCCCGATAAGGAATACTTATGGAAGCAGGTGACATTAGCACGTGAACGTTCCATACACTGCCTATATTCATATACCCACGTCCATTATACGTCACTTTTTAATGGCTTGTTTTTTCTTCATATACTCCACTTTTCGATCGATCTCTTCATCGCTTTTTTCCTTTTTTTCACAATATCCTTACCCAGCCTCTTAATGACCCGTTTCCTCCTTACGTGCAGGAGTATAGCCTTCGAAATGTCAAATCTAAGCTCTGCGATGTTTTGACAAAATTGTCATGAAGGTAATTTATCGAAAAAGCAGGAGAAATAAGCGATGGGACGTTCCGAATCAAAATTACTGAGCAACTGATGAACGTGTTGTGTCGTTGGGACGTTCTAAAGCTTAACCCTTGCCACCTTGGGGTACAAACGACCCCAGACCTATCAAGGAAAATAGTCAGTTTTCCACTTTTGTTGGTTTTAGCATTTTTTTTTTTTTAGTTTACTCAAATTCAATTTTTGGCTGTTTACAGTAAACAATCTTTCAAAAAAAGCTTTCAATATGTTTTACAACAATTTTTTAAGTCTAAATATTCAGTAGTTTATTTTTTATAACAATTTTTGTCACTGGCTTACGAATCTAGCCCATGGTGGCAAGTACGTAATTCCACAGAGGGTGGCAAGTAAGGGTTAAGGTAGAGAATCTCCAAAAGCATCGAATTACGGTGGAAATTTGGAAATTCGTTACGTTGTCGAGAATCGCGCCAGGAAGTGCGCAAAAAAGTTACAATTGCTAACAAACGGCTGCAATAATGTGATTGTTTCTTTTTTAATTTCAATAATTTAATGTCCGAGTTGATGCAGCGCAGCAGGTGACGTTTTATTGGCTCGTATGATATCTTACGGAGATTCGACTAACGCTCCAAGATATTTATGTAGACACCAGCTGATCAATCTTCTTCTTCTGCTTCTTCTCGTACTCCTACCGTCTGATTTTCGCCTCTAGCGCGTCACGTTTACGTTCAGGCCGCACACTCTTGACTCTTGTATGCCACTTTGCTCAGGCGACCTCCTTATAATCGCTCGATTTAACTAACATCAAGAAACGAATAGCCACGTCCAATTGAACCAACGGAAAAAAAAACCTGCGCGAGAAAACGAGAGAGACTTTCGAATATGTTTATTTTCATCAGATAAAAACACATGCTTCACATTATTCGACATTTTATTGCGTCACATCCACCTTTTAACAATTCGCCCATATATTTTGAACAGTCGTATTTACGCGTGTGAAAACGAACTTCTGCACTGCAAATGAAATTTCGTTTAAAATCATCGACATTTTGTTGAATACGTCAAACTAAATATTTTTTGATGATATTGCAAAATTTTCGTTGCTTTGGCAGTTTCCGCGGTTGCTAACGAAATTGCCAACGAAATTAACGACCGAAATTTACTTCCAAAGAGACTTTCTAAAATATTTTTCGCTGCGGTGTCACAATTTAAGGGATTATTCGAAAAAACGTTTAGTCGAACGTGTCGAACAAAATATCGATCTTTTTCAATGAAATTTGGTTTTCAGTGTGTGCTCATGATTGGATGTTTTGACGAGAATCATTGTTACAAGAAATTGAAACACCGAATGGCTAGATCGTGGAAAACCCAAAATATGGAACGGAACGTTCGGAGGAAACAAAGTAACAACGATAAATTAACTTGACAAATTATACCAAGTATCATCGAAGGATGTTCATAGCGACGTGCTGTCTACAACCTTTACAACGTCTCAAGGGCCAGGAGAAAATTTTGAGCCAGAGTACATCGAAAATTATACGCGCCCAATTTGTGCAAGGCGCTCGATCCGATCGAGCGAGGTAACTGCATAATGACTTCGATGCCACTTGGTTGCTGCATCTGATTATCCGGGGCCTGCTCGCTTTTCGGAGTGGCTCGCGACGCTCCCAACTCAATTGCTTTTCAACTCGCGTTTCTGCCTCTTTTCACGATTCCCATCGCTAAATCTTCGTCATTGTACAGCAAAGAGTGCGGATAATGAGCATCAGCCGATCCAGAGCCTCGACAAGCATCGCGAGAATCCGATGAGTCCTCCGATCCCTTTTTTCATATTGTTATCAATTAACACGATTCGCAAATAAGTTTTGTTGAGCTGGTTTTCTCGCATCGGCGATTTCTGGTCATTGCGATGGGAAAATTGTCAACGATTTTTCAACAAAATTTTAACATTTTGCTTTTAATCGTCTATTGCGTCCGTTCGACGTCGATCCGTGGTCCTCGCGGTAAACTTTGGACGTCGGTGCTGGTTGGCATAATTTATGAATCAATTATCAACGGAGTTAAAAGGAAATTTCTCGGTGACACCCTCTTCATTCTTTCGCTTTGATTGGCTGGTTATGTTTTATCGATCGTGAGTTAAAACGGCAGATTTATCGATTAATCAAAAGACGCGATTTAGTTCCCTTTGTATAACCACTCGATACAGTTCTTGCTCATTAACAAAATACGAGGAGCCAAGTATATATAAGAAGACGAAGAAGAGAAGGATTATCACGAGCGATATTATACGAGGGAAGAGATAGGGCGAGGCCTGCATTTTTTTTCGCCCATACGACGACTTTGCAAAGCCGTCGCACCTGCTCCCTTTGCCTTTGCACCTTCCGACGCGCCGCTATACTTTCGACGACAGTTCAACCACCACCCCGCGTCACTTTTTTATTCCTCGTGCGTTCCCTCCTTTTCTTAACAAAATTTACTGCGTGTAATTTTTCGTAAATATTTCGATAAGTTATTTTTTTTTCAATCCCTGCGATATTTCGACAATCAGCTGCGATTAGAAAAGTTTGATTAATTCAATCAAGCTCGTTGCTGGAACAAAAAAAAATCACGACGCTGAAAAGGATTCAATTTTCGTAACGACTGGTGGAAAATTAAATAATTTTTCTGACACATTTCTGTTCGCGAGGTTTTTTCTGCTCGACTCGTGAACGATGCAGAGGATGAGAAAATTGATGTTTGACTTCGTAGACTCGGTTGACTCGGATGATCAGCGTGTGCATCATGCAACTGGCTCGCGTCGCTAAGCGTTCGGTCGTCGCTCAGCTGAGATCGGCATGTAATTGAGAAGAAGCAAGGAGAATTTGGATGAAACGCATCAAGAACAGCCGGTGTAGCCAGATTCCAGCGGCAAACCCGTTCCGGGATCCTTTCGGTCGCATGGGCATCTCGATCGGCGGAGGAAAGAAGACGGAGGTAAAGGAAGAGTGCGAGAAGGACATCAAAAGAGACGCAGCAGGCCAGCACGATGAGAAACGCGCGCGATTCTTATTCCCGGCAAATCTTTTGCCTCGCGTAGTCGCGATACTCCACTTTTATCCGCACGTCTCGTTATTCCGTGTCACACACTTTGTCAGCCATCATCGCGATCAAGTTTCGAGTCTTTTTTTTTTTTTCAATTTTTCTTGCAAAGTTTTGTGTTTTGTGTATTCAAAGAATTGTAGGACCAAAAAAAAACGTTTTATCCTCCGCAATTGTTACGACGAGTTGCAACACGTCGTAAGAATTGCAAATTTTTATTAAATTTCGAAATAGTGAATCCGAGCGAGGTCATTGTACAGAAAAACAGCGCAACTCCAATTTGAGTTGAAATCCGTCATGCGTGTACGCGACTGAGCATACGAAAAGTATCAGTGATTCTAAAATATTCAACCATTTTCAAAGCCATAATCGCAAGGCTCAAGCGCCGATTATTTCTTGTCAAGTCAGATTTCCTCTTATTCCGAATGAGCAGTTGGACAGAATGAAAATACGTGAATGCCATAAAATCGATCATCGATGCGTGAACAGAAATGTCATAGTCTCGTTACTGCGCTCATGCGATCGCAAAAATCGATGCACCCGCGATGTTTAGGTGCCCGCGATGCAAGAAAAGTCTCGTTGCAAGCGTTTCAGAATCAATCGCGGTGAAGGTTCTTGATTAATTTTTCCAATATAGTGAAAAACCGAAAACGGGGAAATTCCTTCTGGATTTACGAAACACATGCGACATATAGCGACAATGCGATACTGTGCAATGTCAAATTTTCACATATTACGCGCGAGCAATGTAAAGGAGGTTGGAACTTGATCCATAAATCATTTTTTCAAAGACTGCTGCTTCACGTTGGAATAAAAGTTTCAATCGAATTGATTTATTACACCCGCTGGCAAGTAGCACAAATTTTTTTTGCCTATCTCAAAGGTGTCCTTGTTAAATTCGCAACACCCTTATTAAATACTACCCTCACACATCGAGCCACTAATATTTCAATATATACATATATATAAATATACATCGAAGACTGTTTGCCACTGGGTATGAAATCACTCCTGATCTCTCACGCGGTATAGAAGTTTGAAAAGCCGAGATACCAATGTCTGTGTACGCGCGAATATATTTATATCAGAAGCAGCAACATGGACTGCTTAGATCAGGCAATGAGTTTCACGTCACGCTACAGACATAAATTCATCAACGAGCGTATCAGTATAGCGACTGCATTTTCTCGCGCACGCTTCCAACGTTTTTTTCTTTATAATTTTTGCCTTCATGGTAGTAACTGCATCTGATACGTGTATATCAAATATAATACGTTTGATACGCGTACGGAGAGACCAGTTTATAAATCGAGACAAATATATAATACAAACGAGACTTTAGCAGGCTCTGTGCGACAGTGTCGACACGCATGGATATCAGACAGCTGATATTGTATGTATCGAATAATTTCATTATTAAGGTGAATCGAGAACGTCGTTATTGCAGATTTATTAATGAAGATCCTCTTTTTTTCCTCGTTTTTTTTCGCCGAGGATGCATAATGGAGTTTGATGAACTCGAAGAGTTCGAGACAGGATCGCGCGACAAAAATTTGACAGTGCAAAGTTGGAGATTTTCTGTCATTCAGAATTGTGCGGGACGAGGACGCGCTGCGACGCTGACGTCGAGACGTCGTCGTCGAGGGTTCAGCCAGGCATGCATGCAATAATGCAACTCTGCTCCGACAGACACTGTGTACGTATAGGCAAACTTGGCACAATATATATACAGAGCGAACAAACACATGTATCGCATCGTCAGCGATCGCTCTCGGACCTTCATAATTTAGTTGTGAAAGCATGAAATATTTTATGGCAATGCGAGATAGCGCGAAAGAACCGACTGAAAAACGTACGATCGCGTTGATGGATTGGTGCTCGCTCTGTACCTCGCTCCATGAGTGTTTTGTTTTTTCGTACTTTTCTCGTTTGTCTGTACTGCGACCGCTGTACATGCGTATATTTTCAAAGGACCAATTTCATATTTGCTCGGTGTGTACTTTCGCCTTACAGAATACTAAATACCGTACGTTGCATATTTTCTCGTATAGAGAACATTCCATATCGTATCGTTACACTCTATCCACGTCGCGACGATACTCGGCAATTTTTTATTTCGATTTTACGTGGCGCAACGTGTGGTGACGGAAAAATGTTTTCGTATTCGGATCGTCTGATTGGCATCGCACGCGTTTACGAAGTGCGATCGTGCGTTTGCTGGAAAATCAGATTTGCTCCTTAATTCGTGGATTTTCCTTAGCAGTTTGCTCCTATATTTGGAAAAGTGTCTATTTTTGAAAAGTTTGAGTTATTGTCGCGAAGCTGTCGTTTGAAAAGTAAACAGAGCTCGCGCGATACGTAAATGCACAAAGTGTTTGGTGATGCACACGTATTGTGCAGCCTATCGCGACGAGGGACGTGAGTCCAACCCCGGAAATCAGCAACCCCTCCGATCCTTTGTCCCTCGCGCTCTTTCTCCTCTATAGGGTCACACCGCAGTGCCACAAATTCTTCCGGAAGTGGGGAACAAGAGGGCGGGAAATATTCCGGTACCACCCATCCACAGCAGACTGCGTCGATCGCTATGGGGACTGTGCAAGGCCCTCAATAACGCCTTTACATTGTAATACATACGATCTTTTGACTCTCAGCAATTGATATGAGCAATCCACCCTATCCATGCATCGTAGACACGAATATATGTGAATATACATAAGCACTTTGTATGTATATTGTGCAGAGGTTTCAGAGGCAGCAAAGGAATAAAAAAAATATGCGCGGCACTACGATTCAGCTTTGTGCGAGCTTCATGGAGATTTTGCTCGCCGCCGTGAGTAAAAAAGCTATTGACATCGATTTTTTTCACGTGTGCACTTGTTATACGTCGTGGGAATCTCCCACACGTATTAATTTTATTTTTTCTTGCGATTTGTACCATTCTCAGTCGTTTATAAATTTAGCTCGATGCCCTTTGGAGATAAATTAAAAAAGATTCAATCTTTTCGATTCGACTGTTCGGAAAGATGAATTTTGTAACAATTGAAAGAGTAGATTCGTGACGGTGACTTTGAACGATGCAAAACCGAATTTTCCGACGTGGCTATAACTTGAGAGTTTTTTTTTTTCACCGATAACGTCGCCGCAATGTTTCCTAGCAGCAGGCGTCATGAACATTGGAGAGTTATATTCCACAAAGCAGTTCATTTCATATTCATGAACAATTACCGAGCGACGAAGCAATTTTCCGATACGATGAGTAGAAAACAATTAACCCTTTGTTTTGCAGGATGGAAGAAAATCGAGCGTGAAGCCTCTGTAATTTGCCTATATGCGCCGAGGAAAAGTAGGAGTTGAGATAAAAGGGAAACTATGTGCATAATGAATAAAAAAAATGATGAAAAGCAGTCGGAATAATGATTGGCGATCATCGTAGAGTCTCTTTTCTTTTTTTTCCGTGGCGTTTCTCGCGCCCTCTCTTTTTCACGGCGCGCCACACTGCGATCTATATATAGCAAGGCACTACCACAGGAGATCATATCTTGATTTTAATAACCGGTTATACGCCCACTACGAATGCATTTCAGACGACATAAACGCTCTCACTCTCTTTTCTCCGCGGTGTAAGATAGGCTGAGGCCGATAGGCCGCCCGGCGTGTCCACTTGCTCCTGCCTGTGTACACATTATTTATATTGAGCACATATGCACCTCTATATGTTTGTCTGTATGAGCGCGCAGACAGACAGACCGACCACACGCCCCGACGGCGTTGCATTCTTCGGGAAAACAGCCAACTCCTGAAATAATAATCCACAATGTCCATTATTCTCTATGCACTTTTGTTACTTGTCTATATTTTCGCAGTGCATAGTAGAAACTAGGGTTATTGCCGATGCAAATCTCAAACGTCAAACTTCCGCCAAAATTTTTTGAACGTCCAAAGAAAATAATAAAAATTTGACAATTTTACTTCCTCAAGATGCTCGAAATGCACGATTCTCAAATCTTACTCTATGAGATGGTTTTGACAACTTTTATAAAATGTAAAGGCGAAGTACAGACTTTGACACAAAATCTTACAAAATTTGCAGAAATTAGAGCGGTCGGGCGATTTAAACAAAAAAACTCAGATTTTCGTAAAATTCGAAAAATTATAAAATTTCGACCGTTTAACGGATATTTCTCAAATTCAATACCAACCTTCCCATTATCATACTCTATTTATAAAAAAAAATGGCAATAAATCTTCAGATTTGCGGAAGCTAGAGCGTCGAAACGCTTTATTTTTGAAAATTTCAAAATGCCATAGAATTCGTGTATTTTTTTAGCAATTTCAACGAAATTCTCAAAGAATCAAGAGTGTGTATTAATTTCTGTGCGAAATGGAAGCCCTCTGGCTCAAAACGTTCTCTAGTTATGAACGTTTGAATTTCACAGTGCCAGACACACACACATACATCCGGAATTTTTTTCTAGATATGATTTTTCAATATTTTGGGACACTACGAGCACATTGACATCGAAAACTGGGAAAAAAAATGTTCATCATCACAGCTTCCTCCATGAGCAAGCAAAAATGGCTGGACTTGTTAGATCGTGCGATTTGGTTGATCACATCGAGGGAATCTTTACACGCAGAGACTCGCGAATTACGTCAACGTAATTCGAGAAAAAGATGAGCCGTTCAGTTTCCAGGAACAAAACGGAGCTTCCAAAGGTGAAAGTGGTGACTTTTGACATATTAGCACCAAAGCGTTCTCTCGGTTGTGTACAAGAATAGACCGAGAGCTCGTCAGGTATACGCACCTCGTTCGAGATATAATTACCAGAGCGATCAAACTGTCAGGTGGTAAAGTTCGAGCTGTGTTTCGCTGTTGCTCGTGTCTATAAACGGGGGCTGTGTGTTAAGCTCAACTCGGATATTATAAGCTCCCGATTTCAACGATATACATATATGAGCTTTTTGCTTTGCCCCTGTTCTATAAACTGTTTACCAAAGTTTGCCACCCTAACTAGTTCTAACGTCAACGGGCTACACACTATACGATTCCTCTTGCACTAACCTCACCTCATCGCTTTATCCAGCAACATTTGCGTACACCTCCTACATTGTTCACTCGATAATTGCATATGCGATAGTTTCCCCACTCGACACTATAATAATAACTTTCACCAACGTCACATTGAAACGACGATTTTTCAGAATTCACAAATCGGAGTTCATTTCTGTTCGCGCAATTCATAATCCCCTCATACAAATCTTTCCATTACTTGAGCGTTATTTACAAAACCAAAGAGAACGACAACCATGAAAAGAGTGATTGAAAGCTTGCATGGCGAACGATGAAAATGACTGAATAAAAAAAAGAGAAACGAGCAGAGCTCTAACCGCGTTGAAAGGGTGGAAATTGGAGTTGAAAGAATCTGCAAAATTGTCCAGATCAGCGACCGACGTAGTTAGAGGAACCGTCATGTTTTACGGGGCCTCATTAGAGTTTTATAGGTGCTTGGGGGAAAAAGAGAAAAAAACAAAAAAAAACCAAGTCTGGACGAAGAAAAGTGAGTGGACGACATCAGCAGACCGCCCTCGGTTTATTACTCATACCGATGGAGCGAACGACGAAGATAATAATGTAAATGGGTACATCGAGAGATTGTGCTTTCTGTCAAATATTTTATATGCGAATTCGTGTATTTATATACACACAACATACATCGCTGTGTATGGCATAAAAACACTTTTACGCTGTATCGTATTTCGCAACCTAACACAGTACCATGCGTTGGTATCGTAAAACCGTATTATGCGGAGCTATAAAAAAAAGATTATATATATATATACACGTTCATTACGTAGGCAGTAGTAAAACTGTGTATATCTTACATATTATGCGCTAATTATCGTAATCTTTGATCTGATTATTTCGCAGTTAAAATAGTTTCAAAAGTGAACATGCGCGTACAAACATATTTATATACATTTAACTGCAGTATGGAAAGATGCGCTTCGTTTCTATCGTCGCCTTTGTGCTTTCGGAATAATCATCGTATAATTAGAGCTGCGATATAAAAACTCGCGAAAGGCGCCTTAACGCGTTTCCGCGGTTCACGTATTTTCGCTGCTTCTTCGTATAGCTCAGCGTTAACTCGTTTCTGTTTTTCTCGATATTTTTGTTTACCTGACAAACATGAAGAATCGAGAGTGGACGCGAGAGTCGTTGTTAAGTTTTTATTACGATTTTTCGCAAAAAGGTATTTTATTTTACCAATACGAGAAGCAGGGAGTATGAAATGTAATGATGGCTGTGAACTCTAGCTTCAACTTTATAGGTTTCAATGGAAGGAATAGTTGAAATTTCATTTCTTGACAAAATGGCGGCTCCAGGAAGGATTTATTTCAATTTTTGACCAAATTTTTTTCTGTTTACTTGTTTAATGAAGATGAGGAAATATTTATCGGAAATCTTATTCCTTCAATCAATACCTATAGATTCATCCATCCACGAATAAAATAATTTGGTTTTTGTTTATTTTCGAGAATAAAAAATGCCGATAGAAAGTTGAAAACTAGCACTGCTTTGACTTTTAACTTTTTACTTCTTGAGCTTCTTCGGTCTTGCAATTACGTATAACCCCTTAATGCGATTGAAAAATCATTTTTCCATGAGTTACGAGGCGCTTAAATGACTAATCTGTCGAGTATCGCGTTGGGTTATCATCGTATAAGCACGAAAGAGTACGCTCGAAACGTTTACTTATCTCTCTTTGCAGATACCGCGTAATTATCAAAATGAAATAAAAAAAAGTTATTGCGCAATTTAATTTACAATTTTTCCACCAGCCCATTGAATCCACGAATAAATTCGGTAATCTTTCCAAGATTGTACCCGATACAGTTATTTTTAATCGATTGCAAGATTAAATATGATAGCAGATGGTAAATACGACCGCAAAATTTACGTAAATGTAAATTTGTGATTGTAAATGAAGAATCAACGGGCGGTTTGATTTCTTTTTCGAACATCGCTGAAAGGAATCAGGCTGCGGTTCGAGTATGTTATTTTGGCTGGTTAACCGTAAGCCTTCGATAGCTCAGTTGGTAGAGCGGTGGACTGTAGTTGGCAAGATACAAAAGAGACATCCATAGGTCGCTGGTTCAAATCCGGCTCGAAGGAAAGGATTTTTTTTTTCGTCGTCATGAGATTGAGCAAAAAAACCGTTGCTTATTTTTCATCGGGAAGTATTGTTTAACAAAAAAATTGAAAATTTTGAGCAATAACGATAAAGATCGAAACTCCCTGGTTATTTTTCAGCAAAGCTACAAAACTGTTGTTCCTTTCGCTGAAAATATAGATACGAAAAGAATACTTGTTCAGCGGAAACAATACATATGGCTAATGTCGACTTAATCAACGATCAAGAGGCAAGAATCATGTTTTCAAGATTATAGTCCTGCATGACCACCCGGAATGAGAGATAAGAACATCTGCCGGCTTAGTTCTTCAGTCTCGCACCTCTTACGGATCATTAATTTCCAAAGAATTTGCGAATACTTGTTTCTCGTTAAGACCGATCAGCTGCGCGTTAATTAAAACCGAATTTTCGCGGATTACAGTCTGAAAAGCAGTAAACTGGGTCAGAGATACCCGCGTATACAAAAAACGTCAGTTTCCAATTTTAATGAGAATTTCGAAAGATAACTGCGATTTGAAAAAAATGGTGGAGGGTGGATCGGAGCCATCGACTGAAAAATAAGATTCTGGGTCTGTCAGACCCTTCCAGGACGAAAGCTCCCTTGGGAATTTCGAAAAAACCGCCCATGGAAATTTTGGATGCGAGGAAGAAAAAGGACACAATGTCTACGTTCGTAACGCACAGCCCATGCAGTGCAGCCCAAGGGGTCGTGCGATAGCAATACAAGGAGGAAGTTAAAAAAAAAATGATAATAAGAAAAAACAGAGAAGAAGAAACGACGAAAATAAAAAGGAAGAAAAAATGTTTGTTGAGAGATCGCAGCGCGGGCGCGCCACGGACCATAGGATTGGAGGTGCACATTTCTGTTTGGGCCGAGCTCGCAGCCTGGCTGACAGTGCCCATTCACTAGCTTTCGCGTCGGACAGCACAATGAGGCCAATTACTTTAATTGCAGTTCAGCCTGTTGGATGCGAAAACTCCCAGCCAACCACGGACCAGCCGGAAGTCGAAATAAACGGCGCAATACAATCACCGATTTTCCGCAACTTTTATAATACGATTCTTCCGCCAATTTTTCGTCCATTATAACTCGAGGCGCGAATCTTGACATTGTTAGTTCTTGAAAAATTGAAATTTTAGTAAACGATAGAGAATATTAGACGCACGACATTATTTCAGTTCTTTTTCCTACGGAAATTCCATTTTTACCCTTCAATTTACAGCTCGTGTGAATATTCCAGGCAGTTGCGAGGAACGATCATGGAAATTATTATAAATAAGTAGTAATCAAAAACGAAAAACTAGTGAAACGTCTTTTGTCTAGAGAACTACGGCCGCGATCGTATATTTATGTGGCCATGATGACTTAGTGGAGGTTTTGTACTCATCGCCGAAATAGCTCAGTTGGGAGAGCGTTAGACTGAAGATCTAAATGTCCCCGGTTCAATCCCGGGTTTCGGCAATGCAATTTTTTTTTTCTTTCTAATTTTTTTCCCTCGATAATTAAAAGACAAAGAATACAAATACAAATGGCTTTCAATTTATTGTAAAAATATCGAGACTTCGCTGAAATATAAGACTTTCGTCTCAGCCAGCGAATATTTTTTGAAGCCTATTGACGGATCGTCGATTATGAATATTTCATCGAAATCCTGGACAGGAATTTGAGGAACTTCGATTACCAACTTTTTTCCGTTTACGATGAATGCATGACGAGCTGCACGAGCTCTTTGTCGAACTGTCGAAATAGACCTGAGCCCCGGTCTGTTGTCCACAATCGACGCACGTACGCGATGGAATAAATCCTCGTACGACAAAGGTCATTGCGCAACAAAAAAAAACTACCAAAGTGCCTAGAAATGCAGCGATCTGAAAAGTTTTGGTCGTCAAGGAAAAACAAGTAGTTACTCGATTTCGAACGGTTTGTAAAAACTATAGATATGAAAAAATAAAAACTATTTTATCGACCGGATTCACGTGATTACAAATATTCTGATTTCGCAATTATGTCACATCGCTATACCGAAGGGTAATAATGAATTGATATTTTCCACCGAAACTTGCAACATCGGTTGAAAAAAAACGATTATTAAAAAAAAAATACGTTTGAAGAACAATTTTGGTTTTTTCGTCAATCGATTCTCATCGGTCCCATGGTGTAATGGTTAGCACTCTGGACTTTGAATCCAGCGATCCGAGTTCAAATCTCGGTGGGACCTTTTTGTTGACAGATTTTTTTTCATTAAAAAAAAATGGTTAATGCCCCGAAGTATCATTGATTCTTTGTCGAAGCAGCAACAACGGTCCCATGGTGTAATGGTTAGCACTCTGGACTTTGAATCCAGCGATCCGAGTTCAAATCTCGGTGGGACCTGCTTTTTTCCTAGTACCCTGATTTCTGTGCATTTTCAAAGTTTTTCTTTTTCTTTTTTTTTGCAGAAATCGTTTTATCAGAATTTGGGAAGGATTTCAAAATTTTTGCGGACGTCGAAAGGATACAACGATAAGTAGAATCTCCATCGGATGTCCGTGGAGATTCGGGAATGGATCCATTCGTACATTGCACATGTGAATGTATTCGTTGGTTGGCTCGAAACTTTTGAATGGCTGTGACGTCCATCCATCGTCGCAAATGCAAAAACCCGTTGCATTGTCATTGTAACCATGATGACAGTACATGTTCTGCAACAATGCTTTTTTAGCTACTGCACTTGAAATATTTGTCAGAATGTCGCACGGACAATCTCATCATTAGATGCAGCGTCAGAACAAAAGCTCGATGCAGAAAACTCAAACGAAGTCTGTAGTTATTGGTAATTCGATGATTATACAGAGAGAATATTTAAACATTGTACCAACCAGGAGACGAGGTGCAACTTCAGATGCCCAAGCTGGTTCGGCTTCGCCGCGTTTTAATGCACGAATTTCCATCTCGTTTACGGCATTCTCCAAATCGCGACAGGTGTTGCTCACAGGAACGTAAGCCTGCGTTTTAATAATTCTCGTAGCTCAATCTCTTTTTTGCCCTTAAATTAAGGACCACGTTAATTCGTCCTGGCGGAATGGTTACTATCGGGGATCTCGGTAACAATTGGTAAGTTTTATCGAATCGCTGCAAGTTCCTTGCAAAGCGTGTACCAACATTTTTCAATGAAATGTAATGAATGTTATAAGTAAATATAAATGTTGATAAAGATTAAATGCATGGATCCATGCCGAGGTATACACGATTGAGGCGCGATGCTTGCTAAGTTTTATCGCCAAACTGCCTGCCATCCGTCATCATTAACCCTATTAAATTATAAGAGTAAAACGCGCTTGTGGTTTGAGGAGGAAACCAGAAAGCCCGAGAACTGGTCTTACCTGCATATCGACTCGAAAAATTGTTTCCAAGAGTAAGAAAGACGGGGATAGAGAGAGAAAGAGAGTGAGAGAGAAAGAAAGGGAGAAGGAGAAACCGTGAGGCGTGAGTGACGTCCAGGGCCACGCGACCTTTATCGCGGATTGGGTCTTGAATTTTTCTTTTCCTCACGGACTCAAAAACAAAAAGCCCAAAAACCCTGAACGCCGTACTCCAGTGAATCGATTTACTGTTTCCTTTACAATGCGTTTCCGCGATTCGTTTTTTTTTCTTTCCGACGAAAAAAAATGTCATTTGAAAACATCAAACGTTGTCGTCAAGAGCTCGAGTTAATTCGCAATCTCCAAAGCCCCATACATTCCAGACCCTGTGACGCGATCAATTAAGTTGGCAGTGTCATAAAGACAACAAATTTGATAATTGGATTTGGATAAAATGAAACTTTTGTTAGGTTACAAAGAAAAAAGGGGACGTAATGAGACGATAACGGACTGGCAATTATTGAGAATCGTCGAGGCGGAATAATCGTTCATAATCATACACACACGTTTCCGAAGGATCGACTTCGCACATGCAGAGCCCTCGTGTATACATTTATGAGCATGTAATGAAATGTGTGCGCGTGTACGTGTAAATAAACTCCCATCGACCAGTCATTAATACAAGAAGCAAGGCGTTGAAATTAAATCGTTGTGGGTCATAAATTAAATTGGTTAAATAATCGCTGGTTAGTGGGAAAAAAAAGAAAAGAGGTAAACCGGAAAGACGCTTGCGATAAGAAACTCAGACGATTGAGCGGCAACTGAATCGTGTGTATTCTCATCAAATGCAAGTATATGTATCGCTTTGTTATTACACATACGAAGAAGGACCGAAGGAGGCTCAAAGACGGCACGAAACATTCCATGCCGACTGCGTATATCAAACCGCAACAATAAGAGAAAATCATCAGCGACTTGGAGAGCAGGATTCGTATTTTTATTTAAATTCGAATTCGAATATTATTGCGTATCGGGCTTTTCGGGTCGACGCAAAAAACGCAGCACCGACTAATCCGCGCGCGCGCGTTGTTACCTTAAAAGCGTATATGGATGAACAACCGGATCTCCGGTATTTGACCATAAACGCGAGTCGCGTCGAATTGTGATTCGAGTGGGCATTAGGTCAGAGAGAAACTGTTGCGAAACGGAATTCTCTCGTATTAGGATTACGCCTCGAAACGTCGTGTAGAAAAGAACGTAAGAGAGCTCACGTGATCCTCTCGTATTAGGGAATTGATGAAAAATCATTACGATACACACATAACAAAATAGGCACAAAACTGAGGGAACGCCGATAATAGAATGCGGCATTTTTCAAATATTGCGTTATCAATTGGTAATTGGAATCTGAAAAAGGAAAAGGATTAAAATTAAAGTAAAGAGTAAAAACTCACCACGTCTGGGAGTTCCTTGCGCGAGTCCGCGATGCAAATTGGCACTGGTTGACAACGTTGCAGCTTCCTATTCCAGTAATTTCTTTTTCCATTGTATTTGACGTGACAGTTTATGGGTCGACAGTGATCGAGCGGATCGAGATCGACGCTCGAACATTTCTTGACAATCAGAGGCTCATAGTAACCTATGGATCGTCGCAGCTGATCATCAGGTGGTTCATGGTCTTTCCTTATTTTCCTTTTAGTCTTTCACACTCGGTACGACCAACGAGGAAAACTTTTAACAAAACGTTTGTTTACCTTCGAGAACCGCAGGAACCTTACGACGCGAAACCGACGTATCGAAATGTACTTTTGCTTGAATCTCATCAGACTGATTGTTTTTACTTCCGTAGATCGCGATGTTACATTCGCCCTTACGATCGTGAAGGTACTGCCGCGATTTACATATGAAATTATTCAACGAAATCGATATGCTTCGTTGTGACGGAATTCAGTCACGATTAAACGCTTAAATGAAGACTAAAATGAAAACCGAATATCAGACGATATTTCAAAACTTATTAATGACACTTCGTTGCAGCTTCAATGGCAGCTCTTTGCTTCGAGCAAGGTCAAAGAATAATCCAGTCCACCTGAGATATCACCGATAATTAGCGACACACAAATATATTGCGAAACAGGCTAAACTTATACGACGTCGTCAGACATTCGTCCTAACGATTGATTATCATCATTATCGTCGATCATTTCTAACGACGAGTTCTGGATTCTCGAAGATTGTCTCGTCCTTCGTGCAGAATAAAGTCGAGTTGAACTTTACTCGCGAAACAGCAAATGCTCGTAATGTTAAAAAAAAAAAACAGAGTTACATGATTGTAAGTAATCGGCAGTGAATGCAATTTTATAAATCTTAGGAAATCAAAAAAGAGGAAATATATGATTCTCGAAATGGTTGTTCGGATTGGATCCGCGATTACGCGATGCGAGAGAGAGGAAAGAAAATAAAAAATATATGAACGGAAATGATGGAAGAGATTCCGGTCGCAAAGGCGAACATTCGAGTTCACTTACAACTTAATTTAACCTGCGCATACACTTGCACCTTTCTGGTTGGAGCCTATTCTTTCTCGTACTCTCCTTTCACTCGTTCTTGCAAATGAATATGGATATACAGGTGAGTTTGCAACGTCTGGAGGAAAAGGGCGAGAAAGAGAGAGAGAGAGAGAGAGGGATAAAGAGATGGAGAAACGGGTAGGGCATCGAGGGAGGAAAAGGGAGAAAGAGAAGGAGAGTGCGAGAGCGAGAAGGAAAGAGAGCCGTTAGCTTAAAAACACTCATAAATCATGATGGCGGCGAGAGAGTCGGTGGCGTGTGAGAGTGGGGCTAACGTGCAACTCCGCGACGAGAGATGTATATATATACGTGTGTATGACGTTAGTGTGGTGTTTAGTGATAATATGTTTAAGGGGAAGGGGCCTCATGGTGGTGGCAGAAATACACGGCTCGACTTTGCTGGTTGGTGCATGTCGGCTCCGCCCCGTCAGGATCACGATAACGACCACGATTATATTGCTCCCACGCGACAAACAGGGGCACCCGTGAACACACTCGGAAGCACAAAACCTGCGGCTCCAGAGAACCTTCAAAGACCCACCATATTTTTCTCTCTCACTCACTCTCTACTCTAATCGCAACTCGTCCAAATATCTTTTTTCATCTTTTTTTTTATTTCGCCCTCTTTCAACCCCTTTCCTTCTCTCTCTTTCTCGCCATATTTTTTTTCCGTCTCCCCGCAGCAGCTCCCCGTAGCCTTATCGTTCGGAACGATCGTATTGAAGTATTAACTACCCCCGTTAGAGCATGCTTCTTATTCCTTCAAGTTTACGTTTTCGTTTATGAAAATATGGGTTTCGAGAGGTTCCGCGAGTCATAGGAATGATAGGGATGATACAGAACGTTCGGAGGGCTAGACAAATGTACTCACGAGGGTTGGCCATATGAGGGTAAGATTCCTTATTCCGTGGGGACCAATTATTCCCATGTCACCACCGATCAACTGAATATGCTGGAAGAGTTTGACGATTTTGGTAAAGTAAGCAATGACATAATATTTGTATCGTTGGAGCAAAGACCGAGAGCTTTTGGATTTGATGGTAGGTTTGGATGTTTCGATCCAGCACTGACCTCGCAGTCAGCATCCTCTGGTGTGATATTTTCACAACAACTGATCATTCGTGTGGCAATGGCTACCGGGATTTGGCACGTGTTTTCGACTTCCACGACTGCAATTGGAAAATTATTCCGATTATTACGTCAACGTTGACTATAATCAGGTGGGGTATGAAAAAAATGTATTTCGATGAAATTATTCCGATGAAAATTCTGTCAAACGAAATCCAAAGGCCTGAGTAAACTGCTGATGATGGAAATTTCTACGATCCAGGGGAAGGAATTTATTTGTTTAACACTCATCAGGTCCGATCCAAACTCTCCGAGTTCCGGACAATAATTATACGACAGCTAAACGGAAACTCCACCGTTTCAGAGGGCCAGAAGACAAGGACACACACCGACGCGCAGGGACACACAGATAAGAAGCTCGAAATGGTAGAGCTCAAATATCACCTGCTCTTCGCTGTCATTCGACTGTCTCTCTACGTTTTTTTCATATCAACCGATACACCAGGGGATTATACTTATAGAACCATTATGGGGTAGGGAGCAGGGGACGATGAGAATTACCGCAGGGATTCGAGGGATTCCTGCGGACGATTAATAATTCAGAGATACGACGCATGCCGAAGGGTTGACTACCTGGAACAACCGGCATATTTATATATCGAGTACATAAGCAGACCTCTATACACCGCTCTTGTGCATCAAAGTCAAGGCGTCTTCAGGCCTTTAGCGAGCCTGGTATTCTAAACTTTCCTGAAAGATTTCATTCCACAATTTTTCCAACTTTTATCGCTCGAGACATGGTCGCCCAGGCTACTGGTCAAATCATTTCGATACGTGCATGAATATAATGTTTCATTATACTTGACGTTATTTTCCAAGCCGCTGTGACGGTATCACAAATCCATCCGAATGTTTATTTATAATGAAAATGTAGTTTTTGAAATTGTGTGAACGAACTGAACGAAGAATAATGGCATAAGGTCCAAGACAGAGTCCGTTCATTCGTGGGTTTTATTTTCATTGAAGATTCGCGGATTTGCTAAGGGATGATGTTGAAGTTTGCATCGTTGGATAGCAACGAAATATTTGGTCCAGAGAATGACACGATCTTTTCTTGCGACCCAAAAACTCAATCGACACGAAAAATTGTAATGATTTTCAAAATTCAATAAATAGTAAATGGAAGAAATATTTCATTTTCGTTGAATGTCAACGCCGCAAACTTCAGAATCATGCTGAGGGTTGTTGGGAAACCTCACGAGGAGGTTTCATTGACACTGAACCGAAAGGCCTATCGGAATGACCAGATTGATCATGCACCGAAAATGAGATTTTGGATAACAAACACGACGAGCGATTTTCACAAATAATATTTAAAAACGACGCGGCGCACACGGTACGAGCAACGAAACAAAACTGGCGATTGGCCATGTTTACCAGTCGTGTATAACCTACACAATTCGCGAAGAGAGAGAGAGAGAGAGACATAATATGCTTACGGAGGATGGATTGCGTGTTATATAGGATTGCAACGAGGCTTGTTCGCGGGGCCACTATTCATTCCCTGTAAATGCTTCTGCTTGTCTGTTCTGGGGTTCCGTGTGCGTCGTGATCAACCCCAACCTCTCCCAGACTGTGCCTCTTTCGCCTGTCCGTGTGTACACTCTCTCGCTTCTTCGTCATTATCGTGTGATCTGTCGTGACTCGTCCTCTATACTATGAAACTCTTTCTACATACTCCGAGTCCGATATATTCTGCGCTCTCATCTTCATGGAACTGCGCGCGAGAAAACCTCTACTACGTGGATAACCTCAAGGCTGCTCTGGTTCCAGCCAGCTCTCTGCCAAGATTCAACAAGTGTTGCATATTCCTCTCTACACTGCATGCATGCGGTTCAGATGCCCGCGACCAGCCACTTTTTATTCTCAACTTTGAAACTTTGTAGCATTCGAAATACTTTCGGATAACCCGGAAGGGGAATAGTGCCCCATCGCCTTATCTAGTCAAAAGATATCTTATTATTTGTAGCGCTGTAAATAAGCCAAACCTGATCAATGTTAATATTATCTTTTTATTACAACAAAATTGATAATTTATGGATTAGTTTTTTTTTAAGAGGTTTTTCGATCTCAGTCTCATTTATCTTACATTGTCTGAACCTCAGAGTTGACACATTTGAATCGATTGCATTTTGTTGGCTATGGTAAAGATTATCCAACGCTGTCACACTATGCAACTATAGCGGTTGCAGCAGAAGACGCCAACTCATCAAGAAATTTCTAAATCGATGATTTATCATCGCGATTGTTCGATTACCCTAATTTTTTTTGTTCAAGAAGAATCCTCAGGGCTTTCTCAACATATCGAACATTTTTTTGCAACTGTTTTTAATCGCGATAACGAAACATTTATGTCGTGTGTTAAAATTCGAAATTTCATTATATATTTATCGTGATAAATAGTCCACGACGCACTCGGAAGTAAGGAGGCATTTTACTGCATATTTAAATCGTCTAATAAGAAAATATCAAATTTTCATCTATTAATGAGGTTCGCGACAAGGCAACCTTTCGCGGGCGGCGGATAGGATTTGTACGGGAGATATACAGCGAGATAGTACTCACAGAAGAGCATCCCGACATCCAAACGAGCAATGATTCCGATACCGCTGTTCTGAAAATGCAACAGAAAAAATGATTCGAATAATTGAAACTCGTTCGTAAAGATGGAGAAAAAAAAGGGTCAAGTGCGATGAATAGTGCGTCGTGGGGCAGCAAGTTGTCGTTTTCTCATTTATTTTTCCATCGAGTTTTTTCCATCTCCCAATTCCAGACAAAGCCGAAGGCTTTCTCGTCTCCAAGAAATTTAGTATAAGAAATTGGTGTGTACGCGACTACTATATGCATGTGTGTGCGTCAGCGTAGAGGAAAGCAGGGAGAGACGCGATCATGGTCCCGGGCGCGTTGTCGAGCGGATAATTCGTAACACCCGGTATAGATAAGTCCGCGGGTACGATATACCAATTTACGTGTCAGCTTGTCAGCCTGTAATTTGACTGATAGAGGCTCTACTCGGTTGAAACGCGATCGAGACACACAAAAGCGTCAGGAGGGCTCGGACTTGTTCTCTTCTTTCCCTCTCTTTTTTTCCATTCCACTTTCATCCTGTGTATATGTTCCTTTCTGCCCTTCCGCACGACGCTCCGCGATAATTGCCACCGAGAAGAACAAAAATTCTCTGACAAAAAAAAACTCCTCGATTTCGAAATATCGGCATTTTAATACCACCCGAAAGCGCCCGAGGGCTCGTCGCGTCCCCGTAGATAGAGTATACACACACGTGTATACTCTAACCTCTGACGGTTCAACAGAAAAATTTGCTAAACTTGCGCCACGATTCGCACACTGTATAGCATTTCATGGGACCGAAAAATGGCAATTTAAAAAAAAAAATTATTCCTGAAACTCACCCTGACGCGCAACTCGGCCAATACTTGGGCAAATAACGTGCAAATTAATGTCAAGTTTATAACCACGACAAACATCATGCTCACGAATCCAAAGACTGCAACCGCTGACGTTGCAAGAAAAACAATCGACGACGATGAACAAAATTCATTATTTCCATCGAGTTTCCTGACAACTCAACAATTATCCAATCGTAGACTTTATGGTCCTATGACATTATTACCACATCGTTATTTTCTACAGAATTTATTTCCACCAAAAAAAAGTCGTATAGAAAAAGTTGTATAAATATTGAATCGTAAACATATTTTCATGCATTCATGATGTGAAATAAGAGAGCGTGTCTTCACGTGCGATGGTGGTGTAATGGTCAGCATAGTTGCCTTCCAAGCAGTTGATCCGGGTTCGATTCCCGGCCATCGCACATTTCTTTTGTTTTTTGTTTTTTTTTTCAAATCTGATCAACAACGGTGATAAATTGATCAACAACAACGATGATTTAGTTAATATCATTAAACTATTTAAAAAACCTTTTTTCCTCTTTTGCAATTTCTTCCTGTAAAAGAGAAATCATTGCGTTCCTAACATACGTCAGCGCGACCATCCATCCCTCGTATGTACCAAAGTGAGGTTAATGCAGTATGACAGCGCTGACAACATTAAAATGAACGAAATTGATAAATGTTATACCGACAAGTGTCGATTGTGTTTATACGAATACGATAAACGTGATCTTACGTCAGTTTTTACGGATCACGATACCTCGCAAGTGTCATTGGCTACGAGAATAATGATTTGTCTCTCTCTTCCGGTAATCATAACCTCAAAATCCAAATATTTATCAAACAATTGATAAGCAAGGTTAACCCTAGCTTAATTAACGACTCTCAATTTTCGAGTTAAACTAATTTGAAGCATCACTTTTTCAATGGACGCGTTGAAAAAGGGAATTTTTAAACTTTCAGGTGGAGCCAAAAGATTCGTTTCCGAACGCGGTGTGCAAAAACTGTGAGAATCGGATCCTACAATTCTATGCATTCAGAGAAGATTGTTTGAATGCTTATTACTCTCTGCTGGAACATCGCTCCACGGCTTATGGCAACGAAGACGAAAAAAGTTGTGCAAGAGGCTCAATTTTTAATGAGAATGCAACAACAACGTGCATGCCCACGCAAGCGGACAAGGAACAAATGCCGGATTGTCTGCCGGAGCATTCTGAGGAAAATACGCCAGAAAATTATGTGGTTTGCATGGACAATTCTGCGGTGAATTTAACACAAAAGACTCTCATCGAGGAGACTCATTTGGAATCCAACTTTGAAGAGATTTCTTCTCGGAGCAGTCGAGTTGCCAACAAATATTCTCCAGATGCGAGGAATCGTGGGAGCGAAGAGAGCTCCAGAGAGGATAAAGCCCATGAAGGAGAGAGCGTCGCGGAGGAATCGGCTGAAATCGTCAGGTACAAATGTTTGCGTTGCAGCAATTTATTTTCTGATCTAGACGAAGCTTCGATTCACTGCACACAATGTGCGCAAGCCGACAACAATGAATTTCTGGAAGTGCCGACCGAAACGGAGGAATATTTGGCAGAGGATTTGCAAGAGGAAGGGAAAGATGTTGAACAAGTCGGCGATTACAGGACCGCTCAATTAGAGAATCATTCTTTGGACAGAATCTCTGGTTCGGACGGTAAGAGCGAATTGGGAATGACGATTAACGAGAAAAATTCAAAAGACTTTTGTACAAAGTCGCGTTCGGTGGGTACCAAGCGGAAGGCGAACCAAACGAAGCTTAGGCACTTTTGCCAAGCCTGTGATAGGGTTTTTTCGAGCGCAGCATTATTGAGGCGACATTCGGTGGTTCACACTGGTGAACGTCCTTACGAGTGCCCAATATGTAAAAAACGTTTTTCCCAGGTAGGGCAATTGAATTTTCACAAAAATTTCCATGAGAATCCTCGGTATCGTTGCGAAATATGTAAAAAACCATTTTTACGACCTAGCGACATAGAGAAGCACATGAGAACTCACACCGGTGAGAAGCCTTATGCGTGCAACGTTTGTTCCAAGTCGTTTGCTCAGTTGGTAGCTCTGCAACAACACGAGAGAATACATACCGGTGACAAACCATACGTTTGCGAAATTTGTGGCAAACGATTTTCCCAAAAAGCAAATAAAACGAAGCACGTGAAAATTCATAAAGAGGGAGCCAAACCTCACACTTGTGGTGTTTGCGGAAGAAGCTTTTCCGATCTCGAAGAAATGAATCTCCATCGAGCTGGCCATGGTGGTGGAAAACCAAGAAAATGCAGCTACTGCAACGAGAGTTTTCGAAAAATGTCGGAATTGTCGCAGCACACGAGGCGTTTTCACACTTTTGAAAAACCCCACAAATGTGCTTTCTGCCAAAAAGCATTTTATTCCCTTTACAATCTCAAACAACACGTCATGGTTCATACCGGCCAAAAACCTTACGCCTGTTCCAGCTGCGATCTCAGGTTCACGCAAAAAGGCAATTTGACTAAACATTACGAGAGAAAACATGCCGATCGAACAACAACAAACCACAGCAACGATTATTATCTCCTGAAAATCGAACATCAGTGCGAGCAGGCCAAGGAACAAGAGATTTGGACGTTGGCTAATGATTTGTTGAAAAATTCCAGTGACTCGTTGATTATCGAACGAGAAGAGACAGTGGAGGTACAAACGTTGAATAATTCCGAGCAGTGAATTTGACCAATTTTCACACCTGGTCCTTTAACGTTTTTTTCCGCACCACGTTCCCTCTGTAAACTGTTTACAGACAAAAAAAGAAAAGCTCGATCTTTTTTTATATTTTTTCATTGATTTATTTATTTACAAAGACTTTTTTGTACAAATGCCTCCTCGCTCATTGCGTTGGCACCCCCGTGTGTACAAATCTTAGATCTAAGAATGGAAATTTAACAATAACAATAAAGGAGGAATTGCGTCGATGGAACTCGTTTTGTACCCTTTTCAAACGAACGAAAAAAAGCAAAACAAGGATTTTTTAAATCAAGTCAAATAAATCATTCTTTTCGACGTACTTAAAGAAACTTGTATGGAAAATCCCAAACGAGCGGTATTACTCTTTTTCTAAAGGCCTCAAAAAATGCGTGAACTAAGAGAAAAAGATAAATTCACGTAATTCCAAAAGTAACGCAAGGGACTAGGACGATTGTCATTCTCCACGAACCGACTCGATTAATCTCTATTTACGCACGAAAAATCACCGTTCGAATCCATAGAAAACGTCTTCGTTTTCGTATCAAGTTATAAAAAAATAAAGCGCCTGTATTTAGAACGTTTCGGAGTTGGCACATGCCTGGAAGGCAACTTTGTTCGACTTTGAAAAATAATGATCGGGAATTTCATTTTTGAGGGTCAAATAAACGCAGAAGTTTAAAGAAAAAATGAAAAAAAAGATTTCTCCGTTGCTCTTGAATGATGCCAACTCCAAAATCGTTCTGTTTTTTTTATTACATTTTTGTTTCGAACATTGTTGCTGCCCGAACGTTTACGTGTCTAAGGTCGCGAAAAAAGATTCGAGCCACTCGTCGTTGAGATTGACTGAATCGTTTTGGTAACCGTTCAACAAAAAGTCGTCCAAAACGCTGAGATTGAAATTTTCACCAACAGCATCATCGCCGTTCTTTTCCGAATCGGTCGAATCGACGACTCCCGAATTGAGAGATTCGAGGGCTTGATTCGATGCTCCGGAAATGATTTTTTCCACGGAACCATCGGGATCACTGATCGGGGAATGCTCAACATGCAATATTTTTATTTCTTCTAACTTTACCCTCGAATTCGACAAAACATCGCAGCCTTTTGTACTTTCGGGGCTTTTTTTCAGTCCGCTGAAACTGAATTTTTCGTATTGCTTGCCAATCAACGCAGCTCGCCGTTTAGCCGCCGGTCGAATTCGCTTTCTTACTAATTCAACCGGCGATTCTATTGGCCTGTCTTCTCGCACGAGCGGCCTCGTTTGCGGAACTTTGCCTTCAGATTTTTCCTCCAAATCCTCGATATCGTAAGACAACGTTATGGGGAGTGAGCCGGTAAGAGTTATGGTCGTTATCGTGTGTTGTTTAGAATTTTGTGTCTCGTCGAAACTGGCGCGCGTTGGCGGAACCTCGGATTCGGGACTCTTGTCATCGATCTCCATTGGCGAACCTTCAACTTTATTCGTTTGCACTGAATCTAATTTCTTATCGTCCAGTAAATTCCCATCTT
The DNA here is from genome assembly GCA_037952995.1 of Hyposoter didymator. NCBI lineage: Eukaryota > Metazoa > Arthropoda > Insecta > Hymenoptera > Ichneumonidae > Hyposoter > Hyposoter didymator. The sequence continues at coordinate 4,656,049 of JBAJMU010000009.1, forward strand.
CCGGTTTCACTGATTCCGTGCTCTCGTTCGAATTCACGTCTCCAGTTACTTTCTCGACAATCCGCGCCGCCTCCTCTTTCTCAATCTTCTCTTCATCTTTTTTGCCGATTTCATTAGCACACGCATCTAATACTGTTTCTATGGGTTTCTCGGGTTTCTCAGATTTTTCAATATCCAGAATCTCTGACAAAGCCGACAGCGGCTCGGGTTTTTTTGACTCAACGCAATCATCCTTTCTTATAATCTTGTCGCTCGGTAACTCGTTACTGTCTATATCGAATATACTCTGAGGTATTGGAACCTTTGGCGATTGTTTACCCAAGCCCGCCGCTTGTTGTTCTATGCAAGAGTTTAACGCCTGCGTCTTTTTCGTAAACTCATCGCCGACGTGGTTCTCGAAAGAATTCGATTTTGGAGCGTAAGAATCGTTTGGACATCTCAAAATATTTCCCATGCAATTGAGGTGTTCGGAAATCATGTTTTCCCCTGAGAATTCTGACTTTGTCGACTCCTTGGACGCGGTGTCCGAACTTGGAGTGACCGGCGGTGTGTAGAGAGATAATTCTGTTGAAACAGCGATCGGCCCAACGTGCTTTTGTACTTTCTTGTAAACTTCCCATTTGCTCGCGTGTGTGAAACCGACTTTTCGAGGCAAGAAAGCTGGAGCCTCGTAGCCGAACGGCCAGGGACACTAAAAAAACCGATTCTCTAAAATAATCTTGCAACTAAATTTGTATTTTTGACAATTATTCCAAAAAACTGGAACAAATTCGGTTCCAAGTTTTTTTAGCGCCTTTTTGAAACAAATTGAGAAAGGAATAATTAAATGGCGATGAAGATCTCAGTTTTTATTGTTGCGACTCGATTAATGCGATTGGGAGGATGGAAAAATTCGGCAAAATAATGAAAACCATTTATTTACGATTGAGGTCAAAAAAAAAAATGTGAATGACGAAAAATGAGTGGAATTCATTAAAAATGAAAGTTTGATATTTACGTCTTCATTTTCGCAGGTCCAAACAGCTTCTTCCAAATTAATTTGTACAGCTCTGATCCTTTTGTTGTTTCCCATTTTCAAGCACAACGGACAAAGCTCATCCATTCTAGAGAAAAATAAAATAAAGATCGTGAAATCGTTGGAAGGTAAATTTTTTTGGTTATAAACAACGTTGTGTTTACGTCGTGATATTGAGTGAAAAAACTCACGTTTTCAAGGCGACAAATAGCGCCAATCAAATGTCACACACCTGTCAATGTTTCACTATTATTTGTTGCAACGAAATTGTCATATTAATAAATGTTTAAGGTGCACGTGGGAATAACTTACTTTACCGGTGAAACCGCATATTTCGACAACACAGCGCGCGCTGTGCCGCTGTAAATAAAGATTGAAAATACATCGACTATCGGCGAAAGTTGCAACTAAACTCTCACCTGCTCGATCGGTAAAATAACCCTATTTACTTTTTCGCATAACCTCAAAATTCCCGTACAGTCCGATTAACCTGCCCCGTTTTAATCAGAAGATTAGCAAAACTTAAAAACTTCCTGCATGTCAATTTCGAAAGGGTTTCATCTGCAGAATTCATGTTTTGAAACGCGCGTTTTCTTTTCACTAACAATCTTTGAATCTGTGCCGCAAAACGTTTCACCGCGGTTCGCGAGTGACGTTCCATCCCCAAGAAAATATGAGTGTGTTTACGTTCGATAAATATTAAATAGATTATGCGTCCTTGGATGAACTTGAATTTTTAAGCATCGAATAGCGTCATTAAAAGCTGGCCAGGATATCGTGAAATAACGAAGGTAAGTTGCGTCCGAGAAAAATAACTTTCGAATAATCAAGCAAAAGATTTAATTGGTTAGACTTTTCATAGCCAATGGATTCCTCCAAAGACAGCGATGTATCTTCACCGATAAATGATTCGCAAACCGGCCCGCTATCGATACTCTCCAAGGCTATCAAACAATCCAAAATCATATTCATCGGCACTTATCTAGAGAGACGTTATGTCAAAAGCCTTCGAGCCTACAGGTAATATTTACAATTTCTCTTCGTCACAATGATACAAAGACGTTCATTTTAAGGACGTTTTATGTCAAATTTTCCATCCATAGAATTCCTTAGAATTTGCACCACGCAAAGAGAATAGCAATGTCTCATAGCTCGCATGCAATTTTAACACTTTATCCGTAAACCTGGGTCATTCGTGTCCGGGCATATCCAACGGATCTGTCTATTTATTGGATCAAAAATGCATGAAAAAAGTTATTATCCCACGATTTTGTGATTAAAATTCCAAGTTGAAGATTTCGAACAGTATAGCCTGCATTTTTTCCGAATTTTTGGAATGTAATAACAGGCTGAAAGAACGGTGTGTCCAGGTTTACCGATGGAAGGTGGGGAAAAAACGTTTACTTAGGAACCGTTATAAAAATCACATTTTTCAGTAGTTTCTCCTAAGAGTTGAATGTTGAAAGTTGCAACTTTTATCATTAAATATTTCGATTTCTAAATAGTGGAGCTTCTTAAAACTTTGCATACACTTTTATGCAACATCGAAGGAGCTTTATTTAGTTTTTCAAAAAAATCTTCCGTAAATTTAGTTTAATATTTAAAAAATAAACTGAAAACAAAAATTTACATTTGATGGTCGCTATGCAACGTCCTCAAGGCGATCTATCACATGCTCGGTCGATAAAAATCCCGCTACACGTTTTAATTGCAGATACTGAATATTTAAAGAAAAATATTTAGTTACACGTTGTTCTCATTTCACTAAAGAAGGAGATGTAACTTTTATTTTTCTCAAAATATGAAGAGTCTCTGAGAAAAACGTGTATCTACTTTTGGGTATTTGCAGCAGCTGCTAGAAATATTGTGGTCCATTTTTCTAGAGATATTATTGCGGTGGACAGGGACGAGCAGGAGCTGTTTAAATGTTTGGAAGAAATTCGCAAGATGACGCAACAGCAATACGGAACAGAAAGATGGCTGGGAATAACTTGTGAGTCTCATGGGAATGAATAAATTGAATGCTGCGAGTGTTTCTCTCGCATGACGATGCTCTTGTTGTTTCAGGTAACATGAAGGACAGTGTTATACAAAATTATAATTTATGGGTCGAACTGGAAGGAATTCCATTGGGCCGGCATTGGTTTCAATTGAAGTCAATCAGAGTGAAGGATCAATCGATTCAATTACATTTGAGGTATTTGAGGGTGGCGAATCAATCGAACGAACGAAGATCTCTGACAATCGACGATTATCCAGAGATCGATTATCGGGAGGTAACGATCGTTTCAACTTTTCTATCGAGCTGCCAAAAATAATGAAAATAAAAATTAATTATTTTGACACATTTTTTGTGTCCACAGTTACTGACGTATGAAAATGCCTGCGGAGCGGTGAAATTTTTGGCAGTATTTGTGATAAGTCTGTTTGCATTGACTTGCAATGCACTTTGGTATCTCGGAGATTACAGCGTTAAATTGACGCACGAGTTGTCGGGACTGATACGGGCATTTACTCCGGTTCTCTTTGGCATTATAGACTTTTTTTCTAAGTGCGTTGGCGGCTTGTATTGGTTGATCTACATGTTGTGGCGAGGCAATTCCGTGCCACCTTACGACATGAGACCCTTGATGCAGGTCAACAATCGACGTACCAACAATTATCCTAGACATCAGGCAATCTGCTACAAATAATAATCGCGCGCCTAAACCACATTTTTTCTTGGCAAACAGCCAACAAACGATCGAAAAAAAAACAATTCCACGGCATATTGTTGAGCTCGTTATGAAACGAGTGCTTTTCTTTTGCACATAGCCAATCATGTTCGCTAAATTTGTATCTAGTATGAATATATCGCGTAGTTATGGATTACCAGTCCACGATTATACGTTTTTACTTTTAACTACGGAATTTTGTAATATAAATGCTTGTATAAAAAGTATGTATGTATGTGTACCACCTGCACGAAATATATAACACGTTTCGATGAAATTCTGTCGCTTTACGAAACCAGCAGCACGGAATGAGATTCTGGGTTTCTACTTCCGGCTTTTCGAGATCTTTCATACGATTGTGTTATTCAGGCTTCTTTGATAATTTTGTACAAACGTTCCTGGGACCCAAGCAAACAGTTTTCTCCTGTGAAGACAAATTGTCTGTCGTTCAGAATTTGAGAACGCGTGCAAATTGAATTAACGTTTCGTTGAAAAGTTGTTAAAAAATATGAAAGAAATGCGACTCGAATTTACACGCGATTGGATGGGAAAAATAAAAAATGGTTGATTAATTATCTCAAATTCTTAACGTCAGAAAATTTTTCTTCATAGGAGAGTTATTTTTGGCGCCGAGAACGTTTATAATCGGGATTAAGGGAATTCCTATTTTTATGACCCATGGGTCATAAACAGGTACGGGGGGGATTTTCTTTTCATGCAATAAAAAAATACGTTTTATAGACATACAATCAATTATATTGATATTACAATTTGATGGGAATGATTTTTCTTTTTTTTTTTGTACATTTCGGAACCACTATTCAAAATCTATGGCTTCAAGGGCAATAGAGTAGCGCCGCTGTGTGTTACATTTTTAGTTTCTTCATTTCATATACGCACAGCACATTACTTAGAGGGGACTGCGGATTCAGTCCTTTTTGGTGATTCCAATAACGCCGCAAGCCAATCGCGCACCCGCGTTGCCTGTTGTCTTGGAAAGCTCGTGACCTCCTTTTCCCAAATCATCGGGATCTGCGTGAACCTGGAACACGATACAAAATGGAAATTCAATGCTGGCCAAGAAAATTCTTTAAAGAAAAGTCTTACCACGAGAGTTCTGCCAATGATGCTGTGTGCACCCTCCAGTTGAATCTGTTTGTCCGTGATGTTGACCTTGGCAACGCCGTCGTCGCCGGCTTGAACATTGCCGAGATCTCCGACGTGACGAACTACAGCCTCCGGACCGCCATGCTCTTTTCCCAATGGATTGAAATGAGGACCGGCACTGGTACATCCTTGTTTTCCAAAATAGGGATCATTGGTTTTTACAATTTTTCAACTTGCAGCTGTGTCTTGGACTCGCTAACATTTTGGCGATTCAGGAAACGTTTTGAAATTGTTTTTCTTCAAATTTGAATAATTCATAAATAATTGTTATAATTTAAAAATTTTATGATTTTAAAATTTCGAAAATTTTAATATTGACGTTTCATAATTTTTATTTAGATCGTGTATCTGCTTCATGGTTATTTCTCTGGTACATGGGCAAGAGGTAGTTGGTCGTGGATGATTGTTATGCAAGTAACGACACGTTATGTATACATATGAAAATTGCGCCATCATTGTCATGTCCGATAGCAGAGACGAGACGGTTGGGAGCAAGGAAAAAAAAGGTCAGGAAGGGGCAAAAAATGTGCTACAAACCATTGGTGTTGTCGCCAAATTCGTGGATATGGAAGCCGTGTTGGCCTTTCTTCAAGCCGGTTAGTTCGCCGGTGACCTTGACGGGATTCGAATCTCCCTGTACACAGATACGCGCATGAGGACGATCGATAAATACTTTTAACTAATTTTATTGATTCGTTTGGAGGAAGCATTGAGGAATAAGTTATTCGGAAATGCTGAAAAAAGGGTGGATCGCTCGAAGGGAATTATTGGAAAAGAAATGGAAATGCGAGAAATACGTACCGCTTGTTCGAAGTAAACAGTCCCCTTGACTTCGCCCTGAAGAACGCAAACGGCTTTCACGGTCATTTTCACAAGATTTATTTGTGTGTGCGCGAGGATACTTTGATCGAGAATGTTCGCTCGGACGAACGTGATAGCCAACGATATACTTGTACGACTGATTTGCGCTTGAGATATTTTATTTTTATTTTTTGCTTTTGCTGAATCACGAACGATGACGGAGGTATACCGAGATAGTGTGCCGTGCTGCCGTGCGCGGAAAAACGACTGAATATTATTTATTCTTTTATTTTATGGCTTTACTCTCTACCATCGGTCGCCGCGCGCTGCTGCTGCTACATACTGAAACCGCTCTTGCGGTGAACTTCACACCGACATTATTTCGCAATGCCGCGAAATTTAATGAAAAAACGTTTTAAACATTTTATCTCCGCTCGTCAGATTTACACGATATTCTACTTGTCATCGGAATTCAGATTCCCATGTTGAATGTTGATTCGTTTTTTGTTACACAACATTTCAAGAATGTTTATACATCAAATTTACTCCCGTGTTTTTATTTGCTTTATTTTTCACTACTTTTATTGTCAAACTGACGATGTTGTACCTTTTGCAAGTGAGATCGGGAAATGTGCAACAAAAAACCATCTTTCAAATGACTGCAGGACATCTGGTGACAGAAAACCGAACTAGTAGTGCAACTTCGCAACAAGTTCGATGTTTCCAAACAAAATAACCTATTAAATGGAAGTTTGAATCATGATTTTTCCCGTACTTCAAAATTTGCGAGGGGTTAATAAATTTTGTCCTTCCCAACGAAATTTCTGTGTTTTGGGACTGTACTACGCTCTACGAACAAATTGAGTTGATCTTTATAATTGTTGATCACTCAATTCTCAATTACGATCTCTTCGGTGCTCTTTGCATACTTGTCGTCGCCATATTTGCCCATGTTGGCCAAGCTCCGCCCATCTCACAGATTCACAGATGACAATAGATTATGGGAACATCACGGGGGAACATCCATTCCTCGTTATTGTACGGTGCTGCCAGTGCCGGCGTGCGCGATAATCAATGACCTGGTGTGTTTCCCATGTTTTTCAGCGTTGACGATTCCTAACCTCAACTAATAATAACTTCTGCACTTGTATTCGAACGTATTACCAAAAATTTCGTCATAAGCAGTAACAAATACGGATCCGACTGTCTAGCTCCGTAGTTGTCACACAGAAACGAAGGCATTTAAATATTTTGTTGATAGGAGGTGAAAAAAAATCGTGTCATAAGTGAATGAGTTTGTTTTGAAGACGGAAAAATGAGCCTAGCCAAATTGGGATCTATTGCGATTCGTTTAGCACATCGACAACAACTTCTTCAAAGGTACTATTTTATTAATCTCAACGCAAGGAATCAGCCATGACGTAAAATATTTGACATAATAAAAACAACTCATAATTTTGGAGCAAAGTTGGAGCAATAAACTGAACGTCTTTTCCAGACTCACGGCGCACGAAACGCAACCGTTCTTTATCTCGAAATACAAAAATTCTACAGTATCGACTAAAACCGAGGTGGAAGATGACGATTTGGACAAACCCATTCGTTTTTCAACTTCAAGAGCGTCAACATGGGATCCGGTAGCCAGTCGCGAGGGGCAGACCGATGACGAAGTTCTCTGGTATCAGCCGTTGGTTGTTGCAACGAGCACAATAATTTTCATGATTTACTTTTTCATATTGCGCGAGGAGAACGACATAGACGAGAAATTAAGCAGGAATTTGGGCGATCATTTTCCAGCAGAAACGCGCAAGAAAATAGAAGACTCGCAAATGATAGCAAACAATTATGTAAAACAGGGAGGTACCGCTTACAAAAAGCCAGACAATTGGTAGTTTTTTCTTTAGTCTTTTTCAAACGATACGTAGAAAATGAAGAGAATTTGTGGAGCGTGTTTCTGTTTTCTCACTGTTTCATAATAAGCGTACGAAACGGTTGCTTGGCTAGAGAGGGTAAAGCAATTGGCCCCAAAATATATTTTTCACAATGGTAGTCCATTCTATGGAAGGATGATAACTTATGGTGTCCGGAACACAGCGTTTCCAAGTATCGGACCATGGCGCAGCGACGGTCGACATTATTAATACAACGGGATTGCCCGCTCGGCAAGAATGCAGCACCAATTTCACTGCGCCTGTAATTTCGTACTATTTATTTATCTCGTTGATTGTGAATCCAAGAAAATGAGAAAAATCAATAATTTCCATCAGAATTCGTTGATAAGAATTTTTCAATTTCTATAAACTTACTGCGAGTTGTACGTGATCGGAAAAACCAACTCAGGAATGTATAAACAGGCACAACTTGCATATAAAATCGTAGTCTCGTGAGCAAGCCGCCCAGGCCGATTAACATTACTCTCAGCTGTAAAGCGAATAAACAACTTTAGTCAAAGAGGAAAAAAAATCCATCTTTTTAATCTATTTGAATATCGATCCTTTTTCCAGTAGCTTTTTCGATAAAAAGTGGGATTATCCTACCGTTGTAAATACTGCATAATAAACCCAGGTTGTAGGCATTAAGAATAATAGAATCGTAAAGAGAAGAGTTCCTACGAACAATTGGTCCGGCTGATACTGACAAGAATCCACTCTTTCTCGCAACGGATTTTTCTTCTTGCCCAGAAACAAACGAAACAATGCTGTCAAGCCTCGTACTTGTATATTGAAGAGCCTGGAAATACCATAAATAGCGAAAAATTAAAACATACACTATTCGCAATAACTATTGTTCCAATAATTCCAATGAACGGTTTGAAAATTCAGGATTTTTTCATACCTGGCAGCATAAACGTATATGCAGTAAGTATGAAAGCTAACCAGGGCTAAAATATCGGCAGCTATGGAAATCTGGAAAGTAACGCCGAGTCTACCGAACAGCAGAAGAACTTTGAAGGCAAAATCCATAACTGGCTTAATAAATACGAGAAACGTCCACCACAAGTGAATGTGGTAGAGGAAAAATTTTCCGAGCATCTTATTAAAAGAGTGATTGAGCTTGAGGCCTGCAGGGGCGCCCATCAGCCAGTCGACTAGACTTTTCAGAAAATCCACAACAATCTGTTGGAAAATAAACAGAGTCAAGCTTTTGGAATCTTTTGCAGAATTGCAAATTTTTCAAACTCCGTATCGTTGGAATGCGAAGATCTCGTGTTTTTTGTTGTTGTTTTCATTAGAAATTACGTCTTAGAAAAGTCGTTGAAAAAATAAATATTTGTTTTTGGGTTCCGGTGTTGGAAATTTTTATTTAATTACCTCCGCGTTGTCCAGCAATATCTGGGACGGGGGTATATCGCCAATGGCGTGTAATATAAATCGAAGAAGCAAAACTCCCAGATAGACGTCCGAAGCGGTAGCCAGAATGTGATTACCGGTCTTGAGGGTGAATTTTTTCTCCTGAATTACAGTAACGAGCATCCATTTGGTGTTTTCCAACCAGCCGTTAAGGTGCATCCCGAGAGTTGAATATTTCAGTACGGGCAACAGTTTGTTTGTTATTTTGGAGAGGAAGAGCACGGGATAGAGTTGCAAGAGCATGGCGGACATCAAGAGGGTTTCGGTGAGGCGCGTTATCCTGGATTTCTGATTGACTCGTTCTTCAATCATTTTCTTCTCTAGGATACGTTTCAATTCTTGAAAATGATTGGCCGATGGAACTCTGTGCTCAAAAAGCTCAGCTCTGAGAAGAGCCAGTTGATCGTAAACGATGAAAACTGTACGAATCGCAGAGAGCGATATTTTTTTGTGCTCCACTATTATTTCTGAAAGTCGATAATCGCAAGTTTTGTTTTTCTCAGCGACAGCTTCGAGATTTACTTGTATCCAGTCGGAGATTTTTTTCTCCCGAAAACCATCGTGCTCGCTGGTCCCCGAATAATAACCGATCAAATCGTTGTTCGATTTGGTTCCGGTCGCAGGGTCGATTTTACTTATGCCAACGATGTAAAATTTTTTCACACCCTTCTCATTATCGTATGTCACTTTACCGTACATGTAACCTGGCCCCTCATTGTCGAAATGGTTCGGTACAAATATAACGAGACTTTTCATTATTATTTTCCCGATTTTTCGAAACGTTGCAAAACCGTCAAAACTTATTTGTTTTTATTTTGTGTGCGTGCTCGTTCGTTTGTTTACATTATTGTTGGATGTAGTATTTTCCAACTTCTCGCTAGTCACGTTTCATTCATGATTTTTGTGTCTTTCATGCAAATCGACGAGTTGGACTTTTCGTTGTTATTATTTATTTTTATACTGAGTAAGAGCACTTTAGGTATCAGGGATTTGAGGTTAGATATGGCAAGAACGTGACGTGATGGCAAACACACGGAGATAAAGCTGCAAAAAAGAAACTGAACGAATTTATCGATGTGATCATGTAAGGCTTGCCAGCTGTCAAACTGCGTTTCTAGAGGACGCTACTTCCCAGTTTTGACGGTTTAAACACCGTCGCGCCTGTAAACGTGGGTATTCGAGTTCTGTATAGAAATTAGCGAATAAAAATTCATCCAGAAAGACTATCGACGAGAACTCTTCACAAGGACACTAAATCGAGACTTTTAACCATTTTTATAATAAATTGTGTGTTGGTATCCTTTATTTCCGTGATCTTACGTAGGCTATTTCTCTTGCGATTGTTGACAAATAAATACGTCACAACATACGTGGTAATTGGTTTTTACAGCCATTCGAATGAATGCCACAAATTTTGGTTAACACGAGACCATGCGTTGATACATTTGCGTGCATAAATATTTATTCGATTGCGCGCGTCTTCGGCGTAACTTCGGGGTGAATAAAAATCGTGGTGTGCACATTATTATAACCCAATACCTGACGATTCTCGGGAAATCGGAAAGAGGGTTTATACGTTCAATACTCGCCATCGTTCGTTGTTTCATGACATTGATCTACTTGATTTCGGGATTCATAGGATCCTTATTCATGATTTCTTCGAGGAAAAGGCTAAATCACGCAGTGAAACTGACGAATGACACCAAGTTTTTAAAACATTTTGCTTCATACTGCGTGTGTGTTAGAACGTTGTACCTTTACGAAATATAGGAAATTTGTGCGATTAGAAATACTGTAGGTCAGTTGAACAAAGTAATTCATAATTAATGCATTCCACGATGGAATGAAAGAGAAATACATGAAACGAAAAAAATTCGTCAACCTTTTTGATTTTTCTTTTTGTTTCACTAGATATTCTGTTATTTCGGAAAAATGATGGAATACTTTTCGTCGGATATAAAAGAATCATTGTCATGAAGAAAAAGGTCGAAATCGACCGTTTTTTCTCTGCAATTCCGAGCAGACCTCTCGAACAAATTTTTCGTATAAAATTTGATTTTTTCGCAAACCGTTTTATCCGTTGAAGAAAAATGAAGATTGAGGTGTGGCAGCCAGTCTATCTGTTCTGTAACAATGACTTTGGAACCAGAAATAATATCCAACCCTTTGATCCGTTAGAAGGTGAAGAAAATATGGGTCACGAGTTATTCGAGGGTTAAAATTGTTGCCTCAAATGCTTCCTGATCGACATATTTGAATCCGCGACGAACGAACTGTACTGTTCAATACTCTCGATAACGGTGCAGCGGAATTCTAATCTACGAAATGGATCAGCTATTCGGCGAGACTACGATGCGCATCGACTTTTAAAATCCGTAAAAACATTTGCGTTGTTTTGATGCTCTCTCAAAATGCAGGATCCGGAGCCATTTTTGCATAACCGAGTTTTTGCAGAACTTGTTTGATGTTCGGATAAACTCTCGCGTCCTCGATCGTGGATGGAATCTGAAAAAATGCGATATGAATTCCAAAATTCCGAAATCGATAAATGGATTGAAATTAGAATTTTTAGTTTTTCAATTTGTATACCTTAACGGCTCTTGATCGCGCTAGATCCGCAATCGACTTGCGGCAAATTTTAGCTGACCGCGTTCTCGGCAAGCCTTCAACGGCGGCGACGACCTTGAACGAAGCGATCGGCCCAATCAATTGCCTCACTCGATTAATCAATTCTTCGTTTATTGTTTGTTCGTTCTTAACCGCGTCTACGAATGTAATCGACGAAGGTTGATCGTTACCAAGCGACGAAAAATAAATTTTCTACCATTTGTCGTTATAATGGCCGATTTTTTAAGGAAAAAATGAAAACTATACCATTGCTCATGACATAAAGACACAAAGGGATTTCACCCTTGGTGTGTTCGGGGACACCAACCACCGCGGCGTCAACGACGTCCGGATGTCCAAGCACGACGTCCTCGAGAGCGGAAGTTGACAGCCTGTGACCCGCCACGTTGATGACATCGTCGACCCTCGCAGTCACGTAGACGTAGCCATACTCGTCGACGTAACCCGCGTCCATCGTGTCGTAATATCCCTGCCAGAAAAATGAAATTTTCAATCCCGAATATTCCGTCGCAGTCTTTTTAACCTCAGGATCATTCACTGGAGTCGAAGAAGGACCCAATTTTTCTCCACATTTATCGTATTATGTGCATGCCAAAGAGAAGATTGTCCTCGGAGAATTAGATTTTTCGAGTTAATGACAAATGGAGTGGGGGCAACGAAAAACTCACGGGAAATTTCGAAAAGTATGTATCTTTGAATCTGCCCGGTGCGAGGTAGAGAGTCGACATTGTGCCCGGAGGAAGAGGAAGTCTAACAGCGATCCTGCCGAGCTCGTGAGCTGACGCGATGCTTCCATCTTCCCGCAGGATTTTTACTGGAAAACAATGACAAAAGCCATATTTTATCTTGAAAAAATCGTTCGATTACGATCGCGAATGATAATTGTACATAATCGGTCAATTTGACCAGGACCAGTTTGTTGTCGATTCTATCGAAATAATGCAGTTGTTGATGCGTCCGTACTCACCATCGTAACCAGGAAATGGCATTCCTGTGGTATATTTTGGTGGCGAGGTAGAGTGTCCAAGGCCAAGGCACGTTGCCGTAATAGCATGTCCAGTTTCTGTTTGCCACCAATGGTTGAGAATCGGAACTTTGAAGACACTTTCTGCCCAGGTTTTGGATTCGTTATCGCAATGTTCACCAGCCGTGAATATCACTTTGAGCCTTATTACAATAACGCATTATTTAGCTGGATAATCATAGGCAGAGCAATAAATTTTCATCACTTTATGAATCATGCAGATACTCAATTTCCACATTAACAAAAAGGTCAGTCGCGCTCTCATTCTGATTCGAATATTCTTACAAAAATATGCCACGAATTGACGGGAAACATCAATATAGCTAGAAAAATATTCGACTCACGACTTGGTTGAATATTTGCTGCCAATCAGAGTCTCTGGATCAGCTCTCCGAAGTACTCGGAGCACCGATGGAACAGTCAATAGTGCGTTGACGCTGTGCCGCTCTATAAGTCTGTGAAATATGAAAATCGAAAGAATGCCGGAGTTGCAACTTTTTTCTCGACAGCAGGTATTTCCGTGCGTTGCAGACACTCGTCCCATCGCGGTTACATTCTAAAGTCAATTAAATAGCCCCAAAATTCTTGAATTTTCAAAAACAAACTTTGCCTCCAGTTTTCGGAGTTATATTTAGCGAAGGAAATATTTTAGGAATATTCCGATGGATTTAAGAGTTCGAGCTTGTGAAGCATTCAACCCTCACAAGTTATTCCTGCTACTTCAATAGATTACATAAGTCTTTTCACCCTATTCCGGTTGTGGAATAAATTCCCATTCGCAGGGATATTAAAAGTTTCCATTTCAAATATATATTGGTAGTCGAACACTGTTGAAAATGTCGCACGATTGACATCACATTTGATTGACAATCGAGGGCGAATGGAGCTGCGCAAATTGCAAGCATTCAATAAGCCAATTTTTGTTTGCAGAAACAAAAACAGCTCGAACGATGAGGTTACAAATAGTCCCTGGTGTGTTTGTATTGTTTGATTGAGACGGAAAATTCCCGAGGAGAACGGGATTGTGGCCAAGTATCGAAATTGTCATTGAAATAATTTGCGAAAACTTCCATACGATGATGCATGAAATTTCAGAGACGGTATCTCAGCGAGAAAACACACGATCGAGATCGGTCCAGCAAAGGGCCAAGAAATTTTTCACATATTTCTGAGTTCGAAAACTTAATCCACTGAGCAATGAAACGCCATGACCTGTCGTTGCTTCAGGGTTCAAGAGTTAATTGAGGAGGAACAGCAATTGGTACAATGTTCACCTTTTTGAGTTTAGAGTGCTATAACTGGAAGGGTAATTGATATGTGAAAACGTAATGCGATCACATATTCCGCTGCTAAGCCCATGTCAATTATTATGAAGAAATTTCTTAGCTTCTCCAATGGAAACTCGCGACAATCTGTGCCTAAAAGTTGTCGAATGGTTCTACAGCACATTGGCGTTGAAATGTCTATACCCGGTCGCAGAAATAGTTGTAACATTAGAAATTTGTTTTGCATGTCAAGTCAAACAGATTTGCATAAGAGATGTTTACTCTACGGCAGTGAACAATCAGGTATTCTGAGATTGACATAATTTCGCCTATCTGTCACCTCCAGTTAATTTCACTTTCCTGTATGAATGAATTTACCCCTTGAAATTAGTTTGAATGCTGATAAATGTGTAGGACACATAGTTTGGTCATTTTTTGAATGGAATCGGCATGTACGCGTTATGAGACGTACCTGAAGTATTGTCCAGCATCGGGCGTTCTGTCTGGTTTTCCTTCGTACATCAAACTCGTAGCGCCGAACAACAAGGGTCCGTAACAAATGTAAGAATGGCCAACGACCCAGCCAAGATCCGAGGCAGTCCACCAAACAGAGTTTCTTTCCATTCCGTAAAGAATCTTCATAGTCCAGCACAAAGTGGCAATGTGACCGCCAACGGGTCTTTGAACGCCTTTTGGGGTTGCTACAAGGAATTTAATGTAATCCGGCTGTTGTTATTCCAACTTGTTTGCTTAGAATCCGATTGTGCTTTACCCGTTGTTCCGGATGTGTAAAGAATGTAAAGAGGATCGTTGGCCTCGACCGATACGCAAGGATGAGGATTTGCCTTTTCCATCAATTCTTCCCAGTCCTGTTGATAAGACAACACCAGCGGAGACTCCCACACATTTCGTCTCTGGTAAATAATGCACTTTGGACGGTGAACGCTGATCAATTCGATGGCTTCGTTTATCATCGTTGTATACCTAATTTCCGAACGGAATTCTTACGTCTTTGAGAAATATTTTTCTTTATTCTTCGCTAGTACTAAAAATATAAATTTACAAACTTTATTATTCTGCACGGTTCCAGACCGCAGCTTGCTCCGATGATGACTTTCGGCTCGGCATGATCGATCCTCATGGCCAACTCTCTGGGCGCAAAGCCTGTCCATATTTTTTAATTGAAAAGTTATTCAGTGTTTTGCCAGCCAAAGTCGCGTGGAAAGCTTCATCGCGATCGACGTTCAACCGAGAGATCATGCGATGCATGGGAAAGAGAATGAAACGCGAAAGAGAAGAAAAACTTATTGAAGTTAAAAGCGTGAAAATAAAATACCACAGGCCCAGACGCCGCACGGATATTTCGCAACTCGTCTCACGATCACACTGTTTCGTTGTTGCCAACGTCACAGCTCTACGCGACACAGCCAACGAAGAGGCTTAACTCATTTTTCAATTCGTGGAACATGCTCGAGCTGCATAGCATACTGATAAGTCTTATCTCGCTCCGGAGCTTCGGAAACCCTTTAGTTTGTTGATCTTTGCTGCGGGGCTTGCTCAAAGATGAAAAGGGTAATCATTCAATTTGTAGTCCCGCAGCTAAATTAGCTTTACGCTTCATAAATATTGCTCGACTCCATATACTCCGTATACACACATATATTATTTATGGGCTCTTTCACGTCCTGCTGCCTAATTTTGGCTTTCTCGTAAAAAGGCAAGGTCGAGGTTGCGAGTGTGAAAAATAAATAGTCCCGGAGATCGATTGCCACAAGAAATTAGCCAAATTAAATAACGACTAATGAGTTTTTTCTACTAAGATATGCCGCTCGTCTGCTTTCGCGCGAGGCAAACGAAAAGAAACGAAATTCATTTTACCTCCGAATACAACCGAGTGAACTGCACCGAGTCTCGCCGTTGCCAATATCGCGATTATCGTTTCCGGGATCAATGGCATGTAAATGAGCACCCGGTCACCCTTCCGGACCCCCATGTCGGCCAATACACCCGCCAGTCTCGATGTTTTGTCCAGCAACTCGTCGTACGTTACTTTTCGCACCGTCGAAGTCAACGGACTGTCGTGAATGAGCGCTGTCTTTTTACCGTAGCCAGCATTCACGTGGCGATCCACAGCATTGTGGCAAGCATTTATCTCGCCACCGACGTACCTGAGATTAAAATCGAAATCACTAGCACCCCCTCGACTGTACTCAAAAGCACGTATTGACATTTTCCGAACGAAACAACTCTTAGAAAATCTTTTTAATTCGCTTTCCCAGCACCCACACCCACACTGGGAATTAAATTTTGTTAAAAATCGTAGATATTGTGTTGATCAACACAGTAAACTAAATATTTTTCGATAATTCCAAAATTTTCGTTATTTTTCTACTTTATTTCGTTTCTGACGGAATCGTCAGCGAAATTTACGATGGAACGAGTAAAACTTTCTTACGCAGAGACTTTTTGCAAAATTTCTTGCTGTATTTTTGGGATTAATGAAAAAAACTTTTAGTCGAACGTATCCAACAAAATATCGATCTTTTTCGACAGAATTTTGTTTTCAGTGCACATTAGAGGTTCCTCAGTCAGTCAGTCAGTCGGTCGGTCCCTTAAACAATCTCCGCATTAACTTTGATATTTGAAAACACATCAGATTTCTTTTTCACTTCTCGCTGATGAGGATAATCGGATGATTCTCCGGCGATTCATTAAAAGGAAAGGAAAAAGATGTGGCGTTAAAGTTTGAATGTCTCTACCATTTTGTGAAAGGCTCGTTCGAGTTATCCAAAACTTTGTCCCAAGGTTTACTCCAGTCGACGCAACGAGCCACTTCGGCCCAAAATTCCTCAGGGCACTCGATCGATCTGCTGAATGCTTCTTCATAAGCCGGACTTGTGCAGGCATTTTTATTCAGAATTAAATCTAAAAAATAGTAACAGGACGTCTGACTTGAAAATTCCATTTCCGAGACTTGTTTTCATTGGTTAATTGATTACTCTTGCAATTTCTAACGAATAAAAAAAAAATCTCAAGCCAGAGTGGCATGTAACTCCATTTATCTTCGTTATTAAAAAAAACACTTGAACAAGTCATTTTTTGTTGTAGTTTCGGTTGAAGAAACAAGGACGGAGCAAAACTTGTCGTTATCACTTACCGCTACCAGCATCGCTTTTTCTCAACACTTTCGTACGCGCTATCCGAGCCTCGAAACTCTTCTCACTGCTGTTTTCTAGTTTTTGTTCAAGAAAATCGGCGTTGACTTGAGAAAACATGTTCGAGAATCGATCTCAAAAGTTGAAATGTTTGGATCGCGGACTCGACTCGCAGTAGCGAAATCGATAAACGTTGCAACTGATTGCAGAACCGATGATGCCGCCGTAATCACGAGGAGCGCCCGTCCATTCGCCAGATTATTTCGACCTTTCGTGAAACAATTATTTCCTGACCTATCATTTGAAAATCAACTTAATCACATTTAAATACCCAAAATTCCAAGTTGCGTCACGATTTTAAAAATTGTAAGACCAAAAAAATTCACAAAAAAATAAATAATGCTTGTTCCCAAAAAGTTGTCAGCTGTGAAACTCGAGCGAATACTGAAGTCTTGGGAATTCGTGGTCAAATTATATCCTTCGGTTCGTCGCATCGTACGACCGCAAAACGAAAATAATCTTGAAACAGCTGAATGTTTAACCGTGATGCGGTGTAGAGGCTAGTACGAACACACGAGCAGGTTGAAGCGGAAACGTATCGAACACAGCGACGATAAGAAATGCTAAATTTAAAGGTAAGCCTTGTCATTGACGGAATAATGGATAGAGCTCGATGATAAGGCTCACAAAGTACATTGATCACGTAATTTCGGCTAATTACGAAATTGCTAGTTAACTAGTACGAGAGACTTTGCAATTCTTCACTATTGAGTGTTAATCCCAGGCAAAACTGCCTCCCTCCGTTCGAATATTTCTCTTGAAAATTCCACAGTGTTTTTTTTTACTTCCTCATGGAGGAAGCTAATGTGATGGTGAAATTTTTTTTTCCAGTTTTCAACGTCAATGTGCTTCAAATTTCCCAAAACATCGAAAATTCATAACCAGAAAAAATGTCCGGATGTGTGTGTGTATGTTATGGCACTGTCAAATTGAAACCTTCATAACTTGAGAACAGGCTCTCGTTTTGTACAGATATTAACCTATAAACTCTCAATTTTCTGGGAATTTCGTTAGAATTGCTAGAAAAATACGAATTCTATGGCATTTTGAAATTTTCTAAAAAAGGGTGTCGACGCTCCAATTTTCAGGAATTTTAAGATTGATTACTCATTTTTTTTTATACATAGGACATCATATTAAAAAGCTTTACGAAAATCTGAGTTTTTTGGAAAATTAATAAGTCTGCACTTCGTCTTTACTTTCTATTATTCTTTTTGTTATTTTGAAACATAAATATTTCGAAAAGAGACAAAGAGGATCGCTTTTTATCGCTTCGAGTTGGTTGCGATTTTCTCCGTTATCGTCGACTCTTTGAAATTCATTTTCCACTTCTCTATATGTAAAAGAAAGGACATATTCCATCGATATGCATTCAAAGTATGGAGCGATATGCAAAAGTCTCTGGGAAATAAAATGTTTGAAGGTTAAGAAACGACCTTGCGACATTTTCACATGTCTACGCAACTGTAATGAACTTGTAGTTACTTTGGAAAACTGATTAAGGAGAGAAGAGCAAAAGAACTGGAGGTAAAAGCAAAGGGATAAATAGATGAAGAAGAGAAAAGACTGCGCAAGAAAGCTCGCTCTTCGGTATGGCTCTGTCGGACTAAACTCAATTTACACTACTGCGTTGTCGCGATCTCGCCCTCGGCTCTCGCATGCTTCGCGCAAGAGCTGCGATTCAACGTCTCTGGTTTTTGGGCACCTGGGTGAGACAAATAAATAAACAAATACGTATTTGTTTATTGTTTTTTTCTTCTTCAAAAAACTGGTTGAAAGAGAAAAAATTTCAAAATGAATTATTTCAAAAACAGTTTAGAGTGCTGGAGGCTACGTGGAAACCCGATAAGATGCCCTTGAATTTTTATGGGTCAACATTTCCGACGACGATTGTAAAATTGGAATGGAAAACTTTGAGCCTATTTTGAGCAGCAAACTCGTCGCCTCTTTCTCTCGTTTTTTTTACTTCCAAGCAGCTTATTGTTCCCCGCGTTTATTGTTCCATTTCGAGAGTGCTTCGGTTACATGGTAAAATTCAAATCTGATAAGTAACGAAAGCCACTGGGTCATCAACAAGACAAAACAAGAAACGAGATGTTGAAAAAAAGAGGGAGAAGAAGAAAAAAAATCAAATGGATTGAATCCTCGGATGCAAAAAACGATCGATTTCCACAAGAACATTCGCGCGATGTTTCGAATTCCCTTGCCTTTATTCACGCAGTTTCAAAGTCGCACAGTCGTTGTTTTGCATTCCAATAGTTTTTAATCCACTTCACCTTTGCAATTGGTTATCGATTCTTCGTTTTTATGAGTTGCACTTTTAATTCGTTGTTGTTCTTTTTTGTAATTAATTAGATAATTTATTGGAATTAATTAGTGAATTATATTCTCTGATTGCTCCGGGCAAGCTCAACTTCCGAGCGTTAATTGCAGACTGGCAGAAAGAAAAAAGTTAAACAAGAGAGGCACGTTAATTGTGGACAGACGTTTCGGTCGTGTCTCGCACTCTCGAAAACTGCGAGAATCGTCGTGTCTTTCACGCAGAGGGGAACCCACTCTCTTCCACTTTCTTATTCCCATGTTTTCCTCGCTTCTTCGTACTTCTCTAATGTTATGCTAAAGAGCAGCCGGAATGAAAAACAATATATATATTCGAATGGACGAAGTACCAGCGTCACGTGACACCGGCCGACTTCCTGGATGATGACCGTTGATCTTTACGAGGGGTCGACATTGGTCAAATGGAATAATTTCATTGCTCGACGCCGTTGCCTGGCAAGGAGTCAAGCATTTGCTTTCATGCACGAAAGAAAAATATATTTTGCTATATATATAAATGAGAAAACTCTTCGATTCGTTTCGCGTTTTGTCGCAATGTTTGTAAGCAATATTCTGACGTCGCATCCACACGTCTCAATCGAAAATACGCGATTAAGCATGCAGTCTCCGCAAGACCTTCGTCACAGCTTCTCCCTCTGCAGCTATAGTGTGAGTCTGTTGATCTTGTTTGCAAGCTGCACAAGATCTCCTCGTATTAGGAGCCTATTTCCATCGTGAATTCTAAACCGCCTGGCAATTGTCATACATGAGGCGTTTCACATATACGACTTTAAGGTATTACTATCACACGAAACGACTTAATAAGCGCGAGCTTGGCACTAAAACCATAACAGTTTTCTCCTGGGAAAAATAATTTTCTGACGTTTAGAATTTGCAATAATGTATTTCCATTTTTAGAATATATTTTCCGCGTTTAAACGCATGTAAATGTTGGCGTCACGTTTCGTTAACAAGTTGCAAGAAAAAAAACGAAAGGCGGCTTCGAATTACACGCATTAAGATGAAAAAAAAAAATTGGAAATTAAATATTTCAAATTCTGAACGTCAGCAAATTTTTCTTCAGAGAAAAAAAACTGTTAGTTTCGATGCCAAGAAGGTTTATACTAAATTTTAAAGAACCCTGAATACAGTCGTTTCGTGATAGCAATACGTTGAGCTGCGATGGACATGCATACGATTAAGTCTCAGCCGCGTTATCATCCAAGTGACTCATCGACGAAACATTTATTTTAATTTTCATTCATTGGTAAATCACTCTCGAATTATTTATTTCCAACATTGTTTGCTATTTTACTAAACGTGGTAAAGACTCGCGACAAATTTCATTTCATGCTCTATTTACGTGTTCAACAAAGCCGAAGCTCGAGCTTAGAAATGATTGAAAATAACGAAATGAATCGTCGATCGTAAGAATAGAGTTGTCGAGTGCTTTTCTCCATCAAGATCCGCCGCAGCAGATTTCTCGCTCTGCCGTTGACATTTCGTGCTGCTGTGCTGGACCCAACGTTCTTCACAGTGAAAAAAAATAATTCATGGTTTTTCCAAATGTGTAAATCGAATTGATGATTTTTCATTGGAACGAACCACGAAACTGGGGATTAGATTTAAATTCTCGTCATTTCCGACATCGATGACGAATTGATACGTATAATTCATAAGACACGTACTGCCTTGAATGAAGAATTCTGAAAAATGTGTCAACCCGGTGAAAACATCGTCATCGCCACCAAGACGTCGTTGTACCAGGACGATAGCACCTCGGAAAATCAGAAAGTTTCATGGACGTGGAGGCAGCTAATAATGAAAAGAAAAAAATCCCACGCGCACGAGAGGAGACGACGACATAATGTTATCCCTGGTGCATATCTGCGGTCCAACCAAAGTTCAATCTCAGTCGACTCTACACTCTCCAAGAGATTGTCGTGAGCAACGGAACAAACTCCAGGGCGTACAGCAGTCCCACTACTCACTCTGATCCAAAGACACACTTGCTTCTTTGTAACGCACAAGAGACCCCTTTTGCTTCGGTCTCGTAACTCTTTTACCAACTCCTCCCCGAGACTTCTATATACTTGTTCCCTTTATCTTCGCCGCCTGCAAACTTTTCATCCCCGCAACTTTAGCATGCGCATATCCCCAGGGAGTGGAAAAAAGTGGAAAGAAAATTTCATCAGCCTCATTCAATCAACGAATCTCGGCCATCATTGGGCTTCCTTGCTTTTTTTTATTAATTAAAAACGTCCGTTCATCGCGAACGAAGGATCGATGTCCGCGATTATTTTTCAGAAACAGATCGTTCGACCTCTTAACATTAAAAAACAATTTCGTCATTTCGATTAGATCGTTATATTGCTGGACGAAACGTTGTCCCTCAATTTCCAAATATCTCCTCCGCGCGCTCGTTGAGACTCACTCGCATTATGACACTCTGTCTCGATGCGCCCAGCAATATGTCTTTGCTGCGAAGACATTTTTGAGTCACATGCATCAATGACTTTCCATGCATGACAATGCACAGATATTTAATGCATAATTATACGAACAAGACCAGACAAGAGCAGACGTTACGTTCGAGGTCTGCTCGACCGTACGATTTTTTGCAACTATTTCTATTGTAATTTTCATCGAAGCCGATGAAAAGAAAAATGTATTTTTTGTGCTAAATATAGAGAGAGAGAGAGAGAGAGAAAGCGATTTGCAGGAGCAGGAACGAAGACTTTGCAAAAAGTCTGCACAGGGGGACCTATAAATTGAAAACGAATTGTACGACGAGGATAAATTGTTGATGTCTGGGCTTGGAGAATGGCACAACAAGCGAATACGAGGAGAGACAACAAATTCGATATCCTTATTGTCGTAAATCCCAAAACGTATAGATATCTCGACTAATAGCATTCATTCGCCCACCTGGTGTGCGCTTTCCACCGTTTCGCCACTGCAAAGGTTACTCTCGGAAGTTTCAATCTTCGCTCCAATGTCTTTCACACCGTTTTTCCTCCCTTTTTACATCCATCCTCCTCGCTGTTGACAGCGAATTTCATGGAACACAGCCGATGAAAATGGGACGCACTTCTTATTTACTCTACCCCTTTCTTCAACTGTGTCTCGTCCTCAAGGGTGCGAAACCGTGAATTCCTGCCAACCCGACCGACCAGTTTTCCGACTTAACACAAAAAAAAAATAAAAAGTAATTAAAAAAAAAAAATTACTAATTCAGCTGACCTCTCGATCGTTGCAATTTTTACATATCGACCACGCTGTTTTGGAAATAATTGTCTTTTCTAAGAAACACAACGAAGGCAAAGCGAATCGAATTGCTATACGAGATGCGTCGACGAAAGCGACGCAGATAGAGAAAAAGGATTCCGAAGATCTGCTTGGGGACGTAGGGAAAACATGAATCTCAGGTCTAGTCTAACGTGAGGTTTGTCTTTTGTGTATTTTGGCAGTTAATTCCATCTTGTCACAATAATACGAAGAAAAATAAGTCGAGGAATTTCTTCTCTACGCGAAGTGACTACTTCGTTTGTATTCATTCCAACCGAGTTATTATACGTGATCAATCTCTCGTATCAAAAGGAGGGATACGAAAATTTCCCATTCGCGCGATTGCCTTATTTGGACAAGCAACATTTACTTTTTTTCAATTGCAATGAATAACAATTTAAAGAAATGAACTGTATGCAAATTCGAAGAGAAAAAAAGTGTCGAAACGATGCCCAGGTTTTCGATGATGGGGCTCCATGTTCGAATAATAAAATGCTCCCATATCGTTAGCCTTTTAAATTGAGGAGCTCAAAGCTTTTAGTCGTGGCAATGGTAAAATATACTTGACCCTGCCCAAGCGATGATTAAATTGCAAAAAATTTGTAATGATAATTGTTCCCTAATAATAAACGATGTATAATTATCGGTAAAAATCTTGATTCGCGAAATCAAGATCGTCCTATCCTCGAAAATTGCAGCGACTTGAAATTCATTCTATGAAAAAATGTTTGCCGAATACGAAATTCCCCAAGCATTCGGACCCTTAAGAATTTCGTCCTCAACGAAATATCCACTCTTTTATTTTCTACCATCACGTGAGCAGAGAAGAAATTTGTTTATGAATATTCCACGAGGAATATAAATTCAGCTTGACAGAGTTTTAATGGACGAAATTTGACTATAAAGTGATCACGCGCGTAATGGAAATTCTTTATGCAAGAATTCAAGCTCGTTGTTGAACAAAATGATTTGAGCGTTGAGACCATAGGCGACAGTGCCAACAACGACGATCTGTGCGTTGTAATATATTTGTTGAAATTGAGGGCGGAATCAACGAGTGTATGTCGAAGAGCGAAAGAATCTTGCAATATGTCATGATACAGTTTCGTAATAAAAAGCCACGATCCAAACGATGGAAACTTTGCCTAATCACGTTTGATCTGTAATCGCCCAGCAGTGTCAAGTTTTGTCGAGAACAAACGAATCGATAAAGAAACTTTCGGAGATCTGCGGGTGAAAACGAAATTTCTGAGTAGTTGTGGCGAAATTTTTTCGTTTTGACATGATCCAACATCGAGAGCCATCAGACCATCAGCAACTGATGAATTTCAAGACGTATCGATCGTTCTAACTAATCGTTAACCGGTATTTCGATCAATAAATAATTAACCATGACGCTTTGGCAACACATTGCGATTCGCAGCAAATGGAGCGAGAAAATGCAACGATAATTAGAGTAGGAGTTGACAGCGTCATTTTCAGATATCATTTCAAAGGATTGATGGCATTATGTGCCCTAACAGTCTTTGCACCGTGAGCAGGTCTATAAGCTGCTCGTTCGCATCGCTCTTTGACTTTGATCTATTGGGCGTCCGATGCATTTGCTCACCGACTTATTTGACTTGGAATCCGACTATTTGTAAGCTCATTGTCGCTTGGACTTGCTACTCGTGGGCATGCATCGCTTCAACGTATTTCCAACGACGCCGAAGTTTCCTGCTGGTTTACTGGCGCGATTTACAGTAAAAAATGTAGAACGACGGAGAAGAAGCTTTCTTGCAGCAATTGTATTAATTCCCCAGCAGAATTTTAATTCCTTCTTGTGGTCAAACAGAAACTCGAAAGAAAGTCAGAACTGAAATGCTTCGATGGCGGTACTAGATGTCGATCTGTTCAAGCTCTTCGTTCTCTTAGATTTTGTTGGAATTGTTAGAAAAATACAAATTCTACGGCATTTCGAAAAAAAGGGTGTCGACGCTCTAACTTCCGCAAATTTTAACATTTATTGCTTATTTTTTCATAAATAGAGTTTCATAGTAAGACGAGAAGTATTGAATTTCTAGAATATCGGTTGAACGGTTCAAATTTCATGGGTTTCCGAATTTTACGAAAATCTTAGTTTTTCGAAAAATCGCTCAACCTTTTTTATTTTTGCAAATGTTGTAAGATATTGTGTACACGTCTGTACTTCCTCTTGACTTTCTAGAAAAGTTGTCAAAACCGCATAATTTAAATGCAAATACAAAAAAAGCTGCAAATTGTTTCACATAGAATCGATAGCCTTCGGAAGTATCCACTTGGATTAGAAAATGTAAATAAATCGCTCGCAATCACTGCTGATCACGTCTGTCAAGTGTCAATGTAAAATTAGCTCTAAAAATCCTTTTATCCATGTAGGTACATTATTCTCTTAATCCATAATCGTGCGGAGGGTTATCAGAATTTTTTAAATATGTACACACGTGCCATTTGTACGATAAGGCGTCGGTAAAATCGTTGATCCTATAATATAGGTACTGTTTTGTACTCACGGTCACATCGAAGGGAGAGAGAGGGAGAGATCCGCGATAAAATTTGAAAATTCTCGTCACAATATGAGTGAAAACAGGAGCAAATGGATCTTTGACAGGAGTCAATCTCCGATTGTGTCGCAGTGATCGATTTTCGAAACAAGTCGCAGAGTGTATCGTTATCTGCATGCATCTGTCGCAAATTTTCGCTGAATGATAATGTTGGTTAAGTGGATGAATGAAAGGGAAATATGTTATCCGGGGAAACATCTGTACCTCGCGCGGCATGAATGAGTGGGTACACTCTCAGAATTTACGACTCGAATTAAAAAAAAAGGTTGAGGACGTTTTTTTAAAAAAACATGAAATATTACAATTGGTTATTCTTACGGAAACGTGATTCCGAATTTCTATGAATTACGTTATTCTGCAATGTACGATCGAGCCTTTTGATTGAATGTGCTTTTTAATTATTCTCATTAGGACGCATGGAAATTAACATTTTGATCGATCCAGCGACAACGAATTGACAAAGTTTGATGGAAGTTGGATGACGCGTTATGTAAAATTGACTCATCGATATGCGAGACTAGTGGCACTAAATCATTATTTACACTTTCCATTCCCATCGATATTCCTTACAACGTTCGTGGAACTGCAATAGGAATCCAATAAGTTACATAATCAACGAGAAATTTTCCCGGCATTTGCAACTGTTGCGTCGAGAAAATTCCATTCGATTCGAGTACATGCTGCAGCTTAGGGCAACGAAAATTTTGGATCTGACGACTGGCCCGCCTCGCCATTCTCAGCATTGCTTTCATCGACTCGGGTTTTAAAAATATGAAAGTTATTAACATTTGCTTACTCGCCCGTTGAATTTTTGGGAATGTTACGAAAAAGTTGCTGGTGCATGGAAAAGTGTTCGATCTGTAAAATATGGTTGGAATAATCGTCTCGATTGTTTACATTGGACAATAAAAAAAGTTTCATCAAACTTTTAATCAAGTTGATCCGTTTTACCCGCACTTTTCTGTGTAAAAATAATCCCACGTGTTGGTCGCCGCGTATATCGACCAACACTTGCAACGAGACATGCAAAATGGCCTTGTGTATGCGCGTTGGTATTAATATTCCTTCTTACGCGTGTACCAACCGAACTATTCCTCCAAGTTAAGTTACCTTCTGGCTTATCGCAAGAAACCTGATAAAAGATCGATGGCATATATATATGCAAATATACTGTGTGTAGCAATAAGCAGGAAGGCGGCGAAGCAAGAGAGAGAGAGAGAGAGAAAGATGGAAATCACAATTGCTTTATTAACTCGCGCAATATCATGGTCCCCATAGACGTTAGACGTGAGCGGTAAACATTTTCAAACATACAAACATTTTCTATGAATTCTCGATATAGTTCGATGGAAACGTTTGTTACAGCAGGTTATATGAATTCTTAATTCGAGAAGGTTCCTGGAGCGTCGAAACGGCGCAATTAATAAAAACGCATCGAAATTTATTGTCCCAGGCTTTACAAAAAAACGGAAACAACGAAGAACTCATGATTCAATGAATTGAAAAATGGAGATGAATAAAAATAAGGCTTCCAAAAACGAAGAGAACCCTCGGCGGCTAGGCTTGCAATTCCAAAGAGGGAATGAGTTGCAGGAATTTTTGAAAATCGATGAAAAATTTGAAAAGTTTGTCATTTTTCCTTGACCACAGGTGGGGAACCTCGGGGGCAGCTGATTTTTAATAAAATCGCACGTTTAAGTAATTCCATGATGTACGTTAATGAAGAGGAAGCTTCATTATCGCAATCCACGTTTGAGCCTCTAAAATTTCATATGAAATTTCTCCACAATTTCTCGTAATTTATCGCGCGACGTCCCACTCGCGGTGGTTGAGCTGTGATGTCAAGAAAATTCCTTGACGCGTGACATTTTTCCGGAGATGCAATGCAATGGCACACTCGGTGGTTTTACCACAAGCACGTGTGAGTCTTATCGCTTCTCCGCTATACGCGTACGAGTTTTCACATGCTGTCGCGATTATCATGTTATAAAAATTCCAAATATAAAAAAATTCTGACAAGTGAGAGAGAGCGAAAGCAGCATGGGAGGACGGGGCACTATATACGACGGCGATTCTATGGCGCCCCTTGGAACGCGCATGCCAGACGAACGTGAAGCGTATTTAAGGGCTGATGGTCCGGTGTCTCTCATCACTGTATCGCCAACCCCAGAGACTGGAACACGGTGACATTCTCCTTTACGTCCATTCGTAAAAGTTTATTGTCAATATAAACAGACCAGAATTCATTCACAAATAACGCCAATTTATTTCGTTGCCGAACCCCCAAATTTCCGTTCTCCGCTGTTTTGCATCGCAATCTTCAAAATACATCAAACTTTCTTCCCAAAACCGAAGAAATTTAAGTTTTCCTTGCACGCGCAACGAACGAGGAGTTAAGAACCTCTTGGGAACGATCTTTCATTGCGGGGATCGAGGTTTTACAAAAAGGCAACCGGTGAGTAAGAATTGACGAAGAATTCAACTTTGCAAGAGTTTTTGTCTTTGTTTCTCGTTTCTTCAGTTATTTGACGCGGTTTCGCCATGGATGCAATTTTCTACTATTTTTCAAGTGTCCACTCGGAATATCAAAGTTCCGGAACCCGATTTTTTTTGTTTCACGAATCATTAAGTTTCTCAAGCTTCCTTCCCGAAGGATATTACAGAAGTAGAAAAGTAGTCGTGGAAAGTTGCTCGTTCAACTTTATAGAACTCCGCGGTGCGCGAAGGGATGGCGCGATCGATGGATTGCAACAAGTTGTAGTCCAGCATGTTCCAACCGAACACTCTGTTCAAACTTGATTCGTAATATTCATGCTTTCCTTTTCTCATATTGAACTTTTCCATTCCTCCATTTCGAAATTAATTTCTGCCTCATTTGTCGATTTATCATCCCCGCGATAATTGTGTGCATGCGTGAAATTGATGAAAGAATTACTGGACGCGGGAAAAAAATGATTCGTGGAAATCATTCGTTTAATACGTTGATTGCGAATTTGAATTGAATGGAAACTTCATGAATTTCGAACCATTTTGTAGAAATATCAGAGCGTGTTTTTTGCACACGAACCAAGAATAATTACAACTCGTTTTTTTACATTTTTTTACCGCGAGTGAGTGCATGTTTACGACACGTAGTTGAAAGTTCTTTCTTCCCACGTTTTTTTTTTCACGCTCAAGTCGATGTCGGGACAACCCTCAAATTGCCATTTTCCTTTGAGAAAATGAAGACGGCATTCAGTGGCTTGGGATAATATATTTTCGCGTCAACTTTAATTACAAACTTTGTCCTTTGATGCAAAATTCGCTGTGTGATTTTACAAGAGCCCAAACCTGAGGGATCTAATTGTTGTTTACAACATTCCTGAAATATCGAACGAATATTTCGAGCGCTCGGGGAAAATGAATCACCAAATATATAAAGGTGATGGCGAGTTTCGTCGTAATTGCATGAAGTGGCAGTAGCTTGTTACGAATTTATTGCTCTCCGACAAGATTACTTTCGCAAGTTAAAATGTTGCTAAAATTCAAAGTGATTTGGAAGGCGAGAAAAATTTCCATTGACTCCGACAATTATAATCATCCAATGGAATTCATTGAAATCCATTTTTCTAATATCGTGCTTGCAGCTTTTTCATGAGAATTGTTTGAAAAAAGAGGAAGCATCGGGAATTGACGAACTTGATAACGTTCTCGTAAACATAGTTCTCGTTTCCGGGGAAGCATAACAACCTGTAGCGATGGAGCAAAGAAACTGGAGGTTGTTACCAAGAGGGTTTATCACATGCGCCCTCCAATTCCTTCCATAATAACGTTTCTGATTGATAATCCTTCTCACAATTTGGTTACCTGCTCTCGTGGTGACAAGTTCAATCTCTTGTCTATCAGCGCTGAGACTTTCATCGTACAAGGGAACCGCGCTAGTCGTTATACCGAAAGAGATTAACTCTCTTCGTTCGCACGCAGAGTTTAATCGACTTGAATATTTCTGTTGAGCAAAAAGTTTGAATTGTAATGATTTTTTTCCCTGGAAACTTTTCGAGCTATAAATTTTTCTTCGCTCATTATGATTCCCACGGAAAAATTCTCTAAAAGTTGTGTGGTTTTTTTTTCGAGTGTCTTGTAGAAATGTAGTTTCTTTTTCTTTCTTTTTCGACCCTATTTGACCAATGCAACAGCACTTTGATGGGACTTGCAATTAATACATTTTTATGTGACATCGAAGAAGCTTTATTTAGTTTTTGAAAAAAATCGGTCGTCAAATTTTTTCGAAATTTTATTTATTATATAACAAATATAAATCACGTCGGACAGGCTCGGACTTATGTTGTTTTTTAATTAATTTGTAACAACGTTTTCTGATGAACTTGGGCTCGCAAAGCATTTTATATTTAAGAAAAAGTGAAAGAAAAAAAATTTAGATTTAGACGTCGCCATACAACGTCCTCAAACTTTAATGGGGTGAAAAAATGAATGGTTTAAAATCGTAGACAAATATCGTACAGTTTCAAGGATATTTAACGCGTTTGATGAAAAGTTTATTTAAAAACATAATTTAATTGCTAATTCTCGTGCCCGAAGGTCATCCCAGAGAGTACGAGTTGAGCTCAAATATATATGAAAGCGAAATGTAAAAGCGAGCGTTGTCGTGGGTCGATTGCATTTTGATAGCGTGGCAAAGATCGAGAGCAGCAGGTTGAGGGGAGAAAAGTTTTTCTTTCACTTCTCACCGTGCTTGCGGCCGGGACGCAGCGTCAAAGTGGGAAAACTCGAGAAATTAAACGTGCGGCGAAGGGTCGGAGATGGGGCAAGGGATCTTTTCGCGATATTAATATTACATGGTAGCATCTTTCGATACTCGATCGACAATGCTTTTCGCACGAGCCCATCTGCTGCGAACTGACGAACGATTCGTGCGGCATGCGGGGACTTTGAAAGATACAGTGCGAATTCGCCTAATAAATAAATCGATGAACTAATACACTGGAAATAAAATTTTGTTAAAAATCGTCGATATTTTGTTGCATACTAAATAATTTTTAATCATTTCAAAATTCTCGTTATTTTGGCAGTATATTTGGTTTTTAACGGAATCGTCAGCGAAAACGAGTGGAACGACTAAAACCTGATTTCGGAGAGACTTTCTACAATATTTTTGCCGCAATGAGATTATTTTCGGGATTATTATTTTAAAAAAACGTTTAGTCAAACGTATCGAACGAAATATCGATCTATTTCAACAAAATTTAGTTTTCAGTGTATTTCCAACAGTCGTATCCAAATGCGACAATGATTCCCGATGTATTGACGATTCCCTCACAAGGATTTCTTACAACTGATCCGAGAGGAGCGATCGCCATGATAATCGTTCGCGCGTTAACATTAAAAAGATTGTATGTCGTATCGCAAGACTATAAGAAATAAACGCGATGATGAATCAACGGATGCCAGTCATTGCCAAATGCCTCGAAATATAGCGGCATCAACGATTCATGAAAACTCGGTTCAAACCACCTGTTCCCAGGGTCGGCTTGTGTATGTATATAACGCGAAATTCGGAAGAAAAGTAAATTCATCTCTTTTATTCTCATCGATACAATTTCTTCCTATACGAAGCATTACGTGCATTTTCATCCTGTGCGATAAGATATGCGGGAAAAAATTGCTTGCGGAGCAAAGTGTGGGCATTTGTAGTTATAAATTCCTCCGATAAAATTTACCTCCCCGCAGTATCGTTTTTCCGCGCGAAATATTTCCGAAAAGTAAAATTCACAAATTATTTCCTATTCATTCGATTATCACGAGCAGCTGGTGCGCACTTGGCTTCTTTATGTAGGAAAGTTCTTACAGTTCGCTACATGTATAGATGATTTTTTTTTTTTGCCTGGCTCAATCGGAATGTAAGCGGAGCGGAAAGAATTTAACAGAAAACTCGATCTACGTAACTGTGGCAGTGCAAGAAAAAAATGGAAGCAACGATACATAGAAAACGGAATAGATATTCGAGAAAAAATGGGAAAGCAGATCCGCTCGGTGCGCGTTTTGCATCTCAATGATTCTTAGACAAATATTTAACTTTCGTGGCTGGTTTTTTATGCGAAATTTGATAACGAAAAATCTTTCGTCTCATCAACTGCTCGGACAATTTGCACCTTGTAATTACTCGTAAAAACGGGCGCAAGCGATTGGATCATAGGAGAGAATATGCCGATCGAGTAGAAATTGTAAATAATGCGCGTTCGCATCCTGTGATTCTTTTGCGATTCGTATGAAAGTTTTTCAAACGCGTTTTTCTCAGCAGTATTGACGAACGCAAAGAGAACATGGAATTTTTCATGAAACCTATGTTTATCGAGATCTCGCGCGTGACTTGGAAGCTTTCATAAAACCCATTCTCAACGTTGAGAAACGCGTACGCGTTCCCGTACTACCGCGTCGCAAAAAAGTTTACCATTTTTTTTCCAGGGCCTGCTATTCCTTGCATTTTTAAACTTCATTTCACCCTTCGCTGCCTCACGTACAAAAATTCCGAGTCTAACAATCCTTCCATTTTGTTTCAAGTGTCTCAATCTCTCGACACGAAAACACTCTATATATCCCAAAATGAACGAAAGCAAAAATCTTACGATCAACACGTCAGAAAGGATATTGCATTGCTCCTCTCGATTGCCTCGACGTTTGCTTTTTGAGCGAGAGTCGAAAAATATGGATGAGCAACCGAATTCACGTTGAAGATGCGAGTCAAAGCAACCAACTCGTTTAACAATGTCTCCCTCCGGATAAAAACTTGAATATGTTCAAAATTTCGATTTTTCCACTTAAAATTTTTCAAAAAACTTTAAAAATTGCTTCCTCAAGTTGCACGATGCTCAAATTTTCCTCTACGAGGAACTATATTCTTTTATTTTGTCTTCCTTATGGCGGAAGCTTTGAGCAGTTTTGGCTCCATTAACGTAGTGAGAACAAAAGTAATAATAAACAAATAATTGTTTTTTGAATTTGCAAGGCTCCATCCCGTTAGTATGCCGCGTAATTAAATTGGCCAGCAGCAACAATAGAGGGGATCTTGAGTACACAGACGTACGCGTTGAAATTAATGCCCCATCTACGTTTGAGATGCGGAGAAGTCGTTAAGGAATAAAAACAAAAAGTTTGCTCGTGCCCAACAGAGCCTGAAAATGCTTCTCATTTTTCTCTTCTCCTCACCCCGTACTTCTCGTCCTTAATAATGGCAGTTTTTTTTCACGCAAGATTCCATTTCTGATATTAAATTAATTCGGTCGTGGAGATACATTAAGGTAGCTGCTGTTGATTCTTTCACTTGTCTCGCTGAGTGCATGATTTGGATTAACAGGAGAAACCCTTTTTATTTCCGAGGAAGCGATTTTCAAAAAGACTTTTTACTTTATTTTCGCCGCACCGATCGAGACTTTTTCCGTGAAATGAATCAAAAGGCTTTTTTTTTTTTAATTGAAAGAAACAAGTTCCGAGGCACCTGCTTCGAAAAAATTGCTGCTCCATTCGAGGCTGCTTCGCTATTGAGACATTTTTTCTCGAACCAATTTCCGTGCAATAGAAAAAACAAAAAACAAACAACGGTCGAGCTTTAACGGTGGAAAGACTTTCTTGAGTGACACCTTTCCAGCAGCCAGCAAACTGTTCAGTTTTTTCAACAGCATATTATAATGGAAGGTCGATACGCGTACGACATTTTCGCTTGAAATAATTATGCCAGCAAGCATTTTCAACTTGAACATGTGGGAGCTTGTAGAAAAACGATCGATAGTTATTCGAAGAATAATTAAGAAGAAAGGCCTTTGAATTGCCGGGCTCGAATACTTCGAATCTCAATACCAAATTTGAGCAACTGACGCAAGCCCCACCGAATGTTTAATGGAACCTTTTGAACGTTGCGCAAACTTTTGTTATCGCGCAAGAGCTGCGTAAGGGCTTTATGACAATTAGGCCAGCTACTTAATAATAATTCTCAAAAGTTCGCATAATCAAAGAGCTGTACGGAATAATATGAAAACTTGATCAGACCGCAATTATTCGCTTGAGAAGCGCGTGTGTCGGCTGTGAACGAGTTGGTACGACGTCTACGTAAGTAGTGTTGCATATTCAGAAGAATATAGACGGAGGTGGCAAGCCCCAGAGGCTGTAATGGTAACTTGTGGCGGCAACAGGTTGCCCATTCCCGGTACTACGCGGGACTATATTCTCTGTGTTTTGCTACGAGAATCAGGGCAAAGTTCCGGTAGTTACATCAAATTCTTAAGAGACTTGCACGCGTGCATAATTTCTCCGTCGTTATTTCTCGGTTTTGGTTCGTGCGGTGGATTATTCATGTCATCATTTTGCCACGTCGAAATTATTTACATGTCTCACTATCAATTTATTTATCGATTTGGCTTTCTTTCCATGCGGGACATTTTTATTTTTTTGCTTAAACTATAAAAAAACTTATCGATGGTTCAATCGAGTTTTCCTGCGCATTCGAACTTTCAGCCAACTCGTCGCCTCGTGCGGAATAAAATTTCCTGCTTATTGATATTTCGTTGAGCGTTAAAAAAAATAAAAAAATAAAAAACACAAGTTCATGGCGTTCCGGCGAGTCTGTTCCTCTCCGTAGCAACGAGGTTAAGGTCAGGAGTATGATAAAGCAAAAACGACCCACCGGACATGCCTTCCAGGATCTCGAAAATAGGACACGAGTCCTGGAGTTTATGGTATGCGAGCCCGAAGAACGAGAAAAGAATTGCGAGAGCAAACAAGTGCGAGAAGAAGGAATTTTCGACACGTGTAATATATACTTTTCTTCATGCAGGAACGTGAACGAGTCCACACGATGCTGAGAAAAAAAGGATAAAGAAAAGGAACTCGGAGCCGAGGAATTTGTGAGTAAGGACATTTGCTAGAGCGGTGTCCTGACGTGGGCGGAATTGAGACTTTGGTGGAAATGTAGAAATCATACGAAAGAGAAAGAAGAGAATAAGAATATGGAGCGAACAACTCGACGAAACGTCATTTTCTCGCGTACTTTGACATCGATCGAAAGATGATTACGGCTCTCCGAGGTTTTTTCCATCTCCTACAAGAGTGTCAGGGGGCGATAACGCCCGTCGCAAACTTTGTGCTTCAGTGACGTCGTCGAAAGCAGTGTGTGAAAAGTTTAAGGACCAGAAAAGTATACGCGGCGCGGAGACGCGCCCGCGCCTCGTTCGCCTTGCGGACCTTACAAACGTCGTTTCTCCTCTTTCTTATAAAAAAAAAATCTTCTCCCAACTAATCAATTCCCTTGGAAACCCAACACACTGCCATATCCCCTTTTCCTTTATTTCCAAGAAACTTTCGATTAATAACACTGAGAATCTCGACTGATACGCAGAATCGATAATTGAATGTTCGCTCTGTCAAACAATGTTCGATATTTTCACGATAAATTTCAACCTTCTGCAATAATTAACTTCCAAATTAATAATTACGAATAAACGCGAAGGTTTCAATGATCGAAATCACAAAATCGAGACCAAATTTCGGTTATTGATCAAAATTACCAAAAAATCTTAATCCGCACCTGAATAATTGTTGACAACGTCCTTGCATGCGCGTTTGAAATTGGCCGCACAAAATTAAATAAATACAAATGAAATTATTCATAAAATCGTGTAGACGCGGATAAACATTGAGGAGAAAAATAAAAGTACATTTAGCGAATGTTACCGCGCGAAGTGTGTATAACTAGGGCAAAGAGGGAAACTCAGCGTGTGTTGACGCAGCTCTTGGATCCGTGTTGGAACATGGACTACGATACACGAAAGCACAGACAAGTTTTTTTCATAATATATGTTGATGAATTCTCGGATCGTGGGTGTGTTTGAGATCCTCAAGGCCCAGGCCTCGGTGGAAGTTTTGCAAAGCGTATCCACAAAACATTAAAGTGGAAGAAGCCAAAACTTTGTTCAGACGTTCATCCGAACTTTTTGACATCGATAGTGATCCAAGTATCGCGTTACCCAGCAGAAACGTCATTACAAAAGAAAAAGTTCACGATCGTAGGCGTTTGAGTAATTTTTGCAAATTTCTCAAAACGAAGCAATGAAAAGAATGAAAAAAAAAGTTTCCTTCATTCGTACACGTGCAAAGGTGAATGTCGTTCAAAAAATATTGCGAGCCTCAGTTTTCTTACTGGCGAACGAGCAAACCGCATTTTACAGCGCGTATACAAATTGCATGGGAATTGGGAAAACCAGGTTCAAGCGTGTGCTGCATTCCTGCACGTTTGGGTCCGACGTGTAGCGGGAAATCGATTGAAAATCGAGGGTGGAAATGGATATATGGGGAAAGGATGCAGGGAGAGGAAAATCCTGAAGAAAATGACGAAGCAAAGGTGACTCGAGATCAAGACGTATCGAGAGGAGAGAACGGCGCGGTTACGAGATTTAGCTCATTGACTGGCAAGTGTGAGTGCGCCGGCCGCACGCTTCTGCCTCGCTACTTTTTCTTCATTGTACAAAGAAGTCAAAGACTCACCCCACACAATTTTGCGGTGGGAACGGTGTCTAACTCAGATTTACTTGACGCAATAGCGTCGCAGTGTAAAGCTGCCGGGAGCGAATGAAAGAGGCGAAGAGAGAATACAAAAAAGGTGGACGGAAAGGGACGCACTCCGTGATCGAGCTCCGCGCGCTGCGTGAATTCCTCTTTTTTTTCTTCGCACGATTCTTGTTGTAAATAAAAGTCAGACGACAACGTGTTGCGGGGGAGGATAGTCTCTGTGCCCGGAAGTTTCATTTCACCACCGAGCACGAAGTATTGCTTCCCTACTAAATCGTTTAGTCCAACGGTATTTACAATGAGGCGAGCGAAAACCTCTCGTGGACTGAATTGCTAATGCGCGCGTGAGTTCTGCCTCGTAGTTTATATGGAGACCCTATGTGGGCTGATTTTTTTAGACCATCGGACGTCTCGATCTCTCCGTATTTCTCGAAGCATGAAAAAAATAATTTCATTGCTCGATGTTACGATGAAATTTGCAATGTAAATCCCATGCAGATATTGCGACATTTCTATTGCAATTCATTGTGCGTTCGGTCCATATTTTGTTTTATTCCTGCAACCATTTTAATCATATCTATGCACGCACAGTTAATACCAAGAGGATTAGCCAACCATTCGCCTGCTTTATCCTTAAACTCGGTCATACTGCTCATTATTATCACCGCGCCATTTGTCATCCATATTCCGTAAAAGTCAAACGCAACGATGATCGTTTTAGTTGCTGATTAACGAGTCGCGGTAGCGACATTCGTAGTCAATCATTACTCACACTGGAAATTAAATGTTGGATATTTAGTCGAACACGGTAAACTAAATATTTTTAGGTAATTTCAAAATTTTCGTTATTTTAGAAGTCCATTTGGTTTCTAACGGAATTGCCAGCAAACTTTACGATTGGAACGACAAAAATTTGCTCCCCGAGAGACTTTCTACAAGATTTCTTACTGCATTGACACAATTTTTGGGATTATTCAAAAAATACTTCTAGTCCAACGTTTTCAGTGCAATACATATCCATATTCCATGAAAGTTGGTCTAAGAAGACTTTTGCTTTGTCGTCTTTTGCAGAAATGAATTTCAACGCATCTTTCCTGACGATTTTGTCAATCGTGGTCATTGCTACGATGACGGAACGAGCCTTGGCCATGCCTCCGGCACAATGCAATCCTGATCTTATGGATGACGTACCACCGCGAATTCGCAAGGTGTGCATGGCCCTCTCCAACATATACGAGCTCGGCGCAGCAATGGAACATTACATCCTAGAAAGAGGTAAACCCACCTACAATTTTTCGTCTTATCGTCAAACAAACCCTTCATAACACGCGCTCCCAACGATGTAATTGTGCAATTTTTACATAATTTATTGATTGACGAAAAATTGTTCGGGCGCAGTTCGAAATTTTTACTCTATGAAGAAAATTAATTACGGTTACACATGGAAGACTAGATTTTGGCGGTGAATACGCGGGGTGAACTGAATATTTTTTAGGAGACTGTCGGTTCAGTAATCACTTGTAAAGTAACAAAATTTTCGTCTCATTCCAAAAGATGGATTAATTGATGGGGTATTCAAAGGAACATTAAACTCTTGCAATAGAAAGTGCCTGACCCTTCAAACTTCGACGACTTTGATAGACATTGAAAATTTTGGTGCTATAGCCTTTTGTCAGACGATGATGATGCTACCCCAGTTTCATTTATTGATAAACGACGCCCTGGTTCTATTGTGCTTCCTTTCTTCTTCATAGCGTCGCTTTGAATCTTATTCACACAATCTTTAGAATGAATTCTCTCTCTAACGAAAATAGAGTTTTCATTCTTCTTCGTTTTCTTTTTATTCTCCAGACTACTTTGTCTCGAGTGTCGTTTCCTTGCACGCGTTTCTCCCTTTATCGGACTATTCGCGATCATTATCACAAGGAGCTTGGCATTTAGGGAACACTTTTTTGGCATTTCCAAATATTCACTGAAAGTCGGATTTTGTTAAAAAAAAACGTGTATATTTTGTTCGACATAATATTTTTTGATAATTTCAAAATTTTCGCCGGCAATATCTAGCGGAATTGGTTTTTAATGGAATTGTCAGTAAAATGAACGATTGCAACGATAAAATTCGCTTTCCGGCAAGACTTTCTAGAATATTTCTTGCCGAAATCACAATATTCTTGGGATTATTTTAAAAAAACGTTTAGTCACACGTATCCAACAAATTGCCGATCTTTTCCAACAAAATTTTCTTCTCCGTGATCTGTGGCGCGGGTGAAATACTTTTGAACTTGGCGAGTGATTTTTCATGCACTTTTTCAAGGACGACAAAATATTGAAAAATTTAAATACCACGATTATTGTTTTTTTCTTCGTGTTGAAAAAAAGGCTGAGTAATTTTCTAGACTACGCGAACCGCTTTTGAAATCAGCGTGAGATTAGTTTGCCGTGAAAGACTTTGAGAGAATACGAACCTTGAAGCGCTTAAAATTTCATAACTATGCCAAAGGTTGCGGCGAAGAAGATCGAACGACATAAATATTCGTTGATTAAATAAAGCTTACGCGACCCCTAATTATGTATAAGCTTCACATGGTTTTGTTAGAATCTCATTAACCAGCAACCACACAATAATGCTCGCATCGATTATTTCCGTGTCGTAACCCAACGGAGTTATTTAATCGTGATATTCAATTAGTTAATGGAAAAGCATAATATTGTAGTTAAATTCATAAGCCAGAGGGAATAATTGGAAACCGTGAAAATTAAAGACGCGATTGGGGCCGGTGGTGAGGATTGGCCCGCAGATGACGACGTCACTATACTGTAGGGCTACGAATAAATGTAAAGAAATAAACGAAAGTTAATTCGATCGAGTTTAAATTTGTGAAGTCGTTTCAGGCACGAAATCAAATGCGGAAAAATAATAATCTCGTTCGTAACTTGACGTTATTAAAAACAGAAGAAAACATTCCTCGCTCGATCATTTGTTCGTGGTTCTTATACGAAGGATCAGAGCAAACTTGAAATTGTTTTTTTCTTTCTAAATCCCTTAATTCTTGAGCTATGGAATGGAAAATTTTGGCCAATATATCGAATTTGGTGATGTGTGTAAGGTTTGAAAAAAAAAACATTTGATTTTCAGTTATGCAACAAGACATGCCACTTCCGGACAGCGGCGTCAAGCGCCAGGACGTCGATCACGTATTTCTTCGCTTCGGAAAACGTTAAACATGACCTCGCGTTGCAAGCTTTACGTCCTTTTCGCGTGGTGACCCTTACCGCAAGACATTAATCCGTCATCTTATATTCAATGAATCAATTAATACAGAATTATGAGAAACCGGCGAAAATAACGAAAATCCATTATTTTTCCTTACCTCGCATAGAAATTTTTAGGCCCAACATTTCGAGGAATCAGAAAATTGAAATAAGATACAGGAATCATTTTTGTTGTTATAAACACACGATCTCAAATGCTTTTTACGAATCTGTCAACCAGCTGCTCTGTCCACTCTAATCATTTGATTATTTCATCTTTTACACACTTTCCCTCAAGCCGGAAAAAAAGGACTTCGAGTCTCGATTGTTATAGCTTCATTTTGATGTTTTTTTTCACCTATTATGAAGCACGCATTGAGAAAATTTGCACATTGGCGCATTTAGCCTCGCCAAGCATAGCTTCGTACTCGTCGATCGCAAACCGAGTCGCAAGCGTCGTAACTGAATAGAAACAACGCATTGAGATATGTTAATCGTGAAAACGAGAGCCTCGACAGCTTTTTCAAACGAGTTTTCACTTGAAGAGAAAAAACTTGAAATCTCTTTGTTGAAATGAATGAAAAACGTTGGTCTGGATTGTATTTACGCGAAATTAACTGGTACTCGAATTTGGAACGTTTTCGCAACTTGAAAATTGTTAACTCGCAGCTTAACATAATGAAAAGGGAAAAATTTCGTCGACAGCCTGCTACTGTCAAAACGATAATGAGGAAACATGTGAATAATGAAATTTAAAAAAAAAAACCAAAAAAATTGATATTTCGTATCGCAAAACACGCGGTGAGCTGTCGTCGCTTGCGCATCAAAAATGCTCAATGCATGTTTACTTGACTTGATATCCTTCCTTAATAAGAATGCTGATACGACATGAAATACAAAGGAAAACATCGAAATGAGAAATCTGCGGGCAGCAGGATTATGCTGAAGGAAACACGATTTATCTATATTTGTTCAATGGACTTTCAGTGACGGCGATGAAACTGGTGAATTATCTTCCTCCGTATATATCTACGACTACAACGTCGTTTTAAATGATTATATATTTATTGTATAATATATGTATATATAAAACACGTCTAAGCGTTTTCTGTTTAATTATCAACCCGTTCCACGCAATTTTCCATTAATTATCAACTGGCAATAAAGCCTGTGTGCATTGCTGCTCATTAACCCTTCCTTGCGACCTGCTTGGGGTACAAACTAGTCCAGGCCTATTAAGGAAAATAATAATTCTTCCACTTTTGTTGATTTCAACATATTTCCTCAGTGCACTTAGCACTTCGTCTTTAAGCCTGTTATCACTTTCCTAAAATTCTGAAATAATGCAGGCTACAGTTCGAAATCTTCAACTTGGAATTTCGATTATAAAATTGTAGAAAAATCAATTTTTTATCCACTAAACGGACCGATCTGTCGTATTTGCCCGGACGTGAATGACCCAGGGTTACAGACGAAGTGTTAAATTTCATTTTTGGCTATATAAAATGAACAATCTTTAAAAAACAAAGCTTCAAATAAGTTTAGCACAATTTTCGAGTCGAAATATTCAGTAGTCCATTTGTTTTAAACACTTTTCGTCGCTGGAGTACAAATCTAGCCCATGGTGGCAAGTACGTAATTCTACTGAGTGAAAAAATATTCGACTTCGATGGAACTCGGTATATTTGCCTATAGTCATGAGACGTCACCGTGCTAGTCTGAATCTCGATACTAAAAGCTTATTAGATCACGAAGGAACAAAAACAAATCGCATAGGGGGATGAGAATTTTTAAATGAATAATCCGAGAGTGAGAAACGACGAAACGAATCTCGAAAATGATTATATGGGGGAATCGCTAATTATCATTTACATACTCGGCGAGAGGGAGAAGAAAAGACTAAGCAAACTCGAGATTTCGTGCATCAAAACGGAAGCGCAAAAACACGCTTCATATTTATTAATGATGCCAAGTTTGTATGGAAATGATGCGGATATAATTGGATCCTGAATGGTCTCTCGCGTCAACTCATTCGCGATGATAACCGCGTCGACGTCCTCTTTTTCAACGTCCACGGACATGTTATGTTATTTATCGAAATATTTGTGATTTTGAAATTTGCCTCGAATCAAGGAACAAAATCGAACCAGCATCTACAGCAGCAAAGGTAAGCATCAGGCTCGGCCAGTTTTTCCGAATATGTTTCTCGATGATGCGAAAAATAATCGTCGTAGGAAAATGAAATAATTAAAAAGAAAACGAAAAATTTTACGGACTATTGTTCCGTATCGTAGAGAAATTCTATTGATGATAAAAAATTCGAGGACGGCGTGATAAACGAGCGACGTTTGCCACGTGACGTTTCGCTAATAAACGCATCGAGGGCCATCGTTGTTGCTGTTTAGAATGAAGGAGCAGGTTTCCGTGGCGTGAATGTATCCTGTGCGAGAAAATAAGTCATTGCACCGACTTACGAGATCGACGGCTATTTTCTTAGTTTATTTCAGGGTGCGACACGCGGAAGAATCTTAGCAACATCAATCTCGCGTGTGGCCAATAATCATGATGGTTGCCGCAGCTTTGGGGAGGAAACGCGTACGAAACGTTCTTCCCGGTGCTATCCTGCTGTGCAAAAAGGAAATAACGTTGCATTTGAAGGATTTCGTGATGGCGATTAGTCACAGTGTGTGCACGTGTACGCGGCGGGGAAACGTTTGACAAATTTGTCAATTTTCGTACACGGCGTAAACGTCACTCGCGAATATTCATCAGCCAATCAGTCAGTCAGTCGACGGTTCTGAGGCGGACGAACTGATCCAACGACCTGATTGATCTTCCTTTTATATTTCTATTCGATAAACTGCTCCTTAATTTTTTCACGTAATTTTTTAATTTAAATTTGTACGTGTTTTTGATCGAAAGATGTGAAACTTGTTCCACAGCCATACAAATAACGGGGGAAAAAAAAACGAATGGCTCTGTGGAGTCTGATTGATGGATCAAGAATTTTATGTCCTGACAAATTATTTTGGATTTTTCCTCCTTGAGTCTGCTGCTGATTTACTGTTTATTCGCATGTTTCGCGAACGTTTATTTAGTCCGGGCTTTCGAAACTTTTAATGCTGCATGTACGCGGCAAGCCAGCTCGAATGTTACGAGAGAATTTAGCGAAACTAGACATTTCATGGGCGATAAAGTAATCAATTAAGTTTCACCATCGTCATTGGTGCCGATAAATTTTCCACGGTTGACAATAATTTTTTTTACTGAACACACAGAGCCGACAATCATTCGAGCGTATGCGCGAGGCGCGTTATAATTCAAAGTGTCACATTCGGTCGCGTACGAGTGACTCGTGAGACGAATTTGCAACTGCGAGCAGTGTTGGTAACCACGATGAAGAAATATTAAGAGGAGCAACGGAAATAAAAGATAAATAAATAAATGTTATATAATTTTTGACAATTTGATGAGGCGTATCGACCTCGGCCCTGTACCAAATCCAAATGTAATCGATAAAATGTTATTTACCAACGATTTATCATCGTGTTTGAAACGCCGAGCCTTTTAATCTTGTGGATATGATTTGAAAAACAGGGCTGACAAAAAATGTTGTTTAAAATGCCGAAAAGCAACGAGCTGAGTCTGAAATTTTTTATTCCATCATGAAGAGCCAGCAACGATGGAGTTTTTTAATATTAAAATTGGCAGTAGTTAATTGGCTCGTCGTCGATGAATCGGAGGGCAGAGTAGCGTTCGAAACAGGTAAGAACGTTCCAATAAGTATAATCAACGCGGTGCAACTTGGCCTGTAGTGCACTTCACAATAAAGCACGTGCGTATTCGTTAGAAAATTCTTTTTCCTCGGCTAAGCACTAGAATGCACTAGAATCCCAATTTTGTGGCTGATCGTCGACCTCTTTGCCGCTATATAAACAATACGATAAATATTCCGATGCTTGGGATGAGCTCTGTCGCAGATTCGGTGTTGCGACTAAGTAGAAAGCTGATGGTTGTTGCTGCACGCAAATAAGTTAATAGCGATTGAAAAAAAAGGGTCAAGAGGTATGTTGAGATTATTTGCAGACCCAAGGTATTGTGCAATTCGTATAAACGGAGGTTTGGCCGAGCCACAACCGTTGTTTCTATGTCCAAGTAACGGGGAAAAAGAATTTTACTATCCGATCGAAGCTGGGATGTTGCATTTGATTGCTGGGGAGGGTGAAACGTTTCGTATCGCTTGTCCAGGCAGCAGATTCAATCTCAAAGGGAAACGTTTCAATGACACATACGCGACGTGCGTCGGTGAAAATTATTTCTACATCCGAGATGCCGACATCGAGGAAACCTTTGACCGTATATCGTGCGAAAAATATCCGAATTACATCGCAAGGCGAACGGATAGGCGTTGCATCGGTGGCGTCGTATACGAAATTGGATTTCAACTTGACGATCCTATGAGCGACAGGAGAACGTAACGTATTTTTCATTTTATTTCTTCAATTTTTTCCCTGCTCGTTCCGCGGAAATGAGACTTTTGAGAGATTCGAGGAGTAAATAGTCTGTGTCGCGGGGCCCGATGAATTTCAAACAGATGTCGAAGATAAATATCGAAATGCGGATCGAAAATAATTGGATCTCTTGTGTGTATTGTCTGAATCGCAGAAAGGATGAATTTTATACGGTGATCGATCTTTGTCACGACGAACGTTTAGCCCATACGATTTATGCTCACTCAACGATCCGAGCCAGTATCGACGCAGCCCAGAAATCCTTCCCGAGAACGACCTTCCGAAAAGGAATATTTTTCTCAAACCTACCGATTAATAAAATGTACGGTCGAGACGTTCAACGTGATACGATTGCACGGATACTCGACAGTAAGAAATTGGCTAAAGAATACATTCCGGAAAAAGGTTCGAAATCCACAGCTTCACATTTAATTCTTTATGAAAAATAATTATTGTGGGTTTTTGGTTGT
This sequence comes from Hyposoter didymator, assembly GCA_037952995.1. NCBI lineage: Eukaryota > Metazoa > Arthropoda > Insecta > Hymenoptera > Ichneumonidae > Hyposoter > Hyposoter didymator. Next base: position 4,700,204 of record JBAJMU010000009.1, read on the forward strand.
TTAAAAAAAAAACAATTGGCTTTTCCTCTCAGGAAATTCTTTTCTGGCTCGAGGGCATTTGGTCGCAAAGACCGATTTCGTTTATGGATCTCAACAGCGGGCAACATTTTTTTACGCGAACGCTGTACCCATGTGGCAAAACATAAACTCGGGAAATTGGAAAACAATGGAAGAAAATGTGAGATTATTCGCGAGCAAGAGAGATCTCGACTTGGAAGTGTGGACCGGATCGGTGGGAATTTTGCGTCTTAAGGACGAGGACGGTCAAGGGCACGAGATTTATCTGCACGTTGATGATAAGAAAGGCCATGCGGTTCCGGTTCCGAAAATTCTTTTCAAACTCGTTTACAGCCCAGTGATCCGAGCCGGTATTGTTTTCATAACGGCCAATAATCCGTTCTTGAAAACTCTTCCCGAAGATTATCGATTATGCAACGACATTTGTTACAAAGTTGATTACGTCAAGTGGAGGCCTGACAATGCCGAACGAGGCCTATCGTATTGTTGCGAAATTGACGATTTCCAAAACGCTTTCCCAAATCTTCCTTGCTTCGGCAACGTACGACTATTGTTATAAAATAAAAAACCATAATGAGGCTTCCCCAAATCTTTCTTACTTCGGCAACGCTATTGTTATGAAATAAAAAACCAAAATGAGGCAAAATCCATTCGAATCTGAATGTATTCAACATTTTTAATCTATCACGAGACTTTTTTCTCTCTCTCTCTCTCTCTCTGTCTCTCGATCCCTTCCTCACTTTATGGACAACACCAAAAATCACACAGCTCCCTCTATGAAGTAGCAAAAAGTACGAAATTCGAGTATTCATTTATTTGGGGAATTTTTGTAGAAAAAAATGGGGCTTTGTATAGAAGAAATAAAAAATGAATTTGGTTGGTTGAACGTATATGAGTGACGGGCGGATGAATTTGGTGTTGAAATCGAGGAAAAGAAAAGAAAGTGCTGGGCTATTAGCAATGCAGATTATTGTTCCGTGATCTTTTCAGCAATTCAAATTCGTCATTGTCCATCGAGCGAGGAAAAACAGAAGAAGAAGAAGAAGAAGAAGAAGAAGAAGCAGAAGAAAGGAATAGAGAAATGAGATGGGAAAAAACGTGCTGTTTACTAAAGCAAAAGGTCATCGTTTCGTTAATTCATACTGTCGTCGATTAAGGTAAACGTATGAGGTATAAATATAGGCGATTATAAGATAGTGTAGTGATTAAATGAATACAAAATGAAGGTGACTAGTCAACGGTACGTTTACCCTGATCGATTAACCTTTCGACGGGTTACCCGTTAGCCGTCGTTGGTTGATATTCGTCAAACACGGACTAAATGCCTCTGCAACGAGTACACATGCGAAAATAAAAAAAAAGAACGTTTTCGTTCTGGAGTTTCTTAACATTCGGCCATAAATACGATTTTCCCCACTGCTGGGTGCGCATTCGGAGCCAGACTGAAGGAAAGAGAAGGAAACGCATAGTACAGCGTCTTCGAGCGACTGGAATTAATTTGATTATTTTTTCGGAAGGTCGCCGAGTCTCGACGCCGAGATTGAGAATCTGGGTCATTGGCAGCACAATGCGAGCCACACTTCAGTAAATTTTCAATATAATACATGCGCAAACAGCCGCACGCTATTTATTTACATGTTTAAACAAATTTGAATGTTTTTTTTTTTTCATTCCCACAAATTTTTCTACGGGTTGATAAAATCGATGACGCAGCCCCCTTGATTAGACGATAAACGATCCAATCGATTGGTCACTGTCACTGTTACGAAAAAGAAACGACGTTGGGAAATATTTGTTGCACCGAATGTTCTCTTGGAAATATAACTTTTATTCAATCAGTTTTGTGTCCTTGAAGACAAAAAAAACTATACAATAACATGAACGAGAGGAGGTGGAATAAATCTGACTGGCGCATTAACGATTTTGTACAAACAGTGATCGAGCTTGGCCTTTGTTTCCAGTCGAAGGTTGTCTGATGGAAACGGTCCTTTTGAAATCTGTGACGTTCGCAAGAAACGTGTCAACTCGGAAAAAATATTGAGAAAAGCTGCTTTTCAGTCTCTACAAATGAAGAGAATTGTAAAATTTTCAAAAAATCTCCAAATCATTTGATTACATAATAATTTCGAGCAAATGGTTTTGATGATTTTCTGCAGCAATGGTGGAGTATCCATTGACCAATCAACGAGGATACCGATCAAAAAGAATTCAGATTGACACAATAGCAGCGAAATATAATAACTCGAGTTGGCATATTTGCCTCAAACGTTACAGAATTATTTGGAGAAGCTGTCAAACGCATTCGAGTTATAGAAATTCACTGGCAACAAAAGCTCTCGTTTTATGAAAGCCACGAATTATCGATAGCACGAAGAATCTCATGAAAGGACAGAATCGCACGCCCGATTGCATTCTCACACCTCTGATTCCTCGTTAGATAATGATTAAGTTATTCGCAATGAACCGTATTTCGGAGACGAGCTGTCTCTGTCTAATTTCAATATTTTTATAACATTTGTATATTTATTTACTTATTTACTTAACTTATTTAGACGGTGAGAAATGCCGGAAAATTTATATCACATATTACTATGCCACCATTGTTTTCTGGTGACAGTGTCGTCGCTCTGAGAAATTTTAGCAAAAACATAATAATTTTTATTAAAATTCTATCGGAAATAGCGGAAATTTGACATTTTTCGCCCAATTTTAGATGAAAAATTACTATGTTTTTGCTCAAATTTCTCAGAGGGACGAAACTGTCACCAGAAAAATATGGAGCATAGTAATTTGTGATATAAATTTCCCCGCATTTCTCTCCGTGTATATATTTTAATAATATCACTGAAATAATCGATAATGCTCGGGATAACGTATCGCAGTATTGGCTAATCGTACATGCTAACGACGTGTATATGCTCTTATGACTAGTAGTGACTAACGTGGCCCAGGCAAATTCGGGCAAGGCTTCGAGACGTGAACACAGAGGCTATATTAACAACAACTTGTCCTAACTTTGAAACGCTTTGTTTTTACGCTCGATAATAAAACTATTCGATTGCACCGACAACTTGAGGACGACTACGAGTTAAATAAAACGAGGAGATGTGTTTTTACACGGTGAACGTATGGATGATGGAAGAAAATTCATTGACAACATCGAATAAATTTCATCAACTTTGTGGAGATAATTGGCGGGAATAATAAATAAAGCTGGAATAAATAAATGTTGAAAAACAAAATTGTGAAGAATATCGTTGATGAGGATGCTTTGAAAGTCCAACTCGTTGCCACCAAAAATAATGTTGTCTTCGGTTAAGGTGGCGCCGAGTACGGAGGCTGCTGTCAGCAATTCTGATTGCTTTGATACTTGTCGTCACCGTAGTACGACACTGTCACGATGTCGCCACCAACGTTGATAAGACATTGGCCCTGTAAACCAAATAACAACATTTTCGTATTTTCTTTCCTCTCCTGTTTATTTTGTTGCTTATTTTCCTTGTACCATTTTTACAGGCTTCGCGCGGTGAAGGGTTTGAATGAGGATGAGAAATACGAGAGCCGACGACGAGCCAACGAGGATCGTTGTCTCGAGTGAATTGCTCAATAATTTAATCTTTTCCCCTCGCAGTCTTGCTCTCGCCTCAATTTCGGATTAAATTAACCTATTCATGGAAAGACTTGTGTGGTTGGGGAAATAAAAAAATGCCTCAGCATTATCAGGACATGGCATCATCGTACGAAAAATTCCTCCAAATTCTTCCTTCACTCATTTTTCTCCATTTTCTATGATTCCGACGATGAAAATAGTGCATCGAGTACGTCAAGATAAAAATTTTCAATCGTTTTTTTTTCTCGCATCGTGGAAAGATCATACGCCCCCCCTGGTATCTATTTTATGGTGATAGTGCCGAGAGGGCTGAGGAGAAACTCGGATAAGGTAAAAGGCACTTTGAATATTCACTCTGAGGATAGCAATGGGGAAATTACAAAGGTGGCAGTGATATATAACCCGGATTCGCGGTTCGGAAGACACAGCTATATAGATTTCCGACGCAGACATTTCTATTTCAATTCTACTGTTCGATATACATCGAATCCTTTAACCTTTCCCTTGTTCTTCGTTCGCGATCTTTTGTTCGAGTCAACGGTCCCTCAAGGGGTCATCTCTGGTCAAATTGATGAAAAATTAAAAAATCTGTACTGCACAGATACAAATATACAACGTTTTCTACTCGAGGTTGTTTTTTTTGTTCGGCACATTTGTCCAAAGTCAGCGATTTCGAGATTTTTTTAAATGTTGCATGGGAAATAAAAGTTGCTCTTCGACTCTGTAATTTACGTGCGCGGCAGCGATAAGTACAAGCTGCTAATATCTTTTGATCAAAGTTGAACGAGAAAGTGTCCGGACGTCATTATTCAACAATAATTGTAATACAATGGATGGACGAGCGCGTTTGCGGAAGAGCAAAAAGCGTCATTGAATTCTCATTCGTTCTCATATTTCTCTTTCATCGTAGCATTGAATGAAAATCTGGCAAATGTGTCAATGAGTAACAGAGTCGAAGGTGAGTAACGAGTCCGAGTCAATAATTTCAGTTGCTAATGAAACGAAAGCTCCAAAAATTTGGTGGATGAATGAAAATTTTGAGGAAAAAATAAAAATTAAAAAAAAACAGGATGGAAAATCTTTCTGTCGTTGATACGGTCAAAACGGGCTTGAACTGTGTAATCACAAAGTGGAATTATGGGGACTATTGAAATTGAAGGAAAGGGTGAAATTTGGTTAGAGCTTAAGCTTGTTACAAACGTTCAATTCCTGCAGGAATAAAAATGGTGACGTTATTGTTTTGGAGCCGGAAATATGGCGCACAAATTGATGGACGAAAGCTCTCGTGGCAATTTGTCTTAATAAAAGAGTGGATGATTGGACGAAGAAGTAATTCCCTTTATAAATGATGGTGAGCTAGTAAAGAGTATGAAAAATAATAAAGCGATGGAAGGGGCATGAAAATGACTAGTCACGTAGTGGGTTTTTGTGGTGTTTGTAAACGTGTATGTGGAGGAGCTTAGAGGGTGAGCTTAATTGGCCAATAAAGTAGATCGGAGCGACGGTAAAATACGTTGAGATGTTGAGCTAAAATTCGATTCTTTAGTCGACGATTCTTTCATGTATTTTCGACAGTCTTCCGACTTTATTGTAATTGCGAAGAGATCGAATTATTTGAGAGAAGGAAATAATTAATTAAAGAAGGAAAAAAAATGGGTTTGAAGGGGTTTACGGAATTGAGTCGGTTGCGCTGGAAGACCTTCGCCTTCATCCGGTCCATAAAGTTGCTCCATAGCAGCAGCAGCAGCAGCAGCAGCAGCAGCTTTGCGTTTCAAAGGAACCAATAACGTGAGATTTTCTTTTTTCTCAACTTTCTCAATTGCCCCATGCCGAGAGTAGGCAAACGCGAGAACGCTGAGAGATGGAGAGAGACGAAGGATGAAAGCGAGAGAATCCTTGCCCGATGGGGAGGTGGGATCGGAAAGCTCGAGTGACACGCTTTGAAGTACAAGCTCGTGAAAGCCAAGGTCACGAGTATCCTGTTTACACTTAACTATTTGAATGAGAATTCCAAGTTGTTCTGTTGCATTGGATTACGAGACAGAGACAGAAAGGGTTTGAAGGGGAAAGTCGAATTCTCAAAAGGGTTAAAACTAAGAAAATTGAGAAATTGTTGAATTTATTGAAATTTTCATTGGAAAATTGAAATAAGGCTGTCGAGAGGCAATGAAAAAATTCCATCTTGGGAATCTATACTCAAAGATTTTTTTAGTCCATTATTTTACGAGTATAAGCCTTGCAGCTGCTACGATTCATCTTTGTGGTTTACTTTGCAATGGACTTACGGATACACACTAAGGACTTGCGCATAGCGATGGATAGGAACTCGTTAATCAATGATGCGCTATCTCGCCTAGTTCACGTTAATCTCTTATGTTCATGTTTACCAAGGATATCGAGTATTCTTGTAAGTTTGAGTGTATGGCTCTCAATTCCGAGTGGAAAAATCTTACGATGCTTTTCCCTCTGACTCAATCTTGACGAGTTGCTAAATTTTTCTAGTTGAGTTTCCTCAAATTATGGAGCATAACGTTTTCGATGAAAAAGTATGCGACGATATTTTAGTGTCTCGAGTAATTGAGTCCTTAGAATTGAATGATACTCGGAAAATATTCGCCATAAGATACGCCTACGCTCTGAGGATCGCAGCACAATAACTCTATGTATTATTTCTGTAATCAACTCGATGGTTAATATCTCTATTCGAATACTTTTATATTTATAGATGTTTCTTTGCGGAATAAATCCATGGGTAATTAAAATCCGTTGACAAATAACTCCATGTTGACGAAACTCTAAGTTAAATAATCTCTATTAAAAAAAATCGATATGCATGTGCATCTCCGCTAATACAGAACTCTGTTGATAAATATTGGCAAAAAAATCTCTATTCCGACGAAACTATATGCATTTTCATTTCTAATCATGAATGACTTCATTTAGACACGACTTTATCCACGTGAAATGAGTGAGAGTCAATTGCGCTATAATTTTCAATCGATGGAAAAATTCTATACGCCGAGTATAGAATTTTGTTTATCTCGCAACTTAAAATAATATAATAAAACAAGATCCAAACATTAGGCCAAGATATTAATAATTCCTTCCGAGTGATGAATCAAAATCCGTTAACTCTATGCTGACGAATCTCTGAGTTAAATAATCTCTATTCCAAATCTTCTTCGTGTCAAATAATCTCTATTAAAAAATATCGCTTTTAGGATGCGAGATAAAAAAATTCTATCCTCGAAGTATAGAATTTTTTCATTGATTGAAAATTACAGCGCTCTCACTCATTTCACGTGGATAAAGTGGTGTCTATATGAAGTTATTCATTATTAGAAATCACAATGACAAGTTTCGTCAGAATTGAGATTTTTTTGCGAATATTTACGAACAGAGTTCTGTATCAGCAGAGACGTACACGGAGAGAAATGCGGATAAATTTATATCAAAAATTACTATGCCCCATAGTTTTCTGGTGACAGTTTCGTCCCTCTGAGAAATTTTACCAAAAACATAGTAATTTTTTATCTGAAATTGGGCAAAAAATGTCAAATTTTCGCTATTTCCGATAGAATTTGAATAAAAATTACTATGTTTCTGCTAAAATTTCTCAGAGGGACGAGACTGTCACCAGAAAACTATGGTCGCATAGTAATTTGTGATATAAATTTCCCCGCATTTCTCTCCGTGAACATGCATAGCGATATTTTTTAATGGAGATTATTTAACTTGGAGATTAGTCAGCATAGAGTTATTTGTCAACAGACTTTGATTACCCGTAGATTTATTAATATAATATTAAAAGAGATATTGATAAATAGAAAAGTATTAGAATTGAGATATCAACCATAGAGATAATAACCGTTTTTGTAACTCACCCAATAAAACAATTGGAAACCTCGAAATTTCCCAATCAGTAGTAATAATCGATAGAAGAATTGATTCATTTTTTAATGCGTTCGTTTTGAGGATCAAGGGTGCTGGAACAACGCGCCGGAGGGAAAATCGATAAGACACTGTGCTCGAAGCTTCTTTTGGCTCAAAGAGTCATTGTCGAGTGTGAAAAGATTTTTGAAAATAGTACGAACGAATGAAAACATAAAGAAAAAGAGACTTGCCTGATTTTTGTGCGGACTGTGGAGAAGAACACACTGGGTCATGAAAAAAGCTACCATAGCATTTCCGCCCAGCGCGGTGATGTGAGCGCGAACGATGGCTAAAACTTCGGTGACAAAGCTATGAGTGAATCCACTGAGACCACCGTTCTGTGAGGACAGACAACGAAAAAAACACCAACTTGTTGTAATTATTTAAAAAATTGAAGGGAAAAACTTGGTCATGAGATTTAATCCCATAATTTTTTTTTCTTTTCTACTTCCCTATCGGAATGCTTATCTTTTGAATTTCGTGATGGCGGCTGAATTATTTGCTGAATTTGTTACACGAATCGTTCTTCAACTTTGTCTTTTCGACTTTTTGTTCCACTCGCTTGCATTTCACTTCTGAATAATGCAACACACTACAGTTTGTGATGAAATTTTAAAGTTCGTAGTGTCCCCTCGAGGCGGGATATTTATTATTAAAAGTGACGAGTGGGAAAACTTTTAACACGTTAAACATCGAAACGGTGGCAATAAAGAGCAAGAAAACTGTTTTGTGGGTCGTACGACCACCCACGTTTTTTCATCACCCATTTTATTAGTTTTTAGAGGCTTTGTTTGTTCCTTGTTCAACGGACGATAAAAAGCTGTCAATTATGTTTTTCGTTTTCAACGAATATTTGGATGTTATAAAAAATGTTAGATGGGCGATGTTTATGGTGAAAAAAGTCGATTTACCTCCCGAATGGACGTGCTCTCGCGAATGAAGAAAAAGTTGAGATTTCCCAAGTATCTTTCGATCTTTCCCCCGGGTAAATACGACAACGGCGATATATCAACTCCGTAACGTTCTTTGAGTGGTACCTGTTGAAAAAAAAAAGAAAACGGAACGATAGAGACTGGTCGAATGTGGTGCGAAAGTGAAAAGATTGCGTCGTCATGGACTCACGTGTTTGTGCCTATGTTGAAAATGGCTTCTTGTTCGGAATGGCGAGCGTGGCCTGTGCTTTTGAGTCGAGAGTCCTGTGAGCGGTGACGAATTCAAAGCGAATGAGTTTGCTTGATTCGTCATGGTTTCTTGTGCTGCCGTCGAGACATCCACTTGATCTTCGTCGAGATTGAAAATCAAGTCGTTATCCTCTGAAACGATCGATAAAAATAAGTTTTTTATTTTAAAAAAGTGAAAAGTGAAACAAAAAAATGAAAAATACTCCAAAAAGACGCGATTTTTCGATTTCGTTTATTTTTTAATAACTTTTCGTACCCCGTCGATTTTATTTCATGGCTTAAGCTGATTAACGATTTTTTGTGTTGTCTGGGTGTTCTAATGGGTCAAGTTGGCGAAAAGATATAATGACACGATATTTACCGGATTTTTTGACCGGATCCTTGCTCGTTGAGTTCGGAATTATTTTTCGTTTGTATTTAGTGAATCTCGTTGGTTCCCCGAGACCCAAAGCCATGCCAACGACGGACAATTGAATCTCATCCTGCTCGGGCAGTGCAACTTTGAATTGCATATCGCACAAAGCGCATGGAACCATTCTGCGAAGTTTGAACAAAACCGTCTGGAAATGAAAAATAAATAAAACATATATTCTCTTTGCACTCTTGTGTATTAATTGCGGAGGAGAATTTGGCGCAAAGAGTCGAATATTCAAGGAAATGAAAGGATTATTTCGTCGTACCTGAAGCATTCGTGCGAAATATTTCGATGGCATTGAGGCGAATTGTCCAGCTGGAATTTTGGCTCTCGATATTTGTGTGAACAATTGTAAATTGCGTACAATTTCGAGATCCTCCAAGCCTGGTATGCTTTGAGTATTAACAACGTGAAAATCATCCGGTGGTTTTTCATCCATGAGCAGATTAATTCGATCCATATCCTCGACGTCATCGACCTCGAGAACGCAAGCATCTTTGGTGCCGATTCCGAGGTCCAAATCCGGCAGATCGTCGTCGGATTCGTCAGTGTCCGAGGTGGTGGTAATGGAACGTCCATTCTCGATGTCCTGACGGAAGAAATCTTGTTATTTTTCAACTGGAATGATAATCATAATACAAACGGAAAATGAAGCAAGCAGATTTGTTGGATCGTTAATATAATGAACGAGCAACTTACTACGATGGGTTTGAGGCGATAAAATTCGCGGTTTTTCTTAACGGTTTCAATGAGATTTTTTTGTATCTCAGCCAACTGTTCGTCGTTGTGCCACGAATTGCCGGAAGCTATTTTCGGGATAGTCGGGGTGGGCAAGGCGGTGAGATAGACAGCGGTGCCGACGGCCATGCCAATGACCAAACGTTCGCCAACAGAGACTTGAACTTTGAGGCCAAATATGGCATTCATGCCTTTGACCTTGAGTTTATTGAGTAGAAGGCTGTGCAGCTCGTACTCGAGGAAAGGGAGGCAATCGGATATTTCTTTGGCATTTAATTCGCCCCTGAGATCTCTTTTGCATTTGCAAACTGTGGCTTGAAGGAAAACTCCTCTGCCGGTCATCGGTATATTTTCCGGTAGTTCGATAGTCGTGAATAGCACGTCAGGGACTTTGGCACGTTTGCATATCGCGCATTTAGACACATCGACGCGAAAGGGCACGCTCGCTTCGCTGTAAGGCAAATGACACAAACTACAAGCGCTCGGTGCTTGGCTCGGTAAATATGCTATTTCGTGATCGTTGCTCTCAGACGTTCTTTTCAATCTCCCACTTCCCTGGTGTTGCTGTTGTCCTGGCAAACTCGTATCTTCGCTGCTCTTCTCCGTTTTACTTGCAGTTCCTTTTGCCTGACTTTTTTCACGTTCGCTTTCCACCGATGTTGTCATTACCGTTCGACTCTGTGCAGTCTCCTGCTCCTGATTCGCGTTGAGCAAATTTATCACAGCCGCCGTTCCCGAAGCGTTGAGCACGCAGACGTCGTCACTGAATATTTTCAATGAAAAAAATGGAAAATAAAAAAAAAAGAAAATAAAAACATTTTCTTCAAATTATATAGCCATCGCCTCTCTGCCTTGATCTTACCAAATACTGATTTCCTCCTTGTAACCAAGAACGACATTGCAAGCGAGAGCTCGAGCGTGCGATCGCACTTCCATTCGAATTTCCGTCCACCAAGCGTCACGTCCTTCAGGTTCTTCCAAATTTGTTATTCTTTCTAATAACTTGACGGATCTAGCGCTCACGAGCCCTCCGATGTTCAAAACGAAACCCGGTGGATACTGTTGCATCGTGATGAACGGATATTCGAGCATTTCTACTGTATCCTGATTCATGGTCCTCACGATGGCGGTCGAGGGTCTCATGTGCCCACCCATCGATCTGTCGCTGCCAGCCAACGAATTTCCTGCAGGTATTTTATCCAGTTATTCCTTATTTACTCGATTCTCCGAATGTTTACAAAAAGTGTGGCTAGCCAATTAATTCGTCAAAGAATATTTTCTTCGCAATCAACATCGACGTCTGATTTTTATTGATGGAAAACATGATTTCATACGATTAGGGTGTTCGTAACGTCGATACACCGGAGGGAAAAATTCATGCGAAATATGTTCATTCGCAATAAATTATTCAAAATTCCACAATACTCAAGGTTTTTAATCGACACATGCTTTTACACAGAGGAATCGAAACCCACATCAGAATCGGCATAATTGATAAAAAATAAAAAATTTTAAAAAAATGTTTGTAGTTGAAGTATCAAATGAACGTTTTCTGATACGATCACTAAATTTCTCAACTTGGATTTACTGCAGTTCTCACTTGAAACACTGATTCGTTTTTTTTTTCAAATCAAGAGAATGAATTTAATTTTTTTTTTTTTTCAAATAAATTACGAAAAATATTCAAACGAGATAAAATATTGCTGGACCATTCTGGAAACAAATAATCAAAATCGAGGTTTTACAGCACAGATGACACTCGTGCAGATTTTTTAAACACATACACAAAACGGTCTTTCCAAATCGTCTCATTTCCGCCTTGAGCGAAATGATATTCGTTTGCTCCTGTAAAACATGAATTCTCTGCATATTTTTTCTCCAACATTGTTGAGGCGAAAAGAGACGATGTGATGAGAGCTTGGTCAAAATTTTAACAAATAAATGCAAGTACGAGAGTCGGGAATTTGTCCGAGCTGCAAATATTCACACATCATTACAGACATAGACAAAAATGGAGATTGAAAACTCAATTGTCGTTGAATTATGAAAAATCTTGAAAAAACGATGTAAACGTGAGGAAACATGAACGTGCCCTAAAAGTTCTGATCTCTCGTGCTCTGCTCAATGAAATTTCGACAGGATTGAGGACCTCAGCCAAAGTAGAAGCTTGTATCGCTTTTTCAGAAAGATTTATGGGAACGTCAGGTCTTTTAGGGCAATGGGAACGAAACGTGTATCGGGTGGAAACATGTATACCGAAATACAAAAAAAAAAATATTCCGACGCAGTACTCACGTTTGTGATTGAATCTATAAAATCCTGGCGGGAGAAATAATGTGAATGGAACAGAAAAACAAAAAACATAACTTCCTAACGGTTGTTTGTCAGTGGTTCGATCTTTCTTCGCTAAATATTTTCGTCTTTATTTTCGTATTGGAAAAAAAAGTGATAAAAAGTGCTGCTGCTTTATCTGGCTGGCCCGTACGTGGGTAGCTTGATGAGCGATAGTTGAGATACGATTTTGCTTTCGAGCCAAAACAGTGGAAGCTCCGCGTGAGTCCAACGACATAAAAAAAATAGACTAAAGATTTATTGCAAAAAAACTGAATAATAATTGATGGAAAAAAATGCTTGAGATTCCACTGTCATAACGATGCGCACCTGGATCTGTTTCTACGAAATGAACGTGCAAAAAGAAAGCTTATGAGTGGAATACCGCGTGACGGAGACGAGACGCCAGGATTATTCTCATTGCAACAAAATTGAAGGATTTCCGGACAACGAATTAAACGAGTAGATTGTAAAAATCAGAGCCAGGTGCACAATCTAAATGATGAAAATAGCCCAGAAGCGAGTCAAATTCCGACCTACGGTCTACCAATGGAAATACTAGTTTTCAATGCTGTTCAAGGTCAACGTACCATACGATTCCAGTTGAGCAACGATCGAGTAAGAAAAATAACGACAATGCGCATTGCTCGCATTTTTGAGAGTATTTCGGAATATGGTGAATTGACCTTATCGTGATCTGATACCAGAAGCTTATGGATATTTGGAAAGAAGGAATGAAATTGCCGAAAAAAGTATAATAAATTAGAAGGTTTATTTATCGAAAAGGGTCAGCGAAATTCTCACCTTTGGGCGTTATGCTGAGATCAGAGTCGCTGGATCTTCGATGCATATTGGGTAGAGCGGTGGTGTTGTTCTTAGCGGAGGAAGCGTTAGGTGTGACCTGTTGCTTTGAGCCCAATGACGATGGCAAACCACCCGACGACGTGGGAAGCGGTGACGATGGTTGTTCGTCCTGTTGTCTATGGGTGAGTTGGGAGCAAGGCACACACAAATCGTCAGTTATATTAGGGACGTTAGTATTTTTAGTAAGAGGGGGGGAGGATGAGCATGAGGCAAAAAGTTCTAAGCTACCAGCAGCGCTGTGGCTCTTGAAAACCGGATGTTCCGATGAATCTTTGGGAGCAAGCAAACCGGAGTTGGTTTTTATGATCTGAGGATCGATCGTTGTGTCTCGGGCATTTGATTCGTTATTGTTACTCATTATCGATATATCGGGTGGACAAATGTTGCTCCACGTTGTTTCCGAGCAAATAATCGATTCGGCGTTATTTTTGTCGTCCGAGCAGGAGATGGAATGATCTTTCGAGAGGAGGCTCGGAGGTGGGATGTTGTTTTTCGAGCTTGCTTCGCAGCAAGACGACTCGGAGGATATTGGCTCTTGGGCGAGATTCACGGAGGAGCAATTTCTTATTGGAAAGGAATGAGTGGTCAAGGTCGAGACGTGACCTGCTCTGCCATGAAGATGTGACCGGTCAGGAGATCGCGATCTCGAACGTCTTCTGTGCTGTTTCGTTCGATGAATCGAGTCCGGTGAAGGCGTTGCGCTCGCGTTCATGCGCTCTCGTTTCTTGCGCTGTTTACTTTTCGTCGAATCGCGTCTCTCGTGGTGCATGTGATGCATCATCATTTTCGTCTCGATCGTTTTCATCAAATCGAGCATGCAATGCTGCCGATACCTTCTCGTCAATTTTTCACTCATCGCCAACTCTTCCGAGTGAGTTTTTTTCTCCCTCGGTGCGCTGCCACCCGATTGCTGACTATTTTTCGCCTCTTCGGGTGAACGACAAATTTGCACGTTAATGTTGGTCGTTTGGATCATCGGCACTTGCAATCGAGTCGTTTTCTCCTCGGGCGGCGGAGCCACGACTATCGGGATGACAGACGATCCTGATTCTTTGCTTTTTACCGATTTATTCACTGAATCACTGTGACCCGTACGAGCCGACGCTTTCTCACGATCTTTCGCTGGACCTTTGTAAATCACTGTGTCTGTCCGTTCGACCTTTTTCTGGCTTTTTCTCGGATTTTTCAATGAAGAATTTTCTCGAGTCGCCAAAATTGGTACATCGCTCGTGCCGTTGTTGTCTTTTGAAAATTCAGACTCGTGACGGATTTTTGAATCGCTCAAATTCGTGACTCTGTCGAAAACGATGCCCAACGGACAAATTTGTTTCTCTCTGCTTTCCTCGACGGTCATTTTCGAGTCCGGAGGATCAACGACCAATCTCGATTCGTTGTTACAAGTTCTCGTTTCCAACTTTGGGATTGAGGGCAAACTTTGAAAATCCCATTTTTTCGCGTCCGGGGACTCGGGAGATTTTTCGATCGGCGAAAAATCGGGGGGCGTCGAATCCGCTTCGACGGGCGTGCTCGTTACGAAATCCAAATCTTCGACGCTATCGAAATGTTTCTGTTTCGGGAGAAATTTCAAGTGCGGCAATTTGCCTGCGGGTGGAGATTTCTTTTCGATATCTGCCAGAGCCGTTGGAAAAATTGGCTCCACTGCCACTTTCTGGGAATCGTCCATCTCCACGGTGTCTTCGAGAACATTGTAATCGGTACTCGAGTTTAAATTGCGCTCCGTTTGAGAATCGAACGAAAAATCAGTTCGAATTTGTGGCTTTGCGAGCTCTCCGAATCCCCGCAACTCCAGATTCTTTTCAACCGTTGCGATTTCTGGAAGATTTCCATTTTCGAACGATTTTCCAATCATCGAATTGAATTTCGCGTCGTCGAATGAGCTCGGAACGTTTATGGAACAAGTGTCGTCGAGAACATTGTAATCAGTACTCGAGTCCAGTTTTTCACCGGTTCTCAAGCTGGTTTCAACTTCGCGTCCACTCGTTGTTTTCGTTTCTTCGAAATCCCCGAGCAAGTTGACGACGTGTTCGTTCGTATCGATCGACCGAATTGATTGCAGGCTCGTAATATCGTCGCGAGAATCCTCGAGGTTTGAATTTTGCTCGCGAATGGAAAGAGAATTTTGTGGGATCGATAAATCGATCTGAAAAAATTGATTCGTATCGTTGGGTGTCTGGGATTTGATGCTGTGCCGATGCTGTTGTTTAGCGTCGTACGACGAAGCCACGGTGAACCACGAGGTGACTGGGACTTGTTGAAACATTTCATCGTCGTCAGCAGGCAAATTGGTTTTTGCAAGAGATTCAGGATCATCGAAAAATTTATAATCCGATTGGGAATTTGCCGAGAAGATGCTCGATGGATCGACGTCGTTGGTGTCGAAAGTAACGATCGGAGAATTGCGTTGCTCCACTGACTCGGTCTGTGAGGGTCGTGGAAATTTAGTTTCAAACGGCGAAGAAATATCGTCGAGAATATTGTAATCGGTGCTGGATTCCAGGCTGAAATCTCTGCGGGAATCGGCGGTAGGATCTTCTTCGCGAACTGGAACGATTTCGGCGACGTTGTTGCTCTCGAACGAGTGTTTTATGATTTTGATGGGAGAGGACGGAGAGAGAATGGGAGGATTTTTGGTGTTGGGATGAATAGTCAAAGCTTTCGAGAGGCTGGTAAATGTTCGAGGGGATTTTCTTTCTTTTCTTTCGTCCGGTGAGTTAGGATCGATGAGAGAATAAGTTTCGTCGAGAATATTGTAGTTGGTGCTCGATTCGGAAGGCTCATCGTCGTCTTCGGAAGTGGAAGTGTCGGACTCGGAGGAGGAAATCATCGGGATTGATATGTCACTCGCGTATTTCGAGCTGAGCTTGCTCTTTGGGAGAATTATTTTGTCTTGCAGGTCAGTGCGAATGGCGAGAGGTTCGTTGCTGGTTTCGACTTTGTAATTAGGCCCCGAAGCTGCTGCTGGTGGTGCTGCTGCCGCGTTGTCGTCGGTCCGAGGCTCTGGGCTCGGAGCGTCGCTGTACTCGCTCGTTGTGTCGAGGATAAAATTGACGGGGGAAGGAGCAGGAGTTTCGCGATCTTCTTTGACACTATCGAGAGGAAAACCCGTGTGTACGGAGCGAATGAGGAGCGCAGCGATGCCGTCGCTCGGGTGGCCTTTTTTGTGGGTCAATTTTTTTCGTCTGATAGATTGTCGCAGATCGACGATCGAGGATCTGTTGGATTCAGAGCCCGCCAACGACCACGTGCTCGAGTAACTGCTGTCGGGGTCGCTCTCGTCGTCGAACGAATCCACCAGCTTGGATTTGATCTGCGCTACTCGTTTCGGCAAAATGTTTTGATGCAAATAACGAAAATTTTTGAAACCGCGTGAAAAAGGATTGCTCGCTGGCTCGCCTCGCATGTCCTCCAACGCGAGCATATTTTTCAGCGAGGATTCGCTTATGAGATCTTCGGCGAGCGACAAACTCGAGCCTGGGCCTTTTCTCATCGGAGCAGCGGCGGAGCTCGGCGCGCTGCAGCTGCCGCTCTGTAGCGAAAATTGTCGGGCTCGCAATGCCGCTGCTCTGTATTCGGCCAACCGGACGGTCGCTCGTCTCTGATGTTTCGGTGATTTTTCGTACTTTGGAAACCTTTGACTGACCGTCGTGGGATGAATATTAATTGGGGAACGTGGCACGGGACTGTGACTCGGCGAATTCGCAAGCAAAGGCAAACTGTCATCGCTCTCGGATAAATCAGCGAGATTTTTTCTTTGTAAACCAAAACTCGTTAGACTGTCAATTTCCATGCGCGGTTGGACAAAAAAAAAGAGAAAAAGGGGCAAAAGGACATTTTTAATTGTGCGTGACGCTTGCAATATTTTCGTCTATTTTCTATACTACCATTGTGTCGAAAGATTCGTATCATGTTATTTTTTTCACTCACTCTTCAATATTGGGAGGCTCGGGAGGAGCAATCGACGAAATGTCCTGGATTTTCACGAGCGTAACCGCAGTCCCAATCCCACGCGCTACGATTCCTGATTCTCCTTCCAAATCAAAATTCTGTACGTAACTGTAAGCCAAATTGCGGTCAATAGTATTTTTTTCTTCTTTTTCTTTGAAAATATTGTTCAAAATGTAAAGAAACGAATAAAAAGACAAAATTCTTAACGGCTTCAAAACTTTACCCAATGACGGCGTTCCCTCCGAGGTCCAGAGCCTTCAACCCAATTTTCCTCTGAACTTCGCCGCTCATCTTGAAAAACAGAGTCTGTCTTGCTTCGTTGGAGGCTCGAGGAGTTCGGATCTTATCGATCCACTTGTATTCCGGATCGTCGCTCACCACGAGCTCTTCCACGAATCCGTGAATCACTTGTGCGTGATATCCGTGCGGTACGTTCGCAGCTTAACATTAGAAATCCCGGAATTACAAGAGAGTTTGGTTTTTGGATATCGTCAAGGCAACTTCTCAGCGGCACGCTCATCAAAATTATATTCAGCTTTTCTACGTTTTGGTTGTTTGCGAAAAAAATTTAATAACATTTCATTTCATGGACGAAAATTATAATTTATCGTTTCCAATTCTCTCGCGTGGTTTCTCTTTGTGCCTGAGAAGCTCCTTTGAGCCTTTTAGCGAAGCATCAAATGTGTGTTTCCTTACAATAGAAGAATTGAACGCCGCACGAGGATTGGCGGAATTTATTGCAGTCGGAAAATAACTCTACTTTGACGATTATATTGACTTCGCCTCGAATACCGTGCATCGTGTCGAATACTGGAATCCATCCGGTCATGACTGCGCCTACGACCATGGCAATTCTCGATTAAATCGGAGCAGTAAATATTGCAACAAGATATTAACGTATTGCTATGACGAAACGACTACATTCAGTTTCGAAATTTTGTAAAATCGTTCTTGGCATCGAAACTAACAGTTTTTTTCCTGTGACGAAAAATTTTCTGACGTTTAGACTTTCAGATATTTAATTTCTCATCTAAACGCGTGTAAATTGGTGTCACATTTCGATAATAAGTTGCAAGAAAAAAACAAAAGGAACGCAACTTCAATTTCCACGCGTTTAGATGGGAAAAATAAAAAATGGGAAATTAAATAGTAACTCAAATTCTAAACGTCAGAAAATTTTTCGTCAGAGGAAAAAAACTGTTAGTTTTGGTGGCAAGAACGTTGATGCAAAGATTCGAAAGAACCGTCAATAAAGTCGTTTCGTGACTAGACACGCTTTGAAAAATGAGTCTTGACTGGCTTACCGGCTTGGGTCGCGCCGCTGGAATTCATGGTTGCTTCGAGAGTCCAAATATTTTTAACGGCGAGCGGAGAGCCGGGCAATAACAAAGGATTCAAATTGACGTAAACTTTGCCGATGGCGTCGTTCGCGGAATAAGTGTCGTGATCCATTAATCTGACTTGGAGCGGCTCGTCCTGAAGTTCCGCGTCGTCAACTTCGAACCTGTACCACTCGGAATTCCACTGTGGATTGAGAGACTTGCGACAAACGTCCGTCTTGTAAGTGGTATTGCTGAATTTGATTTCTACGTAAGCATCGGTCGTGTCGCCGGAACGATCCATCACTGGCAGGTTTCTCCCTGCCAGTATCTTGACTTTTATTTTTCCAGGCATAGTTATCCCTTTTCATCCAATCGCTTTTCTCAAGACGCGACGACGTTCATTTGTCCTTGAGAATCGTTCTAAATAACGTGTGCAAAATTATATTCATTTTTTTCAACATTTGCTTCAGCAGTTGTCGATAATTCGTGAGATTTTTTTCTTCGGAAAATATTGACGAAAATACGCGAGAGGGAAAAAGTTAGGTTAAGCGTTGCGGTAAGGGGTTAAAAAGCAAGTTTTCAACAATGATGAAAACGTCAGGACATTGGGAATCAATTGTATCATCTCGAGAGTTGGCGAAAAACATAAATTTTTCCAATTTTATTTGAAATATTATTGAAATGTAACGAATATTTGCACTCGTCTCACCTGCTGCTATACAACAATGTGTCGGTGTGTGTACATTTGTACTTGTTCCGTGGCCGCGTGTGTGTTGTTTTGAATTCTATTTTCGTCAGCAGACGCGCTTCACATTTAGCACTGCATTATTTTTTTTATATTTAGAAAAAGTTGACGGAAGATTATAGTGACGAAACGCGAGAAAGCCACCGATGCGATAAGCTCCTAAAATAGCAAAAAGGAAGTGTATATTTCGCGGTAAAGGTGTGCGATGGAGTATTTTGGCAAATTTTCGTAACGACGAATCGCGCGTTGAGGTTAAGGCCAAAAAAGCATAACATATGCGTCATTTTCGATCACTCTTGTTTTGTTATTGTTTTTTTTTTTTTGTTGGAGCCGAGAAAAACATTATCGTAACTTGGAGTTTTTTGGTTATTATACGAAATTGATCGCCTCAGCAGTTTTCAGTTTTCACGTTCATATCGTTTTCCCCCAAAGAATTTCCAATATTTCGAGTTATATATTTGCCCGCGAGAAATTAAGTGAAAACCGGAAGTGACCTCGTTCGAATTTCGTTTTTTTTTCGTCTTTTGACGTGAGCATACAGCTGCGTCGGTAACTGTTCTCGAGATTCGATTTCACTACTGATCAGCTGGTTGTCAATTTTTCTCGCAAGTCTCCCTTCGGCAATAAACATCGAAAGAATAAAAATAAACATACGACGTGGTGAACGTACAACGAATATAGTACAACATTCCGGTGAACGGTACGGCGAGAAGGCATGGAAGAGAAGACAAGTGGTAAACAAAAACAACTGACATCGTGAAAATAAAGCTTTTTCAAATTTATCATTTTCGACAAGTGAACATCGCGTCCTTTTGCTGATTTTATTTGTACGAAATGGTTCGTTTTTCTCGTAGTTTTTACCATTTCCCTAACTTGCTTAGACTGCAGCAGTTGCTTGATGCAAATTTCTAGGTTATGCATTGTTTTTCATGATCCTGAAGTTTCGATCTTTGCGAATAAACGGACATTTTTCCAAAGTCAAAAAAGCGACTTTTGGTGGAATAAATAGTCGCTTTTTTGACTTTGGAAAAATTTAAATTATAATGGAACTTTCGTTTCTCTAGAAGAAACTTCAGGATCACTGTTTTTCAAGTCTGTGTGTGTGTGTAATTGGGAAACTGTTTATTACAGTTGATAAAGTTACTTCGACTCAAAAATCGCTGTCTTCGTCGCACGATCCCGGTTGGAACGATCCCCCAAAATGGGCTTTTTCGCCGACACCGCCAAGCGACGGAGGGATGCCGTCAAAAAGGATGTTGAATAAGAGAGTAGCTTTTCCTCTTAATTCGGCATCCCCGACGGCGAGTCCGATCAACGCTCAGATGCCGCCCTCGGGCTTAGCGGGCAACCTTCCGCCTCCCGTGCATTCTTCTCCTCTGACGTCTGCGCCGCATCGTCCTCTTTCCACACCATCAGGAAAAAATGAATCTGGGCATTCAAATTTAGTAGCTTTTGATAAGAAAGGAGCTTTGGAGGAGACGGTAGAAAATTTTCAACAGGTCATGAACAAGGAACTGGAATTTAGTCAAAAAATCGAAGAGGTCCAACGAAGATTTGAAATTTTAAAAAGTATGTGGGAAGAGGACAAACTCAAGGAGGACATTTGTGAGAAAGTTTTAAAAATTTCACAAGGTTAGCTGCTGGACGCTCGACGCGATAAATTCAACCATTTCGACTCGAAAAGTCATTTCCATTTATTTTTCTTTGTTCAACAGCTTTAAAAATCAACGACGTCGAAACTGCTGACAAAATTCACGTCTCGTTGATGATGGAGAACGCAGCGAGCTGCAATACATGGATTTCCGGCATCAGACACATGATCCTCGAATTACGGGAGAAATCGAGTCAAGCTGATGCAGCAGTTTCACTAAATTCCAATCCTTATCTTCTTCCACAAGCAAACGAGCAACAAGACTCGACATGAGCCTCGAAATATTAAATATTTGTTAAACAAATATAAATAATCATAATATTTAATCGGTTCCATTAAATTTTTCTTTTTCCAATAAAATCCATTCGCTTGAAAAATGAGAATCGATCAAAAAATGTAATATAATAATGCGGAGTCGTGCAGCGATGTACGGAATCGGAATCCTTCCATTTGTTTGACGAAAATGGCGCGGCACCGGAAATATTAACTGAACGATCGCCAAGACTAAGACGATTATTAGACAAAAACAATCGCGATTCAAAAATTACGAAATTAATTGACCACCGGTCGCGAAAGTAAAATTCCTTCTGATCTGCAGTAAATAAAAACGCGTTTAACTATTTTCCTTCATATTTACGCGACGGAGCTGTTTGCTCCTTCAACAACGAACCGCCAATATTTGTTGACGTGAAATTGCAACGAATCGTACGCCCGGGAAACGGTTTTTCGATAACAAAGAGACTGAGAGCTTGAAACGTAGGACGGCGGCTCCGTTCCAGGACGAGTGAGTCCTGAAAAAAGTTTGTTTCTTAAGACATGCAGCGTTGATTTCTATAAACGTGATATTTTCTGCTCATCTTATTTGTTGGTTTGTTAAAATTCGAAAGATCCATTTCGCAAAAATTGAAATTGTTGCAAAGGGTCGAAAAATGTCATTTTTGTAATTCTTTTTACTCCGAAAAGGTGAATTTTTGTAATCAAGGAGAGTGTGTCTACCGTAGAGTCTTAAGGATTAAAAAAATGTCACTTTTATAATCCTTTTGCTCAACTAGACATCAGTGGATTAAAAACAAAGGATTTCAAGCCTCAAAGTTAAAATTTTCGTTTACCTTAGGATACGCATAGCGCTTCTTTTAACTGTACTTTGCATTTTCAATTGCGTTTTTCTTTTTATCGAAAAACGTGCTGCTCTATTTCGTGCGGCCTGGCAGTCGCCTCGATCTTTAGATACGCTCCGCGCGTTTTTGCATCCGACAAGAGAGCGTTCCACATGGAATTTGCCTGACAAATCAATTCAGACCTGATCATTATCGTTTTTTTTTTTTTTGTTTTTTATTCGAGAGTGTCTTAATTTTTCGTCTGTTTACCTCGAAAGTTTTGAAGTTTCCGCAGAGAATTGTACTGTGCTTCGCCCTCGTTAAGGCAACGCATAATCGGTGTCGATCGGACATAAAACCAATTCCGTTGCTTCGAACACACGACATTATAATAACATCGCGTTCTTGACCCTGAAAACCATCGACGGTGTTGACCTCGTAAAGCATTTGTGATTTGGTCTCTTCCGGCAAAGGATCAATCCTGCAATGACAATTTACAAGCATTTTCCATATTCTGATGGCTCGTTGTTTGACGTTTTTTTTTCAGATTTTTCTTTCATTCTATGATTTTTTACCATTTTTGAATTTGGTCATTGATTAGCTTTTTTTGATTGTTATAAGGAGTTATTATTCCAACTCTGACGGGCGTTTTGGCGTCATTCAACCGCGAACTATCCATTAACGCTTGAAGCAAATTGACAACGAAGGCTGCTTCATCCGTGTTGGAAAATTTGTCTCTGTTTTGCTTGGCATCATGATCGAGTACTTTGTAGTAATGGAAAGGTAAGTTTTCGACAGTGGCCGAATTTATCAGTAAGCCATCGTAGAAAAATTGGTTTGGCCATGAAGCTACCGGTGGTGACATTCGATACTGCGTGTCCAATAGCATCACTGGATTCTCTTCCTTCATCGGAAAACATTTCTGTATTCGAGCGAATAGCGATTGGTCCAATCCTAGCCCCTTGGCTTTCTGTTCCGGAATAAAAAAAAAACAACAACGTCGACCAATCATTAGACCACTGTCTCGTTGCTTCGTATTTCATACAGTTCGAAATTGTCAGAAACCATGGTTTCCCAGTTGCAAACACTTGTTTCGTATAAATAGGAATTACGAGTGAACAAAACGTAGGCTTGAAAGATAAAAACTCGGGAAAAAACGTTACTCGCACCTGAGATATTACGGTCGCAGGCAATTGATTCGTATCTCCAACAAGCACGAGTGTTCGAACTCCTAACATTAAAGGAATAAGGCACTCAGCTTCCATACATTGAGTTGCTTCGTCCACTATGCAAAAGGATACTCTCTCCCTGTTCTCACTGCTGGAGCTAAAAAGATAAGTATATATATTCCGACTATTTCGCAGCAACCCTTTTGAATAACAAGAAAAAGTGAATGACGCAGCTCTTATTTTTCATCAAGTTCAATAATTGTTTTTTTTTTTTCTTATTCATTGAGGAAAAACCACACGGAAGTTTTACCCAAAAGTTGATTCCATCGAATTCGTGAAACAAGAGTTCAAAGTACACGCGATCACATTCACTTCCTTCAGAACTGAGATTTCTGGCCGCTTTTCCTGTTCCATCTCGTTCAAAACCGCCTGATGCGAAGGAAATGGTAAACACTCGAGCTGAGAAATTTTCTTTATCCAATTACGGAAGCACAACTTACCCGTTGTCGACAAATCAACGAAGACAGCTCAGACTGTCTCAAACTAAGTCTGTTTTTCAACTCATCGACCGTAGGATCACCCTTGGCCTGGGCTTCCTCCAGCTCGAGTAGTTGAGCATTGATCTCCGCTTCGAGGAGACGTCTCTAAAGAAAAAAAAAGAAGAATCACGATGAGCACATATTGGAAAGAAACGACGACCATAATAATACATTTTTCCAAAATTCCGTCCACCTCTTTTTCGTGAGCCTCACGAATCAGGGCCATTTTTTCTAGCACCAATGCTTCGAGTGAGACTTCCTTAGCGATCTGTGAATCCATAGATTTTTTCTGTCCCATTCGAACCATTTTCAAGCACTCTTTTAATTTTGGAACTGTAATCGAGTTTTTGGAATGAAAATTCGCAATTGTTCAATCTTCGAAGGAGAGATCAATGAGTGAGAAAAAATAAAATAATAAATACTTGCTTTTTTCTCGAACATCGAGCAATCTGCGGACAATTTCATCGACAGCTGTGTTCGATGGGGCACAAACCAATATTCCCGTTATTCTATTATTGCAAAGTATCTCCGTCACGACGTTTACTATAACTTTGGATTTTCCGGTCCCAGGTGGTCCTTGAATGAGAAATATTTTTTCCCCGTAGCCATAATGAGTTACTGCGTCCGTCACATGTGTCACAGCCGCCAATTGTCTCGAGTTGAGTTGATCCTGCACAAACAGCACATGAAAAATGTTTGATCGATTATTGGAAAAAGTAATTGTCTGAGAATAATGACGGAAATTCAACATTGCATGGGGATGTATGTGGACTCTGACGAATCGTAACGAGACCTGTGTCACTAGGGATCGAGGCTCCGAGCTCGATATCTCCGACAATTTCAAGTTCTCGAACTTGGGATGAAGAATCTTATGTTGCAGAGGCGAATGAGGTAAATACCGAAGGGCTCGAATCATTCGCAAACTTGAACGAAGATGAAAGATTTTGCGGATTGTGCAAACTCTGCTTGCTCTCATACGCCGAAGGTACGTGGGCTTGATGTAAATCGAATAGGTCAGTACCGCATAAGGTTTTTCCCCGTAACGTACGACTGTAAAGAAATAAGATCGTTCTACGAGTATTTTGTTTTCCGAATGCAAAGGCGCTTATGGTTGAAGAAAAATAATGCTTCGAGATTTATTACACGAATTCTTATGAACAGTTGGCAGGTTCATTACAGCTGTATCCATTTCGTCCACGTATGCAAATATTTTGAGAGGTTTTTGTGTCTCAGAACCAGCAGCTTTCTTCTGTTCCACTAACACGAGGTCACCATAGTCTGGATAATTGCCCGAATCGAAATCTTCGCGGGAAACAACGCCCTTGAGCGTCACGATTGACTGTCGACTACGCGAATGAGAACGGCTCGTTCTCGTTTCCTCAAAGTCCTCGCAGTGGCCGAATGTCGTGCACTTGATGTGTGCCGGCCTAAAATCAAATCAACATTTTTCATCCGCTCCACTTAGCTCGTATTCGGCAACGGCTATTTTGAAATAAATCGCTTTTCGGAATTGACCTTTGGTTTTCTACTGATGTGCGATATTTAGGCGCTCCAACATCCATCGCCTTTGAGATTTGCTCCCAGAATTCCAAGGCCAAAAGTGGCTCCATGATGCCACAATAATCACGGTGATTTTCGAACTTTAAAGGTATCGGACTAATCGACTTTCCAGTCACAACGGGCGGTAGAGTCTCCGAATTTCTATATTTCTTGGAAGACAAAAACGTTTTTTTTTCTCAAAACGCTGTATTCTTGACAAAGCAGTCTCACCCTGTTGCACCAAGTTACATGAAGAAGCAAAATGTATAACTGCCAAAAAAAATGACAAATTTCAGATTTCGTCACCTAAATCCTACGTTAATCTTTAGATATATCCTTGCGGGGAAAAAAAAGGCATAGTTGACGTTTGAAATGAAAAATTTTGAGTGACCTATTGAGGAGATTGATTTTGAAGTTGATAGCAATTGTAAAACTCTTGTTATCAACAGAAAAAAAATCTGGGAATAACTGTTATGCATTAAGATTTTGTCTGTAAACCTGCGGGACAATCGCGTCCGGGCAAACACAACGGATCGGTTCATTTATTGGATCAAAAATGGATTAGAAATTAATTTTTCTACAATTTTAGAATTGAAATTCCAAGTTGAAGATTTTGAACAGCAGTCTGCGTAATTTCAGAATTTTTGGAAAGTAATAAAAGACTGGAAGAACGTCGTGTCCAGATTAACAGCCGGAAGGTGCGGAAAAAATGTTTACAAAGTGTTAACGCAAGTAATACAGATTTTACCGAGAGGCAGCTACCTCATCGTTTTCTTCGGTCATCGTTGTATAATGGAACGCAAATGAAGCCTATATGAATGATGATTCTTACCCCTGATAACCAGGCAGGATCCCAGCCGAGGATTTCCAACAAAAAATCTTCAGAATCCAAACCATGCTCCGGAGCCGAGGTTTTGTCCTTTTCTTTGGTGTTGAAGCTTAGAGCAGTCGAAAATCGATCAGCTAAATAATCATATTTGTTGGAAGCCTTTGCATCGTCGGTCTCAATCGTTTTAGGGAGTTGCATAGGCATAACTGATTGTCTTTTCGCTATGTATGAGAAAAGGAAGATAACAAGTTTTTAGTTACGTGAATTATTGACACTTCCCGGGAAGAATATATCAGGGTTCAGTCTGAGCCCGTGATTGAAAGGTAGGAAAGAAAAATATCCATTATTTTTAGATATTTTCTAAATGAAACGAAATTAGTCGTTTGAAGAAAAATAAATGAGGGTCGCGCGTGGGTTTTCTGGATGGGCCGGACTGAAGAATGAATTTTTCAGTCACGCAGGGAACTTACCGAACAGTGGCTCCCTCCGAATGGCTCCTATGCCCCGATTATGTTTCTCTCCGAAGCAGGGCATTATTCTCCGTTACAAAGTAACAAATAATGAAAGAAATCAGCATGCAGCATGCATTGTCAACGACGCGATAACGCGGCAATCCTAACCGCGAGCAAATGGTAGAAACCGCGATGCGGCATCCGGGAATCCCAGTAGTCTCGGAAATAATTTTTAAACGCGACGCGCGGCGCCATTCACACCGCACTGATCGCAAGAGCTATCATTTCATAAAAATATATCAACGGCTGCTATTGCTGTTGGGCACTGCTCATCATGGAATCCTATCACAACATTTTCCACATTATTTGTAATGCAGAACTTCATACATCCCGTCGTCTTTTTTATCCTGTCGAACAGAATGTACGATTCCGTTTCGTCCGTCCAACTGGCCATACCAGAGCGTAGTGTTGTAAAAAAAATGCCATGTTTTTATTAATACACTTTATTATCGTTTCTTTTCCTCACATATATATACACACTCGCAGGAATAATACAAAGGATAATTGTTTCATATTTAACATTCGAAATGATCTGTAAATTATTTGTTGGGCTTATTTGGCGTTTAATATATTAATAATATTTAAAAAAAAACGTTATTTCCAACCAGCCAGTGCATGCAGCATTGTCGAACCTTCAATTGTCTGTATCGTTGTTATTCGTTAACCTGAAATTGATTTTTATGAACATTATATTTGTTTGTTTTTATTTTTGGTTTGCTAGAGTACGAAGGATCGATCTTCAAAAAAAAAAAAAAACAGTTGCAAAGTGAATGTGTTTACCATGAGAGCCTTGAGGATTCGAAAAATGGGAGTTTTATACATTCGTTCTCTCGACAACTGAACGGTGGATTAAAAAATAATTGTAATGAAAGATGCAAATGATTTCCACTATTTCCAGATATCAATTCTCAAAGTTGGAATTTTCGTTGATATACAATTGGATACGCGTAATCCTCCTCTCATTCGTTGGAACTGTAATTTGCAGTTTGAATTGCGTTTTTATTTTTATCGAAAAACGTGCTGCTTTATTTCGTCCGGCCTGGCAGTCGCATCGATCTTAAGATACACTCCACGCATTTTTGCATCTGACAAGAGAGCCCTCCACATAGAATTTCTCTGGAAATAAATTCATAAGCGATCATTAAATCGTTATTTTCTGATTCTTCTCGACTGAGCGTCTCTGTTCACCTCGAATGTTTTGAAGTTTCCGCAGAGTATGGTACTGTGCTTCGCCCTCGTTAACGCGACACATAATCGATGTTTGTCGGACAAAAAACCAATTCCGTCGCTTCGAACACACGACATTATAATGATGTCGCGTTCTTGACCTTGAAAACTGTCGACGGTGTTGACTTCGTAATCCATTTTCGATTTGGTGTTTACTGGCAAGAGATGTATGCTGCAATGACAATTTACAGCCGATTTAATATTTAGCATCGATGTTCAAGTTTTCCGTTTTTTTTTTCCAGTTTTACGATTCTTACCGATTTCGAATTTCTTTATGGATCAGAGCTTTTTGATTTTGATAAGGCGTTATTATTCCAACTTTGACAGGCGTTTTGGCTCCATTCAACTGGGAACTATCCATTAACGCTCGAAGCAAATTGACAACGAAGGCTGCTTCATCCGTGTTGGAAAATTTGTCTCTGTTTTGCTTGGCATCGTGATCGAGTACTTTGTAGTAATGGAAAGGTAAGTTTTCGACGGTGGCCGAATTTATCAGTAAGCCATCGTAGAAAAATCGGTTTGGCCATAAAGCTACCGGCGGTGACATTCGATATTGCGTGTTCAATTGTATCACTGGATTCTCTTCCTTCATCGGAAAACATTTCTGTATTCGAGCGAATAGCGATTGGTCCAATCCTAGCCCCTTGGCTTTCTGTTCCGGAATAAAAAAAAAACAACAACGTCGACCAATCATTAGACCATTGTCTCGTTGCTTCGTATTTCATACCGTTCGAAATTGTCAGAAACCATGGTTTCCCAGTTGCAAACACTTGTTTCGTATAAACAGGAATTACGAGTGAACAAAACGTAGGCTTGAAAGATAGAAACTTGGGAAAAAACGTTACTCGCACCTGAGATATTACGGTCGCAGGCAATTGATTCGTATCTCCAACAAGCACGAGTGTCCGAACTCCTAACATTAAAGGAATAAGGCACTCAGCTTCCATACATTGAGTCGCTTCGTCCACTATACAAAAGGATGCTTTCTCTCCCTTCTCACCGCTGTAGAAAAAAAAAGATATTCTTACATCTGAACATCAATCTCGTTGAATAATTTAAAAAAAGTGAATGATAACTTCAATTCTCCCTCATGCTCAATAATTGCAATATTTCGTATAAAGAAACCCGTCAGTTTCACCCAAAAGTTGATGCCATCAAATTCGTGTAACAAGAATTCAAAGTACACGCGATCACGTTCGCTTCCTTCAGAATTGAGACTTCGGCACTCTTTCTCCGTTCCGCAATCTCCTTGGAAATCGCCTGAAGAAAAAAAAGCGCAAACACTCGAATCGGGCAATTGGCATTATCGAATCAAGTTTTTTTGGACCTTCCGGAAAGTGCAACACACCCGCAGTCGTCGAATCACGATATTCAGCTCCGAGTGCTTCTCAGCGAGTATTTCTGCATTCTGATTGACCTCGCAACCCACGTCGGCCCGGGCTTCCTCCAGCCCTTTTATCTCCGCGATGAGGGAGCGTTTCTGAAAAAAAAAGAAAAGAAAATCAAGAGCAGATGTCAGAAAATGAAATAGCGGAAAAAATGAGCTATTTTCGGAATTGTAATTCCCACCTTTACTTCACAATCATCGAGAGCTTGGGTCGCTGTGTTCAGGGCTTTCTTCACCAATGCTTTCTGAGAGACTTCTTTGGCGACCTGTGAGTCCATAGATTCGATCTGTCCCAAGCGAATCATCCTGAAGCGTGTATGTTCAGGAACTGCAGTAAATTTGATGTTTAAATTAAATCGTTCATCACTTGTCGCAGCTAGGGGGTTGTTAAGGATTTGTTTTTTTTAAATCGATTATATTATGACTTGCTCACTCGGTAGAGGCACCTAAACGCAATACGAGAACCTATATCCCTCAATAAAGATGAAAGGAACGGAGGAAAAAGCGTAGGCGTCCAACAGAAAGAAAAATACTTACTCTTTTTGCGAACATCGAGCAATCTGCGGACTATTTCATCGACAGCTGTGTTCGATGGGGCACAAACCAAGATTCTCATTCTTCCATTATTATCTAATCGATTCTTGCCGTAAAGTAACTCAGTCACGAGATTTACTATAACTTTGGATTTTCCGGTCCCAGGAGGACCTTGGATCAGACATATTTTCGATAGTCCACGAAATACTGTATCCGTCACGTGAACGACAGCCTCCAATTGTTTGAGATTGAGTTTATCCTGAGCGACCAAAAACAACGAGATGGATACGTAAATTAGCGCGATGGATACGTTTTTACGGACTTTGACGAATGATAACAACACCTGTGTGAAGAGCGATCGAGGCTTGGAGCTCGGCATCTCCGACAATTTAAGATCCTCAAACTTGGGACGCAAAACATTGCGAACGAGAGGCGAATTGGGTAAATGTCGAAGGGCTGCGATCATTCGTAAATTCGAGCGAAGATAAAAGATTTTCTGGACTGAGTAAATTTCGGTTGTTTGAATCTGCCGACCAGGGTCCGAGGACTTTACTACAACCGAATAGGTGATCAAAGTGTGAGGTTTATTCACGTAACGTACTGTAATGAACAACAAATAATGTCATAACTGTTTAGCACCCGGAAAAGTATAAGGCAGTGAAGAGGCTCGGAGAAAAATAATTCTTCAAGGAAAACCCACACAAATTTCGATTATAACGAGTCAATGCCGTTATTTCAGTCGACCATATATCCTCCACGTATGCAAACATTTGGCGAGGTTTTCCCCTTCCCGGAATAACTTTTTGTTCGACTAAAACGAGATCACCAGAGCCTGGATAATTTTGCAAATTGAAATCTTCTCGGGAAACAATGCCTTCGAGCGTCACTGTTCCGCTTCGTACACTAGGCCGGCTCGTCGTATTTTTTTTAAAGCCAGGATTGCAGTAGCTTACTGACGAACACGGAATTGGTGCTTGCCTTAAATTCAAAAATATTATCATAATTTTCCATCATTCACTCAGTTCGTATTCGTTCGAAATTTTTGTTCCATCTCACACAATCGTTGCTGAATAAACAATGCTAAGGACTTACATTTTTTTTTTTACTCGACCAGTGTGATTTTTAGTTTCTTTGGTTTCCATTTCCCTCAAGATTTGTTCCCAGAATTCCAAGGCCAATAGGGTTTCCATAACTTTACAATAATTCTCGTGGCACTTGAACTTTGAGGGAATTTCACTGATCGAATTTGCATTAACAACGGATGGCGGCGTACGACAGTTTTCTTGTTCCTGCGAAGAAAATAGTGTTTTTCGTGTGTAAAGCGGAGAATACATTCGCATTCTACGCTGGGAACTATTAAGTTTATTTACCCAAAAAAAAATTGGTAATCGGATCGATTCTACTCACAGTGACTACAAAGGGTCTTCGAATGAGAATATATGTATGGGCGATACTCACAGTTACAGTCTTTGCTTCAAGGTAACAAATGAAACGCATGGAACATAAATTACAGCTATTACCTGCGATAACCAAGCAGGATCCCATTTCAGTATGCTGAACAAAAATTCTTCATAATCTGGACCATGTTCTCGCGGATCAGGAGTTTTTTTCTCATTCACGTTCCCGTTCAAGCTTACGGCAGTTGAAAACCGATTAGCCAAAAGATCAGTTGAACGCGAAGGTTCTTCATACTTAGAGGTTACAGGGCGTTGTTCGCTTGTTGGTTCGTCCTTTTCTATAAAAGGCAGGTAAAATCATAAATTCATGGTTCTGCGAATTTCCGCGTACTTGATGGAAATGGGGGTCCAGCCTGCGGACTTTTGGCTTGAAATCAATTCCGAGTTGGAAATAAAATATAGCCCATAATTTTCTGATATATTCCTCAATGAGATGTGACGGTCGTTCACGCGAGGAGAAATCAGTTATGGTCATGCTCGATAATTATGGATCGGTCGAATTAAAGGAATGGATTATTTTTTATTTTACGGGACACTCACCATACCGCGGGTAGTCGTAGGTATAATAATACGACGAAGAGGATCTCGGGTATGTTATTGTTCCCTTTCGCGGCCCCCCGAACAGGTTGCCCATTTTTTTTGAATGTTTGTTCAAATTTGATTGAAAATAGAATTCTCAGATATGAAACTCGTCGAAAAGAACGATAGTAGCATCACGATTTCTCTGCTCTATGTCTCTAACAATGAACGATTTTAGAATGACGATCAGCCGGATCAGAGTCTCGAGGTGGACGTACCACGCATTAACACGAACACGAGCGGGGGTAGACGTGGCAATCCCAACAGAGAACGTTGGGAAACCCTGTAATGCATCCGGGAATCCCCGTAGTCTGTGGAATATTTTTTAGTAACCAAACGCGGCGAGAGCGTGGGCGAGCGGCGGTATGTATACCGCCACTCTCCGTAATATATTTTCTAGCAGAGAACAGAGATTTCTCTGTATCTAGGGACAAAATGGATGGCTCAGTAGCGTAACTAAAACACTCGGTGCCCCTGACTCACGACATTGATAAGGAGAAAACAAGAGACGAGACGAATCACATGCGGATAAATTTCATGTCGCCCAAAATAATTTTCTTTTATTCGGCTAACCATTTGAGACTAAATAAGTGTACAAATATCAGCGACTGCTGCTGCTGCTGCTGCTGCTGCGCAATGTTGATGGAATGGGACAGTCTTGTCATGATGTATTGCTCATTATTTGAAATACTGAAATTGTTCATCTCTGTCCTTTTCTTTCTCCTATCGAACAATGTACGATTTTATTTCGTCGGGAGAGGCCGTCGCCTTAAGGTTTTGATAAACATTCCGGGACTTGGCATCCAGCAGGAGGGCGTTCCACATGGGATCTCTCTGAAATTCAATAAACAATAAAAATCATCAAAACAACGTTCGAATAATTTTCAGTGTAGAATTCTGCTCGGTCTATCGTGAGAATTGATACTAAAAGTTTTGTTGCTCCTTGAGTTTGCTTTTTCAAAATAGAATTTGTGCAACTGGCAAAATGATGTTTAAACTTTCAAAGTTTACCTCGAATGTTTTGAAATTTCCGCAAAGAAACAAGCTGTGCTTGGCCCTCGTTAAAGCGACGCACAATCTTTGTCGATCGGACAAAAATCCAATTCCGCTGCTTCTAACACACGACATTATTATGACATCGCGTTCTTGACCTTGGAAACCATCGACTGTGTTGACGTCCCACTCCAACTTCGTTTTGGTTTTATCTGGCAGAGAATCGGTGCTGAAAAAAAAACAAAAACGATTTACAGAAAATTGAAAATACTTGCTGGGTGTAATTTCGATTAATCGAATTATAAATTTCAATTTTTTTCCTCAACTGTTCTTACCATTCTCGAATTTTATTTTTGATTAGTATTTTCTGGTGTCTGTACGGGGTGATTATGCCAACTTTGACAGGCAATTTAGCTCGATCTAATCGCGAACACGTCATCAACGTGTACAGCATATTGGCTACGAAAGTCGCTTCATCCGTATTCGAAAATTTATCCTTGTCCTGCGTAGAATCGAGATTGAGGATTTTGTAGAAATGGAATGGGAGAGTTTGGAGATTCGCCGAGTTGTGCAATAAGCCGTCGTAGAAATATTTGTTCGGCCAAAACGCTACCGGCCATGACATTCGATACTGCGTGTTGAGTAGAATCACCGGATTTCTTTCTTCCTTCCTCGGGAAGCATTTCTGTATGCGAGCGAACAGCGATTGATCCAAACCGAACTGTTTGGCTTTCTGATAAAAAAGAAAAAGAAAAAATCAATATCCACCTCGTGGATCACATTTTTGTTGTATTTGGGAAATTTTGAAAAGTGTAAATGTGTTTTTTTTTTCAAGATTTTCAACAAGTTACAATTTTTATGTCAGAATTATGAATTTTGATTTCGAATCTTATCTAGAGACTCGGTAGAGTCTGGGGACAAGTACTCCGACAGCGTACGCAGTGGCGAAATTTGTTTGACAGATAAAATCTCGGGAACAATTGTTTTTCTCACTTGGGATATTATGGTCGCTGGTAATTGATTCGTGTCTCCGACGAGTACGAGTGTCCTGACTCCCAACATTAAAGGTATGAGGGTCTCGGCTTCGGCACATTGAGTGGCTTCGTCGACTATACACACGGATATTTCCTGACCGCTCTCACTGCGAAGGAAAAACATGCACTGAGCAGAGTAAATTTAACGAGTAGAAAAAAAAACTCGTTTTTCTTCTTTTTTTTTGTTTTACCCAAAAATAGATTCCATCAAGCTCGTATAACAAGACATCAGTGTACACGCGATCACATCTGCTCCCATTAACAATGTGGTTTCGGCGCCGTTTTCCAGTTTCGCCAATTCTTTCGGATCTATTCTCTCCATCTGTAAAAAAATAAATTGGAATGCTCTGATTAGAATTTGGCCTATTTCGAATATCGTACGATAATCAGGTTCAGCTCGTGTTGTTTTTGTGACGAGAAATATAATTCTTTGAAACGTGTACTTACGGGTCGTCGATGTGTCAACAAATCCAGCTTCGAGCGACTCTCAGCGAGTGTTTTCGATAAATAATTGGCGTTCGGAGTGTTTCTGGCCTGGGCGGCCGATAAATCTTGTTGCTTGGCATTTATTTTAGCCACGAGGAGACGTTTCTAGGATAAAAATAACACACGCTAAAAAAACTTCATCATCTTGACAAATTGGGAGAAATATATTTTAACCGATGAATCGAAATGCCAACCTCTTCTTCGACAGCGTCGATCGTGAAAGCGGGCGACATGTAATTTTCTGTAGTCGCTTTCACGTCTCTCCTCGCAAGTACTTTGAGCGAAACATTCTTTGCAATCGGATGCATAGTTTCGGGCCTTCCAATCCGAACCATTTTGAAGCGACCGGTGGTTTCTGGAACTGCGGTTGATATTTTTTTTTGAATATAGTTTTTTTATATTATTCCTGCGGCTTTTTACGATCTATTCCCTTTATCTCCACTACACGGTTCCTGATTACTTCCCCCTCCCCCCGTGTCGCTCACAGTCACCCTTTTCTAATGCACTACTAGCGAGAACCGCTTTCTGTTCAGCGATTGATACGCCAGCCGGTTCCTCGTTCAAGAGAGTCGAAGTAAAAGAAAAGAAAAAATACTCACTCGATTTTCTAACTTCGAGCAATCGGATGACGATCTCGTCAATAGCTGCGTTCGAAGGAGCACAAACCAAAATTCTCATTTTTTTATTATTGCTGTATCGACCCTCTCCGTAAAGTATCTCAGTCACGAGATTCACTATAACTTTGGATTTTCCGGTCCCAGGAGGACCTTGGATGAGACATATTTTTGGTAGCTTACGAACTACTGCGTCAGTCACACGAACGACGGCTTCCAACTGTCTGGCATTCAGATTGTCCTGCAAAAAAAAGAAAAACTTTCAGTCAAATGGAAAAAGAAATTGCGTTTTTACTAGAAAATTAAAAAAGTTATTATTACGAAGGATTACGTACGGAAAGCACATACCTTCGTGACTAGAGATTTAGGCTTGGAACCTTCAGGCATTTCGGGCAATTTGAAATCCTCAAAATCCGGATGCAGGATATGTTTAACGAGCGGGGAAACAGGTAGATACTGAAGAGCTTGAATCATTCGCATATCCGAACGAAGGTACGAGATTTTTCTCACTCTGCAAACTCTGTTTGTCTGGATAATCGTTGGATCCTGGGGTTTTATAATTACCGAATAAGTCAGCACAGCATGAGCTTCGTGGACGAAGGGTACTGTGAGAAATAATCAATTTCAAAATGAATTTGCTGTTGAAAAAACAAAAACTTCTCATTTCGAATGAAACTCATGAATTTCGTAATCCAACTTACCCAAGTCGCGATTGTAATGAGTAAATGGAGTTATCACAGTTTTATTTATTTTTTCAACGTATGCGAAGACTTTGTGAAAAGCTTTTTTATCTTTGGCGATTGTGACGTATTCGAAAAATATGAGGTCACCAAATACTGGATAATTTTCGATTGTGAAATCTCGGCGAGAAACAAGAACCTCGAGCATCAAAGTGGTCACTCGAATGTTGGTCGAAGGCACGGTCGTTAAGGAAATGGTATTACTGACGATCGAGCACATGACTGGAGCTCGCCTGAATTGAAAAAACAGAAATTATAAAAATGGTCGATTATCAACGTTCGAATTTGTCACAATGAATCATAATTTCTCAATAATTGCGCGTGGTCGATAATTTGGTCGTTCAACGTACACGATATTTCTCTTTTCTTCATCATCCAATTCTCTTGAGATTTGGTTCCAGAGTTCCAAGGCCAAGAGAGGTTCCATGACTTTGTAATAATCGGCGTAACTTAAAAACTTTGAGTAAATTGGTATGAGCGAATTTTCATTGACTACGGGCGGAGGGATGTCCATTTTTTTTTGTTCCTTGGAAAAAAAAGTGTTTTTTTGTTTAAATGAATGGAAAGTTCGTAAACTGAAATAAGGAGCAGCATAAATTGTACTTTGTTTTTACCTGCAACCAGGCAGGGCTCCAGCTCAATATTCGCAATAAGAATTGTTCCAACTTTGGACAAGCCGCTCGATTCAACGATCTTTTCCTGACTTTCTTCATCAGTATTGGCGCATCGGTCGACGGACATTTGTTAAGAGTGTTGCCAGGTTCGATGTCGAACAATTGTACTTTGTCCATGAGATTGAACGTTACATGTTTGGCTGTTTTAGATTTTGCTTTGCCTTTCGCTGAAATTCCCTTTCCAGATAAAAGTGATTTGGTTTTTGGGTCTTTCGACTTTTTCGTTGGTTCCAAGTTCAGCGTGGTCAAAAATTTATTTGCCAAACGTTCAGGCGCGCTCAATGCTTTGGCATCGATAGTTTTTGTTGGTTCGAGGCGTTTCGACGTCGTCGATCTCGTTGTTATTTTCTCTATTGTTTTACGCAAATAAAACTCATGGCTCGTTGGCTCTGTGGGAGCAAGGGAAACTTGTCAACAATACTCTTCCCAGGAGCAAAACGAAGGCGGCTTGGGCGAAGCCTCAAAGGGCCAGAAATGTTTTTTTTATCGAAAAATAATGAAAAAATAAATATTCAAAACATTCAGTGACGAAATTTGGTTGAAAATTTAAACGCAGAGAAGAAAATTAAGGGCAGCGAATAATTTGTGGAGTTTCGATGCGTGGTCTAGAAATTTAGTTGTTCTTACCATTGGCAGGATTGACGTTTTCCATGTCCATTGAAAAATCCTTGCTCTTCATCCTTGCTGAAGATTTATCACAGTTTTTGTTCAAAGTCTCACCGTTGGTGAGATTTTCGCTCATTACGTTCAATGATTTATTCTTACGGTTTAGTTCCTCCGACGATTTGGCACCATTGATTTTTTGGGTCTGAGGATCTTTAGCAAGATTCTGGTTCGTTGAGCCAGTCGATTTGTTGGAATCCTTGTCGTTCAATTGTTCGGATGATTCGGCGTCTTTGGAGCAGAGATTGCTTTCCAGATCTGACGATTGTTTGGCCACTTGGTCGTCGGTGTTGACCAAAAAATCGCCTCGCGTTTTTTCCGTTACTTTAGCTATGCCTTTTTTAGCGGGACGTTTCGTTCCAAAGCTTTCGTTCTTTTCCGAAGCTTTTTTTTTCTCGTCGGCAATTTTTTTCAGCTTTTCTTTGCGATCATTTTTGATGTCTTGTCTCTCTTGTCGCGTGAGCGAAGGTCCTTGGTGCGTTCGAGGTGGAAGGCATTCAGCCCATTTGTAATTCTGACGACGAGCTTTTTGTTCCTTCATTTGAATATATTTAGCTTGTTTCTCGCGTAAGGCCAATTCTTTTTTTTGCTTCGTCGTCAATTCGGGAACGCATCTGCTTGATTTTTTGCAAGATGCGGCGTTCGTGGGTTCTTCCTTCCTCGACGAGGAATCGTCGTGGACGCTCGACCGTGGACTCTGGTGAATAGAGCTCGTCGAAGCATCAGCCTCATTACCGTCGATCCAACTGCCAATTTTTTTGATTCCGCAACTGACGCCTCTCCTCTCGCCCTTGGAGAGAAACGGCGGGTCAACCAGTGGCACACTCTTTCGCGTTGAGCCATTCTTCGAGGAAACTCCACCGGGACTTTCGAGGGTTGTCGATCGAGCAACTTCCTTGCTGCTCATCGGTACCGACTTCTCCGCGGATGACGATGATCCCGACCTGTCCGAAGAACGTGATCTTCTCATTCCTTCGTTAATACTTCGCGACACTTCCGACGTTTCCGACTCGTTTGACAATCGAGATCGATCGTTGGAAATTTTCCGCGATTCTTCTCTCGTTTCAGGCTCGTCGCTCGCGATAGATTTTTCAAGCGACTGCTGCTTCACGTATTTTTTTGAATGAAACTTGCAACTTGCTCCACTTCTCGCTGGAGACTCTCTTCTCGGAATCCTCCGTAACGTATCTGACGTGGTTGGCTCAATATTTTTCATTGCCGCCGCACCAAGACCTTGCTCACCAGAATCCGCCATTTTGCTCGACTCACCATCGACGGAAGTTGCCTGTTTAGATTTCTTCTTGGCTTTAGTCTCAACAGCAGATTCCTCGATCGTTCCATTCTTCTCGATTTTGTCTTTTTCCTTGGAAGCAAGTTTATCATCGACTCGTTTCTTTTCCGCAGATCCTCGTCGTCGCTCGTTGTTCTTTTTTTCATCGTGGAGAGAAACTTTTTGTCGCGGAGCCTCGTCCGTAGTTTTGCTGGATTTCTTCAGCGGATGCGATTCCTCTCCCGATTCCGATGCACTCTCCAATCTTGGCGGCGAATGTGTTTTCGCAAGATGTTTCAATTTTTCCAACAGGTCCATTCTCGTGGATTCCAGAGTTTCCATACTGCCCGATAGTGTTTTTCTAATTTCTGCTTTTTCTTTGTTGTCAATTATTTCGTCAGTCTCGTCCTGTTCCTCCCCGAAGCACAAATTGTAAATTTCTTCATGTACGTCGTCGAGCTCATCGAATTGTGCATCTTGTTTATCCGCTTGCTCCGGTTGTCTTTTGACGAAGAGGTCGCGACTCTCGTTGAGAGAACTCTGCATGACGCGATTGTACAGAGGATCCTCCTCGTCATCACTATCGATGAGAAATATTATGTCAGGATCGTCGATACGCTCATCCCCAAATCTGTCATTCTCATTTTCTTCTTCTTCTTCTTCTTCCTCGCTTTTGAAAGATTCTTTTTTCACTCCATCTTCGAGTTCGTCGCCGAATAACTGCGAAGCTGGGAAATAATCGTCGCCGTCGTCCTCGTCGCTTACAGTTACAACGTCCATTTCCGAGTATCTCGTTGTTATTTCTTGCTTAATGTGTTTCAATTTCAAAGGTGTTGGTGCAGGCATGTTGGACGAGAAGCGTTTAGAATCGTGGTAAACAGATTCGTCGTCGTCGACGATCGTCAAGTCCGGCTCGTATTTGATCCACTGGACGACGCCGTTGTCGTTTGTCCGAACGATCGACCTTTCAGGACTATCACGAGTTTCCAACTCCGTTCCGTTCGCACTCGTTTCTCTCTCGTGCAGACAAAATTCTTCCAAATTCAACGGCGCTACGAGGAAATCCGAGGTCTCGTCTTTAATGGATTTTTCTCCGGTTTCCTTGCCGTCTGACTTTTCCAAAGCTTTTTCATGCCTCGCGATCTCTTCTTCTTCGTCGTGGCACGAAAAATCTTCGCTGTGACGTGTCACAATTTTCTCTTTCTTCCTTTTCTTTCTCGCCGCTGCTGCTGCTGTGTTTTTCGACGATGAAGACTCTTCGGAGATCGAAGACTTTTTCTGTACTTTCGGCTTTTTCCTAGGGGCTGAATCTACGCGATTTTGCTTCGACGTGCTCGCCTCGGATGTCACCGAAGACTTTTTATTTCTTACTTTCTCGTCTTGTTTTTCACTCAAATTTGAGGGACTAGTAACTTTACTGATTATCGAAGAAGGGGACACATTTTTTTCGTTCTCCGTTGGTCTTTCAGTCCGAGGTTTTGACTTTTTAGCCGATGAATCATTGATGCTCGGATCATCAATTTTCATAAATAATGATGAAGATAAATCCTTCTCCGTCGTATCGTTCGGGGTGGGACGATCCGGCGGATGATTCCTTGTTTCTGTTTTCTCATCCGCGCCATTAGACACGACAACCATCTGCATTTCATCGTCAGAACTGTTCAAATCTGAAAAAATAGTTTTGTCAACGACAGAAAGCCAAGCAACGAAATTAAAACGTTGCATTACAACACGATTCAGTCTTGTACCTGTTATGTCGATTATATCTGGCGACGGTAAGTCCGCCAATCTAGTTAGACCTTTCGTCTCGTCCGTTTTCTTTTCCTCAACGGGAACTGATTGTTTTTCATCGATTTTAGTAATTTTGCAAGGCACATTCGCTTCGTTCGTGTCTTTCGATAATCTCCTTTTATTTTCTTTTATTTCACTCGTCGTGGTGCCACCTGCTTCGTAAAAACGTTGTGCAATCGGATTCGGATCGGGAACAACCGGTTCCGGAGGAGGCAGCACGGGAGGCTGCAATTCGTTGCAACATTTGTATGAAAAAAAACCGTCCACTCGATAGACTCGATGACGATTGCAGAT
This sequence comes from Hyposoter didymator, assembly GCA_037952995.1. NCBI lineage: Eukaryota > Metazoa > Arthropoda > Insecta > Hymenoptera > Ichneumonidae > Hyposoter > Hyposoter didymator. Next base: position 4,740,406 of record JBAJMU010000009.1, read on the forward strand.
TTGCAAGAAAATCAAATTTCGTCAATATTTTGAAACACCAGAAAAAAGTTTTGGATAAATATTATTTCGAGGGTTCTCTTTACCTCAAATCTTTTGAGTACAAAAATCGTGATAACCTCTCCCGGTCCGTGAGAGCCGGGAACTGTACTCGGGGTGCCAAGGCCAATTATATCATTGATTTTCAGGGTGACCATAACTTTTGGCTTTTGAGGAATGCCATTGATGTAAACGCCGTTTGCGCTCTGCATATCAAAACACACACAAACTGTTTACACACGTTTTTCAAGCATTTTTCACATTGTTGAGATTTTTTATGCTCTTTTGATACTTACGCCATTGTCGATGAGGTTGATTCCTGAACCGGAGCGCAAAAAAAAACAATGCTCTCTCGACACCAAAATACTCTTGGAGGTAATGTCGTTTCCTCTTTTCCTGCCGCATTGGTACTGGAGGAAAAAATACATTACTGTGGTTAGAAACTTGTATTTTAATTCTTCGTCTTTAAACCTGGTTCCTTTGTGTCCGGGCAAATACGACGGATCCGTCTATTCGTTGGATGAAAAATGAATTTTCCCACAATTTGGTAATTGAAATTCCAAGTCAGAGATTTTAAACAGAAGCTTGCATTTTTTCAGAATTTTTGGAACGGAATCACAGGAAGAGTCCGGATTCGTCCGCCTGGAGAAAGAGGCAGACAAATCCGGCCAGCAAGAAAACGGCAATGTTTGCTTTTTTTGAATCTCAAAACCCTGAGTTTCCGGTTGCAAAAAAGTTGAAACTGGGAACTTAACCGAACCATTTGATTTTTACTCGTTGACAAAAAGAAAACTTGACCCTTCGTTACTGGCAAAAATTGCATGTTGCACTTGAAAAACTGAAAAATTTAGACGCCGTGCAAATCGCACCGCGTATACCTTCGATGCATACGTTAAAATAATGACAATCGAAGATTGCAATTGTTCTAAGTTGCTTGAAACATTCGAACGAAACGCTATTTCGTTGTTTTTGTTTCAAAATCATTTTTTTCGTCAGGTGTGGTTCACAAAAACAAAATTCAGATTTCTCCTTCTTTCCGTTTTCGAACATTTTAAAATATATTCAATATGCGACGGGAAACACGTGCAATTGGGTAAATACGAGTTCTTATCAGTCCATATCACGATTGCTCATTCTAAACAAAGAAACGCGATGGCGAAATTTGAAATAAGAAAAAAAGAAATAACTCCGAAATACAAACCATCGATTTATTTTGACGAAGAATAAATGTTTCGCCAGTATTAATGTCTCGTAAGACTAAATCACCGCTCGTGTCGTTTGGATCCATTATAAATGTTGATTAATTGTTTTTATTTTTATGTTTATGCCTGTTCCGCCGTTTTAGGTGGCCGCGCGACGCTGCGACGACCAACATAACCTACAACTCAAGGAAAGTTCAATCGACGCAAAACCTGCGTCCGAAAGAAAAAAGGTTTCCTGTTTATCGACTTTGACATTTCTTTGATTTTGATAAGAATTTTTGCAAATCCGTTGTTGTTGAAATGCCCCTCAAAGTCGAAAACAAAGAAGGTTGCAAGGATAAGAGTGGAAAGCACAATAACAAAGTGGGAATAACAGCGTATAGCGCGTCTACTGCGCCTACAGTGTCCACACGTGTTCGTAGAAATTACGAAATATAAACATAGAACGCGAAAAAAGAACAACTAGAGTCAAGAATCAGCTTGTTGAAAACTTTCGAAAATTCACGTCGCAAAAGCTCGATATTGCGAGAAAAATTAATGTTGTATCGCATTCTCTGATAAGAGGAGAAATTTTATTCTTCATAGGCGCGCATTTTTTTCGATATCGCACTATTTCCTGATAACTCTGTATAAATTGCCAAGGCCAAGTACCATATCGGCTAAGCCAGTATGACTGCAGCAAGCTCTGAAAGTAAACGCGGACTTATTTTGATCCCGGTCGTTCCTCCGATTCTCCAAAACATTGTTTCCTTATTATTTTTGTCCAAGGACATGCGACCTCGAGAAACCACTAGCATTTTAACAGATTTTGGGTGAAAGATAATTCCAAAGAACAGGGGCAAGCGGAACAAAGACAAAAAGAATTCAGATACTGAGTGCGGAGGGTGCGGAGAGACGCCCGAGTGCTTTCCGTGGCCGTATTCGCAGTTGTCAAACATTCGCATATCGCAACTGTGTTGTATACAATACCCAAAGCGCTTGAATGGACCCTGTTTTTTTCTTTAATGGATTAGTAGTCGACTATGTTTCTACCTGAAGTGGAAAAAAAAACACAGCTGCGTTATCGAGAGCGACTATGAAATAATTCCAAAACTCCACGCTGACGATCCAAATGCTGGGCAGCCGGCAGATTCTATCGAGTGACTAATTTTCACCGCGTAACCATTCTAAACAGTTTTTCGTTCAACCGCAACTAATCGAGGAATTATCTAGACGATAAAAAAAAAAGTGTTTTGACCCCGTGATTTCGATCGTGTCACACTGGACTCAATTCTCTTGTTATCATCGTGTTTAATGTCTGCCATCTGTGTATGATCAATTAGTTAAATGGGAAGTGCCGACGACGCGTGTAGAATATTGGAAATCGCATTTTTCAAGTATAGAACGACGTCATGCGTGAGTATAAACGGGCCACAAAATGTTTAACACATATTTGAGTTAAGGAAGCAACTGCGTGTTCATTGGCATTGATATATATTGCTCGTTCTAATTTTTTTAGTCAATATTATTTGAATTGCTGAGAATAACCGTAATAAAAATCAGACTCATCCGCATTGCGGTGCATTTACATTCTGTCCATTTATGAGAGAAGAAGCACGTTCGTGATGTCGACGTTAGTAATTCTTCTTTGCACTGCCGGTTTCTTCGCCACGGTAGGAAAGCTCGATCGTTTTTCTAACCCTCATTGATCTTAATCATTCAACTGTGCCAGCGAGGTGGAATTTTTTTTAAAACCAGATTTCGTCTGACGAAACGCGTGTGTGTGAAAAAAAAAATGGAAACTGGAATTGACTGCATGTTGGCAGTTGGCAATGCTATTCGTGATTGGGAAACAATAAATATTCTTTGTTTTCAAGTATTTACTTGGCTCTAGCCACTGCCAATGATGCCATGACGTTTCTATTCAATAAAAATCATCCATCATCTTCAAATTTATTTTCTACTATTCTTGTTATCGTGGCGAACTATTCGTAAAATAAAAAATTGCTCACTTTCCATACCGTGAGCTGTGCAATTTTTTTTCGAGATTTTCGGGAAATTCCAATTTCGTTGTTTTCCAACAATGGAAATTTTCATCATTACCCACCGCCACAATCATTAGAAATATTCTAAGCAATGTTCCATCAAGGTTTCAAGTTGAAATCTCTAATGCCAAGCATTTCATTGTGTTCTTGCGATATCCATAGAAAACGACCAGTTACGCGTTCAGTTCCGAGATCTTGGATAAAGAGACAGTCAATCGTCAAATCGACCAGGCACTAGAACAGATCGGCAAACGCACCGCTCAAATATATCGTCGAGTTCTTGGCTCAGGACTGCAGGACGCTCAACAGAAGTTCGTTGTTGTTCAGCCGTACATAAAAAAAGCATATCAACATCTCACGATCGTAAGAACTATACGTTGGGAACGTTGATTCTCGCTGTGACACTTGATGGAATGTTTCTTGATTTTTTAATGAAGCTCGAAAACTTCGTCGACAACTTCATCAAGCTGGAGGGTGAAAAACATTTCAACGAAAGCGAATGCCGGGAATACTTCTACGAATACAAGGAGGAATTCGATGAGGCGGTCTTGAGTGCCATTGGTCGAGCGACCGACGATGTATTTCAGAATTCTTTCTTAATGATTGGACAATTTTTACACGCAGCCCATGAAAAAAAGCGTACGCTAAGCGCTCTCAGAGTTCAGTCAAACGAGTGTAATGCGTTTCAATGCAATGATGTAAGTAGCAGAAGGTATCCTGCTGGTACTTGACTTGATAGCCCTTTTCAACAGCATCAACACCTCCAGGACACCTCTCCTGACAAAATCTTAACTTTTTTCAAATTCTGCACCTTGCTAAGTAATCAAAGGTGAGAAGCGGCCTGGAATTGCACCAGGTAGAGAAATGGACTATGGACTACTAATTTCGACGAAAATCTGAATCATTACATTCATTCACAGAGGTTTCAGAAATTTCGTTCTTCATTTATCGATTTCTGCGAAATCATAGGTCGCAAAAAACTCTAACATATTTTTCGATTTTGAGAATTCGATGTCCTTAGAACCCACATAGATGAGAAGGGTATCCTCTCGTAATAAAGTAAAATTTCAGCATAAAATATTTGAACGCATCGGTTTTTTCTTTCCAGATTATCGAGAAGGTTCGAATCATGTTGATTGATTTTTTCGAAACTGCTGACAAAACTCAAAACTATTACGTGAAAATGGCCAACGGATCGGGAATCATAAAGAGATTGCGGGAACAAACCGACTGGGATAATAACTTCGGCAAAGGACAGGAAGTCCTTCGGAAAGTTTTTGAATGCGTGCATTACGCTAGTCGTGATTAATCCTCAATGTTTATATTGTTTCCAAGGACAAATATACTATTCCTTCCGTATATCTCAACGTTCGTGTCAATCACACAATATCATGAAAATTTTTGTATACTTTCTACAAATATGGATCGTTCATGTAGCAAAATATTTTCCAGTGTCTAATAAAACGTACCTGAAAAAAAAAGTTTCAGAAAAAGGAGTTTTTTTGGCACCATAAGGAGCCCTAACCCTTTGAGGCCTGGGTGAGCACGGAAAACGTTTGCTCCGTGACCAGAGCGAAAAGCTTCAACGGCAATGCGTGTGCAAACTCAATTCGAGTGCTGATACCTGGAAAACAGGTGTCGGGTTAGCTTGTCAAAGTCTTCCTTGTCATGTTTATCGTGTGTGCGTGATCCAGGGATTCATATGCGTATGGAAATATATGAATTTATTTTCCGGCGATGTATATAGCAACTGGCGAACTGTGTGTCGTTCGTAAATATGACATCAATAGTTTTTATTCCTTCGTTGGCTTTTATCATATTTCCAATATGATTATGAAAAAATTGTATCAGCAGCAAATGTTTGACGTTTTTCGAACGAATAGATTAAATTTCCGCTTCGTATAACGATATCTTCACGAGCAGCCAAGTTTTCTTATCATTATTTTTATTTTTTATCCAATATTATTTCTGTATTGAAAATTGCTATAAAAGCCTGACGAATTATACCTGAATTAGCTTTTATTGAGCCTCGAGGAACGAAACACGATGACAGTGTCGACGGTCGCTCTACTTCTCTGTGCTGCCGGTTTCTTCATATCTGTAAGCAATTACTCGATCGCGTCCCCTGATTCCTCTTAGTTTTATAGTAATCATTGAATCATATCGGCGAGGGTGATACTGCAGCCATGCATTTTCTAGTAATAGTTCGATATACGTGTAGGGAACGTCCAGCAATTACGAGACTTTGGACAGAGAGACAGTCAGTCGTCTGATCGATCATGTAATCGATGAGATCAACGAAAGCGTTGAGCGAGTATTTCGTCAAGTTCTCGATTCTGGTCTTCCGGACGTGGAAGAAAGAGTTGCCGTTCTTCTGCCGTACAAAATGAAAGCTCGCCAACATCTTTCAACGGTAAGCATAAGATACAGCAATTAATAACGACAATTCATCCAGATTCCCTAAACTTGGTTCGCGTGACTCCATTGTTATGCACGTTCATGAAAACAGAAATAATTGTTTTCTGATTAATTTTCTCATGCAGCTTGAGACCGTCATGAACCACTTCATCAAACTGGAGAATGTCAACGATTTCAATGAAACGGAATGCCGGAAACATTTCTATGATTACAAAAAAATGATCAACGAGAATGTCATTACTCGGATGGATAGCGTGCCGCATATCGTATTCAATACCTCGCTGTCATTAATCGCGGAACTGACACGTACATCCAAACAACAGAAGAGTAAGCTGATCGAGCTCAAAGTTCGTGCAAACACGTGTCTCACGGATGAATGTGAAGATGTAAGTAGCCGCAAATCTCCTGCTGTCATTTTTCGCAAAATCTTTTCAATATAAAGTCAATGATGCCTGTACGATTCGAAAACGAAATTTCAAGTCCCATTCACTCATTTTTCTTCTAGATCAGCGCAAGCGCAGAAAATATCTACACAAATCTCTTGCCGGCCACTGTCAAAGCTCAAGAGTCTTACATGAGAATGATCAACGGGTCAAGCATTATAGAGGAAATGCACAAGTACACTGACTGGGATAAGCGCTTCAACGAGGGAGTGGAGGCGCTCCGAAAAATGTATGAATGCGTTCACTATAAGCGTCGTAATTGGTCCTAAACATTCCATTCCGTAAATTGATGGTTCTGGATCATGTGGTATTAAATTTTGTTCAATATTTGACGTCGAACCATTTGAGGCCAACGTCGTTTTCATGTGAGAAGTTAAGATCAAATATTTGACATACCATAGTGCGTCATATGATGTTTATGTTGTCATTGGACCCAATAATTTCTTTATCGTTATCTTCTTCGTGATCAAATATAGTTTCATACAGCAGCTGCGGGTTGAATAAAAATTTTCATGTTTAAACGACTCGAGGATAATTTCGCATCGTCACCTGAAATATATAACTATAGCTCGCAAAAAGAAACAAAATTTCAACGAGTTGACCTGTTTTTTAATGCATGCGAGTTGAAGCTGACGCTGCCACGACTTTTCATCCGTGGCCCCCGCAAATAAGGAAACCTTCCAATCCTTGCTGACCAGTCATTTGAGGCAATTGTTGCTTCGTCCCAAAATCATACACAGAGTCAAATAAACATTTCTCCGTATGTTTCGTAATCACTCATCCCAACGGTTCTATATGTGACCGATTTTTGTCAACGATAAGCTTCGATTAACCATGTCGGATACAATAATCAATCGATTACGGATCATCCAATAATGTTTACGTCCATGGATCACAATCACGTCAAACTGAATAAATAAGTTGTAAATAAAGCAAATGATTACAAACTGGAAAAGAGAGGAGAAACACGACGAGAAGGGAAACAAGAACCACGAAATAAACCAGACAATTTCGAGATTTGGATAAATCCGCTTCACTATAATGTTTATTAATAAACATTTCGTACATGTATATATGTATATATGTATATAATTGTATATATGTATTGACATTGACAAATACATATAAAAATACATGATACATACATACATGCATACATACAGACACGCATACATACGTACATACAAACAAACATACATGCATACATACACATTGACATAACCACGAACAGCGTGTGTAACCGTCTGTGTATGTATGTATACACGTATATACACATGTATAGATAGATTAATATTAATTTTGTTACAATATTCATACCTGTCGTGTGTGTGTGTGGGTGTGTGTGTGCGTGGGTGTGTCGGTGTGTGTATGTGTATGTGTTGCAATTATAGTTTATCGTTATTTACACTGTTCAGTATAAAATGCGAGTTCAAGATTAAATCACACCACCATTTAATATTATATATAATAATAATAATAATAATAATATTGTTGTTGTTGTTGTTGTTGATATTAATAATCGTAATGATGATCGTATAACATTCGTACGATATTGATGTCCGAACAGTAGGCTCGCTCGTAAGAGCGGTATACAGTCGGTTGGTGTTTATTCCACACTATCTGTCATCGATTAATAATTATCAATGCTTGTACTCAGGAAAATGTGGAGAGGGCAGTAGGGCAGTATTTTTATTATCGCTATAAGGTTTTTGTTGGAGCGATTATTATTTGCACGCGTCGTGAGAGATGGTTCGTGGTGAATAAATAATTGTGAAAGTTGCTGCTGCTGGGGAAACAGCAGACGATTTGGTAGTAAGAATGGGTATCGCGATACGATACATTTGGTAATTCGTCACGATCATCGCAGTCAATTGAACAACCTAGATTACTGTTATGATCCTCTAATGGGCTTTCTTCAAGGTCAGGCGTTATTTAAATTATCATTATTTCACATTATATCGATCCCGTGGGTATATGCATTATTCATAATAATAATAATAATATTCTCACCGATGGGGTTCCTCGTTAAATTCGTTAAAATCGTATTTTATTTTAATTCTTATTCTTATAGTTATCCTTATCTGTAATCGTACCTTAACCTTTACTCTTACTTTAATATTCTTTCAATTTTTATTTCTTTCCTTTCTTATTCTACCTTGTCATCGTATTTTTGTTAATATTATTGTTATTATTATTTAATATCAATGTCGTGTCAAAATGCCGAGCCAGGTAGCCACGCATGGCTTCGAAAGCCGCGGATGCTGCTGACTCAGTAAATCGAATTATCGATTGCCCATCCCTCAAAAAGGACCTAAGTGGCAAACTTCACAATAATAATAATCATTGTTTTATTATTATAATAAATACTGGTTGTATTGGTAGGTAGATTATTTCTAATGCTCCTCACACTGCTACTAATACTGGCACACACCTCTACCACTACTACTGCTGCTACTGCTGTCACTAGCGCTACTATTACTACTGTTAGTACTGACACTGCTATATACTAGTACTGCTGCTGCTGCTGCTGCTGCTGATACTACGCCCTACTATTACAACTATGATTATTCTTAATATTATTATTATTAATTACATTAATAATTTTTTTATTATATCTATTTTAATAATAACAATAGTAATCATCATTATTATTTTTAGGTAGCAGTACAATAATATCGTGATGGGATTGAGCATTTATGGCCGTGTCACTTTTACCCTCCTCCTTCTCCTCGTTCTCACAACGACGATTTACCCTTATTTCTATCTTTTCTCAACAGTCCTTCATACTTTGATCGTATGCTTTTAAGCGTTACCCTATCTCTCTTCGTAACATCATAGATTTCGTGAATTTTATTCGATTCGTTCTTTTTTTTTGTTTTCTATGTCTGCTTGGTCATTGTTTTTGTATTTTTTTTTTTTTTTCATTCTCGCGATCGTCCAGGCCTTTGACAGTTTGGGGCGAAGACATTTCCGAAGATCGTCTTGGTCACTCGTTGGCAGTTGTTTTCCCGGCAGTTTTTACTTCTCCCTCGCTCCATTCAATCACCCCGAGCTCCTCGCTGTCCCAATAACTTCACTCCGGTGCCCGTTACGTAAATAATCACATGTTGAGTAACTGGAGTACTGAAGTACACGTCGCGTGGATATCCTAATCCGCGAAATTACGATTTTCAGCCTCGCCTCCGTTCACGCCACGAGATCCATTCTCTTCTTCTTCAGCGGCTTCCACGCTCCTCCTGTCGCCAACTCTCAGTACTCCCGCGCGGCTCGTCTCCTTCTGCTCCTCATCCACCTCCTGCTCGTCAGCCGTCGCTCGTCTCCTCACTCGTCCACCGGGCTATTCGTCGTTGAGCTTGAATAAATTCATCACTAGAAAATAACGACGCTATACCAATCCATCCATATATTTATTTCTCATGCCACAAACATATTTGTTTTAAATCTTTCTTTCGTATTGCAGACAACCAGCTTTCCCCTTCGAACTAGGAATCTCCAAACCTTTCATTTTTGTCTTTTCATCCGTTGTTGCCACCAAGTGCACACTTTTTTTCAACAAAACGTATTGGCAATTATATTTAAAACGCCAACGCCATATCAAAATTTGGAATATGATTGAATTATAAATTTTTCGAATGTTCGAGTATTTGGAATGACACCGAATGTCTTATTCACTGGAAATTTATGGTCGACATGTGGACTGAATGTTCGAACGTCAACATGTTAGGAAGCGTTCATTATTTTTAACAGGAAATAAATAATTTCGAAAAACTGGAACGCGTCAATATATTTCAACGAATTGTCGGTTCCATTGATGGCAGACATTTCCCACTCCGAAAGCAAAAGGTGAGCAACGAGATTTTGAATAAAAAGTATTACAGCAACGACGCTCGTAATATTATCGGTTATTGGCCGGAATGAAAATATCGATTTTTATTTCAACCAGCCTAACATACACACGTAATAATATTATACAGAAGATAAAAAGTTGATACAGAAATGGAACAAGTGCCTTAAAATATTGCTCATGCTCACTAAACGCGCTAGATTTTCAGCAAATAATAGTCTAAATGAAAATAATAACAAACAACATAAGAATGACGATGAGAACAATGCAAGTATATAACGAGAAACCAAAAATGTGAATTTTCGTTGAAAAATTTCCCCTTTATTTATACGTTCACTCTTTGTTGATTAATCGATTGATTTATTTCATTATTCCCGCAACAAGGTATTCCCTTTTCGTATTGTCCATCCCCGAATGGTTGATAAATACGTGGGTAGATACGCGATTTAGCAGCATCTGTCATTCCAATTCCGGAGATAAGCGGACGCGGTAGACTTTGTATTGGCCGGTAAATGATTGCTGTTTTTTGTTCCATGTCATTTTGTTTGCACCAAAGCCAACTGCCCGGTAATCTATCAGCTCGAAAAATCCCACCCTTATTCAATGTATAAGAATTGGAAATGTTGTGCGGTCCCCTGGAGAAGGGGGCGGTTGATGACAAGGTTCGGAAATCAAGACACAGAAGAGAGGGGATTGAGACAGAAAGAGCATTGCACCGATTGAAAAAACAACTCGCGGGCATCGCCATCTTTTCGTGATTGTTTTCTTTCTTTTTTTTTGTTATTTTTTGCAGGAGCAATTGTTTCTTTTGTTTTGAGGTTTTTTTTGGGTTTTATAATACTCGCCGATACCTTCCGCTATCGGGCGTTTCACCCCTAGTGTTTGAGCCTCTGTCAGGATCGGCAGTTTCATAGATTCCCTCCTCCTCGTGCATTTGGTGAGAATGTTGGTGCGTATGCTGATGAGTGCCATACGGGCTTCGAGCTGTTGGCTGCCTATATCGACCATAGACGGCGAATCGATCATCGTCGCGAACGCGGCCGCATCTCCTGCTTCTACAGTGTATATATATATATTCAATTTATTAGCATTTTTTTCTATCACTTGTTCATTACGTTTTTTAAACGCGAGCCTTTCCCATTTCGTTTCAACTTTTCACCCACTTTACCACATCTTTTCATTTATATTTCAATTATTCGTTTCAACAAAAACGCGCTTGTTCGATCATTTGTGTTCCAACTTTGAAATCGAGTCACGCCCTTCTCGCCACCGGCCTTCCTTCCTCCCGCAAAAATCATCCCCTTCGTTCAAACGCCCCTCGAGGCTTCATTTTTATTTTGACTTGACAATCTCTTCTCATATTCAAGTTAAAACTTTAAAACAATCAAAATCAAACAATACAAACGAAAATTACATAATCGAGTCTCGCGAATACAAGATATACCAAGCAAAAGCGCGTTTCAACGATGATGCATGGTTCTTCAATGACATATTAATAGCGATGGATAGAGAGAGAGAAAGAAATGATAAATTATACATTTCATATTATTCTTTGTCATTTTCGCCTTGGATGAACTTCCAGGCAACCGTTTTGCTGACATGTTTGGCTGGTACCTTGTGAAAACTATGCAGAGAGAAAGAGAGAGAGAGAGAGAGAGAGAGAAAAAACAGATTTTACGACGTGAAAGATTTTTCCGTTTCGATCAGACGATATTGTGAATTTGCAGAGTGCAAAAATTTGTCTCCGTGAACGAATCAATAAATTAACAATAATTAGAATGTCGAAAAATTATTATTATCCCTAAAATATCAAAATCATTATTGATTCAACAACATAATCAATTAACATACGTCTTACTGAGCCCTAATAAACGTTTTCAATAATCGATCCATACTAATGAAAGCATCGGCGACGATGAGAACGATTGAGAAATAAAATTGAAGAAAAATAATAACTATAGAACAACGAATAATCTGAAGACATTGTTGAGCCATTTCGAAAGCCGTCTCAAACGAAATACATTAAGTGATTGTTACAGTAAGTAGGAAAAAAAGAGAAACAGAAAGCAAGAAAGAGAAAGAGGAGAGAGAGAGAGAAAGAGAGAGAGAGCAATACATTGAAATGAAAAATTGAATATATGATAATATAAGCCATTCCTAGGCGTTATTAATATATTGAGCGTCTTCCATGACGGTTTATATGTCGTATGAATAGGTTACGTTATAATTATTATTAAATGGACAAAGTTATGACAACGAGATTAAAGTTGGTATATAATGGCAAGACAGCAGGGTGGGGGGGAAGGATTGTTGATAAAATGAATGTTAACCCTGACGGTACGGATGTAAGCGCTTGAAATATTTCGTGGCGGGAACACGAACGACTGCAATTATGGGGAGAAGAGTTTGTGTCGATGGCGATTGTGTTATAATGGATAGAGTAGTAATGACTCTAAGGAACACGTTCGTGAAGGATTCGTGATCCGAAGGCTAGAGTTTGCACCGCAAGACAGTTCCGGAAGCAGAAAGTGCCGTACAAAACGTCAACATTTTTTCATGCAATACAAGCCAATTAAAAGGATAATGTAATTTCAAAGTATTGCGAAAGAATGAATGACATTTAATCGGTACACTGAGAATAAAATTTTGTTAAAAATCGTCGATATTTTGTTAAATACGGTAAACTAAAGATTTTTTAATAATTTCAAAATTTTCATTATTTTGACAGTTTATTTGGTTTCTAACGAAATTGTCAGCGAAATTTACGAGTGGAACGACTAAAACTTGCTTCCGAAGAGATTTTCGAAAATATTTCTTGCTGCATTGACACTATTTTTGGGATTATTCGAAAAAAACGTTTAGTTTAACGGATCGAACAAAATATTCAACTTTTTCAACAAAATTATGTTTTCAGTGTATATCGGTATCTGCAAATAAAGGCAGAAATGGCGGAGACTAGGGTCGCACGTGTGAGCCTGGTTTGTACCGTAAGGGTTCAGTCCTTTTGAAAAGCAATCACCGAATGACCGATCGTCCGTTGGCAAACGACTCGGAAAAACCGGTTTGTGGGGAAAAAGGACAGCAGGGGCGAAATGTGTGGGCTGTGGGATGGGATTCAAAAATGGCGGCGGAGCTAATTAATATATGTATATAAAATGTTGATACGCACTGGTGCGATGCAACAGAGTGGAAATGATGGTTGGGCTTACCCTTGAGAGGATTCACTGCAGACCGAAGAGTCTATTCTGTAATGACGATCGGCCTCTCCTTCCGAGATTCGCATGTCTTCGGAGCCGCTCGGGCTCATGTGTCGCGTCGAATGATGTTCCAATTGTCTAATAATATCTTCTAGCGTGCGTATGCGCATGGGACCACATGAAGGCGGCACATCCTCATCGTCCTCTTCGTCCTGATTGTCAATGTTCTCTTGACCATCTTGTTGCTGCGAAGACTGTTGTTGCTGTTGCTGTTGCTGCTCCTGTTGAAGCTTCCGGTAGGCGTCCGCGTACCCGCAATCCGCAAATGATTTTCTCAAGCCTTCCTCGTCCAACAAATTGCTCGAGGATGCTGGCGCGGTCCCCATTCCCCCGCGATGATTTTCTGCCATTCTTAGCACTTCTATTATATCCCCGTGATATTCGTTCAAGGTGTTCAATCTACGCTGCATATCCACCATCGTACTCTCCGGAATACCTGAAAAGCCAATAATTTGCATAAGAACCATCATTTTCAAAACAGCCTTCGTGCTACACACATCGCGCGGCGTGCATATACGAGCAATCTCCATGTATCCGGATCCTTGACATCAGGCTCTATTTTAAATTTCTACTCTCCCTCTCTAAAACTCTCCAGCATTGATGATGAAAAATCATTCTCTCGGAAGCATCTCGTAAGCTCTGGAAAATCATTCTGCTCTCTAAAGCCTTGGCATATTCGTCCCGTTGGCAAAGCTCAAGATGTCACGAAGCCGGAATGGAGAACAGAGAAAGATTGACTAAACTTGTTATGCCTGGGATAAATCCATGAGACGAATGTTGGAAAGCCCGTACAATATCAAAATATACGTGACCGAATATAATAAAATGATGAAAAAACTAAAAATAAAAAAGAGAGAGAGAAAGAGATATTGATTGATTAGTTTAATTATGCCTTGGACATAAATCGATAAGGCAAAGTCATGATAAAATAGTAATAATGATGGGATAACAAAAGAAATAAAAAAACAATAGAAATAAATTCAAATAAAAAATACACAGTAGATATACAATGTACAATATCGGGACAGAAATAATAGAGATCGTAATAGATATATAGTAATAAAAATAATAGTGATAGGATAATCATGGAAAGAGAAAGAGAGAGAGAGAGGGATAGCGAGAGAGAGAGAGAGAGAGAGAGAGAGAGAGAGAGAGGGAGAGAGAGAGGGAGTTAATTTATTTTCACTGTAATGCAATGAATCTCTCTTTGGAATGACAGGAAAAACTATCTAGAGACTCGGGTATAGCGTCTCGGGACAAGTCGACTGCTGGTCCGAGACTGAGCCGAGTACATTATCTCCGAATAAAGCGATTCGGCGGTAGGGTTATAAGCATTTTCTTTAATTACGAGATACGAAAAAGGTTTAGAATTTAAAAAATGGAGATAAAGGAATCGAATTGCTTGCCGAGTTTTTCATATTTCTGCCTCTTTTCCGAGCAAGTACCTTGCACAATAAAGGTTATCAAACTTTTCCGGACACCGTTAAACCCAAACAAACAAAAAACGAAATAGTAGCTTCGAAAGTTGGAATGAGGAAGCTTCGGATGGATACTGTTGATGAATACTTGAAAGAATCAATTGCGCGAACGGTAAAAAATGAAGCGAACTGGTGATGGTGAACGAGTCGAATTTAAGGAAAAGGTGAATACGTCTACGACTATTCAGGCATTACAATACCGTAACCACCGTGTTTCTTTAAAATTCCCTTCTCAGGCAACTTTGCGAGACTCTTTGGTGGGAGATCAATGAAAGAGACAGCCTCCTCGGCTCCCGTACCTCCATCCTCGTCCTCGATGCCGAGTCTATTCAGCATCTGCGGTTTGTGGTCCCTGGAAATGATTTAAAATTTTTTTATCCTCCAAGACTTTGGGCTGTTTGGAAATGTGGGCAAAGATATTTCATAACGCTGCAATTCCGATGTTTTTTCTTTACAAAATATTTCAACTTACTTGAGTCGCGATCCGTCCACGACGCCAACGTTATTTTGGGATTGAAAAAGTACTCGATGGGCCTCGTTGCAGCTGAAATCACCAAGTCCATACAAAAATAACTCTCAATCTCTGTATGTCTCGTAACATGATCTTCCTTTTGGATATTTATCGTTGCTACTCACTTGTACGATGGCATTGGCCCATATTGGAGAATGTTATTGACGTTGTCGAGAGCGGCAACTTCGGGTCGAAGTTGCACCGAAGCATCGTTCGTCTTCGAGGTTGGCTTCAACGAATACGGTGGATCGTACTTCTGGATGGTGCTCTTCCGTCTGCGAGATAGTGTTCAGATACATTCAAAAATTGGCGTGGATGCTCCAATCATTTGTTCGAGCCAGCTGATGCGCTTCACAGTCGGCTGCTCTTTGTTAAATCATTTTTATAATACAAAATACATTTGTGAATACTGCTGCAGTTAAAAATTGTTACACCACCAACGTTCGCTACGTTTACTATGGTGTTGCAATTTATATCCATGGCAGAAAAACACGGGGCATTTCACGATAAATCGCTCGGTCCATAACACTGACCATTTTTCATTCCAACGAAAAATTTCTTATCTTTGCTCGACGAGTTAAAACATTTTCCAGAAATAATTATTCATTTTCGTCTCGACTCCTCAGAAAATCCAATTTTTTTTTCTTTCGACGGTCTTTTTTTTATGAACTGTAGTCCGATGCCATGAAAACAAAACCAAAAACCCACAAAACTTCGTGAACATTTTCCATGCTTTTTTAGTTCAAGGAAAACAAATTTTTGCTGAATTTTTATTTGATGATGGAATCGATTTAGAGCCAAATATTATTCATCATTTTGTCGAGTCGTCACAGAAGCTTTACTCAAAATGCTGTGCGGTGAGAGTTCAACGATGTCAGATTTTGCAAGGATGTGAAAAATGATCGGGGCCATGGAATGACGATTTTGGCGTTGAGTGCCCTTTGTACGGGTGTCCCCAGATACGAAGGAAGTCGCGGGACAGCCGTTTTTTTCTTTTTCACAGAGCATTCACCTCTGCCTTTAGTTTTTTGTGGAATGTAAATGTAATCATACAGTTTGCAGAAAAGGTGGGTTGCATGTCACATATCGAAAGTTTCAATATTCGTTTTCGTCTCTTGAGACTTGCATAAAACTCAGGAGCCGCGAAAGCCTTTTGTTTCATCATCGCTCTTTGAACAAAAACTCGAAAAGCCTCCAAGTGTTGAGCAACTAAATTGGAGCTTGAATCCCATCAGGCCAATTGATGGATTGTACGGAAAGGAAAAACATTTCGTTTATAAAATCTTTGCTAATGTATAGCCTCTTTGTCGTTGGTCATTTTTGTTTTTTGAATAAATGTTGATTTTTTGAAAACAGCTGTCCAACGACCTTCCGGAAACCTTATACATAGAAGCATAGTACATAAAAAACTGGGACGACAAAGCGCATGCACGCTAGAGCCTTTTTTCTCGCGCGGTTGTCTTCGTTTTAAATTTTCGTTACCTACGAACCTTTCGAACGTAACAAAAGAATGAGGAAAATCGTTGGTACTCATTGGGTCCTCGAATCGGACTATTTTTATGGGTTTCAAGGATTTAGTCCCGATCATGTTTAGTCGTATGTAAATAAATCGCGATGAATCTATACAGAACTTTAGACGTTATTGCTCGTCAGCGCGAGGCCTAATCCACGGTTTATGTCTGCTCACTATGGACAGGGTTTCTTGTTCTCATTGCGTCGCACGCGAATTTCGTTGCTGTACAAATATTCACGCATGCTTTGAATACTTTATTTTATGGTAGTTGATTCGATGGCACGCATTTATTGGGACTCTTTGCTTTCTAGCCTCGCGTTGAGTATTATATTTACATTCATCACGACTTTTTGACAGCTCATCATTTATTGCGGAGTCATCTATAGAGTAAGATTGCAGACTAAAAATTCGGGCATCGGCGTATATTTACAATGATTATTATCGAGAGTGGGAAAAAATTTACAATTGTATCTTTACATTTGTATATTTCAGGGAAAATAATTATTCATCTTCCCTTCCTGGTTCTTCAGATGCACTGGACTATAATATTCAATGCAATGCGGTCTGACTAGATAGTTTAGGCAAAATGCAAAACTTGTTGTGTGCGAGGATGTTTTTTTTTTCGATCTATCGGGACTAAAACCTAATCAGAGGGTTTTCGTTTCATGCGACAACAGACAAAATCATCAGTTGGTTAAGAACGTTTCTTCCAATTCCATTTTTTCTTCACGATCCGAATATATTTATTTCTCACTGCTGCTATGGGATTCGTCGCATTCCTCTCACAAGTTCACCGATTCGAGTCACTTCTCGCTTAATAACTTTTTATTGTTTGTTCATCAAATTGGACTGACTGTAAAAATCAAAGAAACGGCCAAATCGAAAAATCCCATGCAGATATCAAACTGTCACATCTTTAAGGATTTTCCGATTTTTATACAGCCACTTTGGCTCAAAAGACTGAATCTCTAAGATTGTAAAAATGATGCTTGGTGAATTTTGCATTTCGTCACTGCCCGACCTTTCCTATAATTCTATGCTCGTCATCCGTGAGGCCTGCGGTTTGGAAAACGAATTTTGGCCAAAACTGACAAATGTGAATATTGATAAGACTGCGGGTCTTCATACTTGACGTACGGACAGTGTCTCTCGAATTTAGTTGCCAGCATTTCATGCGGCCCGGGCTCGATGCACGCGATTAAATGTGCCGGAATCATTGAATCAAAACGAGCGAACGAGGAACGATCAATTCCTGATTTTTTTTTCGTATCTAAACTCAACGTAATTTTTTGTGTCAAATATTTCGAAATTTGTGTTCAGTCAACAATATAATGAATCTCGATGTCATTTTTATAAAGTTCCGCCAATTTTTTTCCATCTCCAATCTCTGCGAAGCTCGCGAGATCAACAAATATGTAGGATTTCAATGTACATAGTAAAAATCCATGTGTATATTGAAATATGCCCAGTGCGTCGTTTGCCAGGACGAAAATCTAGCTCGTACACGGTGTCTACTGCCCACGGGACACCCTGGTGGTTTCCAGGGCTTTACTGCAAGTCGTTAAGATCGAGCGATGTTTTCCGGGTGCCCAGAGGTCAAAGACGCCCCAGAAAACGTTGCCAGATCTGAGAATGACTTTGAGAACAGTTCTGGACTCTTGGGAGTGTGTCCCGACATCCTGCGTACCCCCCAGATTCTGGTTCCGGCCAACAACGCACTCCTGGACACATTTGAACATGACACATACGCGCACGCATATTTTAAAATAATGCGTGGACATGCAGAATATTGCAGAACCCGCGTGAATGGCGTCGAGCCGGTTAATCTCTCATCCGAAAGATGATCGAAATCGATACGTGCTAAAGTGCGGACTCAATAAGTTTGCAAGCGTTTAAAAAGCTTTGAAGTAAGCGCACGTCTGCGTAAGCGAATATAAGAGCAATCAGAAGCTCTCCCCCTTCTCTTTCATTGGCTTTCTCTCCCGCGCCTTTCCCTGCCGATTTTCATAGCTCACAAAGTAAAACAAATGCAAGAGAAACGCGATAACTAAATATCTAATTGGTTCGGAGGATCCTTCGTGCCGTTGGCGTTCGTCTTTGAACGAAAAACAAAAAAAAAACAAAAAATGATTGAATTATTTACGTTCGCGAATTGTGCGTTTTTCGTCGTGGGTCTGAACGGACTCTTGACTTTTTGCCTTTCGGTTAATTCTCCCACGCACGTCACTTGGCGATATTCGAGCTTGTTTTATGCTCTTCTCGTCTTTTATTTTTCATACTTTTCCTCGGGATCAATTGTCAATATAATTTTTTCTCTCGCATGTCATAATGCAAATGCAAAGAAAGGCTAATGGCGAAAGGAGAATAACTATGTGGGGTGTATGAACGAATCTCGCATCTCGTTTTTTCGTCACATTAAAAAAAAAAACAAAAAAAAACTCAAAATCGTCCGTGTCATGCACCATGTGCCAAATTATTATTTGTACTATTCACTGGGATTGGAAATGTCAATGAAAGGACAATTCATTGTCATTCGAGTGTGGACACGCCCGCCCAGATATATGCCGTGGGGGATTCCCCGCGCCGTTTCGTCTAGCCCGCGACCGCGACGACGTGGTGTCGCACGAGCGCTGGCTGGAACGGCTCGGAACGCCTCATCATTGTATAATTAATCAACGAATTATCCGATATCTCGAAATCTCAAGGTTTTCCGGGCATGCCGGTTTTCGAAAAGCAATCGCGAAGGAATAAGTGTTTCAATGGACTGTTAATAGTTTTGACCTCCACGTGACTCCTAAAAATCCATTTACCGTCATAAACAGAGTCCGATCAAGAGCGGTTGACGTTTGAAATATTTATCGAAAGTTGAATCGCGATTTTCGACTTCCAACGAGCGGATTTAGTGAAAAGTATTTTTAAACGGAGTTATCTTTTTATATTTCATCAGTCCCTCGCACAAACAAGTGTCATCTTCGAATGTCGACTCCATCAAGAGTTTCCCTCCGCAAGCCCTGCGCCCCCTCAATTCGTAAGACTCGCCCCGCTTACTACGGAAACTCTTAGCTTTCGAGATATTAGAAAATTCGATGTAAAAATGTCAGAGTATGAAAATTATTCCGAGCTGGTCGTTGTTTTGGCTCACAGTTGAATTTTTTTCCATGAAAAACACAATCAAGGTTCGGAAAAGATAAAAAAGAAGTGTGCGGAGCGTCAAGGCGTCCAAAAATCTTCACCGCGTGAGAGCTTGTTCGGCAAAAACACGTGTTGCATTCTCTCGACATCATGAAACTTTGCACACATTTTCTTCAGACACCTCGACCGTGTTTTTCGGCACAAAAATAAATTTCCGAAGTAGTCCAAAAGTGGTAAACTTGATCTGTATACATAAGCATATAAAGCATTCCACGCCAAACTGTTGAGTCTATGGTACGTTCGATCAAACTGAAAAAAAAAAAAATACTTTTTCGAGTAGCGCCGGAGAAAAGTTTTCGACATGATTCAGAAGCTCGTTCCCAATTACCCAGTTGGTTTTTTTTCTCTAGTTCTACTTTGTCGACCCTTCCCCTGACACCTATCGCGTTTGTGACGAAGCGAAACTGTCACGTTGACTAACGCGTTCTTCATCAGCCACAAAACGGTATTTTTAAACAGTCTACACTTTTTTACTGTATGCTTGAAAATTTCCAGTAAAACGTACATTGTTTTTCATACACTGACCTACGTTTGTGCCAAATTTCAAGAATTTTGCATTTCTCCTTCATACATTTTGGTGCCCGAATATCCCGAAATTGCTCATTCCATGGTGTATGAGTTATTCCTTGTATGCAAAATTAGCAATTTTCGATAAACGATATCTCGAGAACAGTATGGTCGAACAATTTCAAATTTCGCATAGGTATCGTTCAATATTTTGTTTTAGTTGTTCACTAAAATTCATTTAATTTCCGTTATTTCTCATTTGAGTTAGAACGTTTTTCTCGTTCGAGTTTCGGCGTCTAGGATGGTTGAGTTGAGCGTGGAATGCCTCACATATATTATATATATACCTGAGTGATGACACGGTTGAATAATAATTAGCGATCAATCATAATAACGAAATGATATTTTCGCATACACCTATACGTATGAGTCCAGAACGATCGCGTAATAAAATGTGAATTTGTAAGTAGTTGTTGTTGTTTCATCAGACGTTGCAACATTGATAGTAAATTGCGGTAATTGAGAAAAGAAAAAACGAAAAATACGTATACTTGTAGAGCGAAAGGGGGTTCGAAAGAATGAAAATAAAATGAAAATAAAGAAAAATAAAAGAGGACATACAAAAAACGTCTACGTGTATGTATCTGCACACTAACCTGAGACAGAGGGAGAAGTTTTTATGTACTACGACTGACCTGTAGCAGAGAGCCATCAGTGCAAATACTACGAAAACACCCCCTACCACCGACATGAGCATACCAACTAAAAATACAGTGTTAGAGCCGTGGTAGTTCTCTGTAACGTTTGAGCATTATTCACGAGGAATATGTAAAGACGAAAACACCAGAAAGAACATAACCACAAAAAATAATTTTCAAGAGTAAGGAATCAAAACAATTTTGTTTTTGTTTTTTTTTGCATCATTTGCAAAAATCGATCGAGTATGAATGTGTCGGTTACGAAAGGGATGCATTAGTGGTAGATGGGATGGTTTATCGTCGAATAAGTTCCCCACCGAATGGACGATTATCGAATCGCGCCATATTTTCGTTACATTCGAAATGTAAAGATTTTTCAAGTAGATTTACGTCCACCAGGCGTGTTGCCAATGCCAAAGAGTCGGCATTCGGGTTCCCCCCACCCCACCGGCAGTAGCGATTGGTCGCATCGTCGCATAACCCACGTACGGACCCAAGTCGTTTATCGCATTTGTATATACGAAGGCAGCATGTCATATTGGTAGACGGTTGATTGTAGTTTGTTCGTTGGTCGATTGGTACGTTGTCGTTGTTGTTGTTGTTGTGGTTTTTATTTCGATTTGTTGTTGTCGATGTTTGTTTATCCGAGCGTCCCACAGCATGCAGACAGACAGAGATGGCAGTGACAGACAGAAAACAGACAAGAAACAGAGAAGCCAATATCAGCACATTTAATCACGTCACACACCACCGAGAATTCATGGAGTAAATATCAACGATTTTATGAATAAAAATGCTCATTTGTGCTCGATATACCTATTCGACGAGTCCATCTTTTTTACTCTTCAATTAAAAACTCAATCCAACTTGAAAATAAGACCGTACGATGGGGCATCGTTTCTTTCCACAAGTTCACTTTTTTCATACTCATTTGGACCAAAATGGACCTCGTTATGCGGAATGTTAGAGTTGCGTTGCGAACTGGAGATCATCACGAATATTATGTGCTCTGTGTCGGGTTAGAATTACACTGTACGTTGTTCGTTGCAGTGACAATAAAATACTGACAATAATGACGGGCAAGGGCAAAATACAAGCAGCTGGCACATAGTATGCTTCAGGAACATCACGATCACATCATACGAACTACATAGAAAATCTATTTTTCTTTATATGGATATTAATTAATTTATATTCAGTTTAGTCACTTTTTCTTCGCTCAACATTCATAGCTTTTCCTCTCAGCACGACGTTACAGCATTGTCGTATGCGTGGGAAAGACGAAAATTAATTAAATGGTCGAACGTTTCCCGGAATTATCGCAATGCCCTAGTCATTTTCATCGTCTCGTAATTATCATTTCGTTTGCATCAGCATCCCATATCGCATGATGATTATTCCATCACGATTAATATCACTCGTAATAATATTATGCCAAATAACGAAATATTAGAACAAATAGAATCATTTTCGACAATCGAATTCTACGATGAAAAAAAATTTTGTACAAAGAAACGTCCAAATATTTACAGAATGTTTAGCATGAAATTAAAATCTTTAACAATATGGATTAGTGAATAATTTATAATCTTTCAAACATATGGTTGCTAGCATGAACGTCAAAAACATTTTACAAAATGAGTCCGTGTTTTTGTTTGGTCGACAAATTGATGGGTTTTCATTTTATTTTGAAACTAACAAAGTTCCATAAGAATTTTTGCTGACACCAACCCAACAGACACAGGTTAACAGCATCTTATTTATTCCTACTATTGGACCCACATATTAATCGTAATTCGTATGAAAAAGATAGTAACGCAACGAGACATTCGATTACCATGTAGCAGCTAATGAATGAGAATGTTAAACGTCATACAAAAGACACGAAGGCGAACGATATCAACAGTCAATGATAAATAATAAACGATAAGTTTTTGCACGTGCGAAATAACCGGACGACATGGAACAAACACGACCACGATCACCACGTGTGCTCGCCTACCGTCTCTGCAAATGTATATTTTTTTTTTCATGACGCCACTGTACCTGTAGCAAAGAGCCATTAGTGCAAAAGAAATGAAGACGCCCTTCACCACTCCTAGCAGGATAAGAACCATAGTTGTTGTGCTAAGCGCTGGTTTCGTGGGTTCTGCAAAATCATTAATCATCCACTATTGCATTTCCATGTGCCTGCTGTCTTATATTCTTTCACGTCCTTTCCCAATTGTTTCATTTATTCGTTATATCTACTTATATTAACAATAATAATAATAATAATAATTTGAAAGTTGGAAGAGTAAAATAACGATGCCACCACAGATGATAAACAAATGAAGTATTACTCAAATGAAGTAGTTGAATTCGTGTAGTTCTGGGTCGATAAAACATCGAAAACTAGATTAGGCTTGAAACTCCATTTGCATATATTTTTTATATATATCGAACAGCGACATCGTTAGGCATTCTCTTAACAATTGGATGTTCCGCCACCTTGTTTTCAAGTCATGATAATTATGTTTATAAATGAGATTTATTGCAACATAGAAATGAAGGTGAAATTTCTGATGGTGTTGAGCTGATTTGAATGTTGAAATTTTCACCAAATTCTCTGCCGATCCCGTGATAGAAGATGAGAAAAAAATAATCAGTCTCAGTCAAAGTCTTGTTGAAAATCTGAAATAATTTGCTTGATAAAATCCATTAGAATTGCATGGTGTCCATGGGAGTCCCTTACCATCACCTGCAATGCGTAACTTTACTAATAATAATAACAATGGAAATAATAAACGCAAAGTAGTATGTACCACCTGCAAGTTGAATGACCATTTGCACTCGGACTTATTGGGCAGGGCCGATGGGTCCTGCAACCATACTAGACGTTTTTTTTAAATTGCAACTGTTAACGAAAACAATTATTCTTCGAACGACTTCGAGGCTATTTCTTGCAAAGACTCCCGCGTAATCGTGCGCTTAAAATTCGTCAGATTGGTAAAAAAGGGAATTTTTATATTGTCGTCAAACTGATTATTGTATCCACATGTTCAAAATGTGAAAAAATTGCAGAAACTTTTTACATACACAGAAAAACGTGTGAATATCCACGACGATCGATCAGGTTTCGAGAATCGAGGTTACGGAGACAGACGTTAAGGAGGTTGAATCAGGAAATCAAAATAATCAGAATTTTATTAAATTTCGTGATAACATTCTTTAGCATCAAGCGTAGAAACACCATTTTTCTACAAATTTTTTAATACATGGTTATCGAAGAATTGAGAGTTGAATCGCAATTCTTCAGCACGAGATAATTACCTGTATATGTGTAAACTCCATGCCTGTACTCGTTAACTTTAGTGTTCAATTACTCGAGTACTACGTTGTGAAAAAATCTTTAAAAAATTTTATTGTCGTGTCATGTTGATGACGAAATTTTTTCAAATTCTTATCTTTTTGAATTTTTAAATGTTTTTAACATTGTTTAGCATGACGTCGTGATCCAACCTCCTTAAATGGCGCCTTCGCCTTTATGAGTTATTTTACATCCAAGAGAGATACTTGAGTGTCAATCAATAGAAAAAAGTACAGAGTCTTACCGTAGGGGGTCTCTTTCTTCTGGAGTTTGGTCTCTGTGGTGAATTTACCAGGCTTTTCGGTGGTGGAGGAGGTTGGTTTGAGAGTCGGTATATCTTGCTGTAATGAGCAGTCTGGACCACTCCAGCCAGGATTGCAGTAACATTTATTGACGTTGGTGCAAACCTGTTTATCGAAACGTTAACAGGATCACATTTTATACCAAGAGCTGGTTAACTCTGCGATGTTGGGCGGACAAACATTTGTACTGTCAAGAAAAGAATATCAACTCACTCCGTTTCCCGAACACTCGTTGTTATTGTGATTGCTTGGACACCTGTTGGGATCAATGTGCGGAAAAAGGCTGGCACAAGTTTGATTGAAGCAAATCTGCAGAAAGTACAAGAAAAACGATAAAATCTCCATTACTTTGCCTTTAATCTTGAAAAATAATGCATCGTAAGTCGCGTGATTCTAAAAAACTGCCTCATTTTTGGAGATTTCGATAACAGAGGATTTCTTGCGATATAAAGTTATTAGTATGGTCGAGGGTGATTGATGATTGTAATGGATGCATCGAGTGGGAATACTTACCAGATTATCACCGCAAGATGTTCCATCACGAACAAGTCCGTTCGCTGGAATGTCGGAATCGTCCAGTTTCGCCGATGTAGATCTGCGAATAATTGATCGAATATTTAGTACATGTATAATGTCGAAAAAGCGAGTTAAAAATCGTGGTATTTACACAAATTCTCAAATTTTTTTCGACTGGCAACTTACTTGCACTCATACTCCTTTCCTTTGATAGAAATAAAGGTACGCGTGTAGGGCTCTTCCACTCGACCTATAACTGGTTGTTTCTGGCCCAATTGACATTGAAGCGAACCGCATCTGACGTTTCTTTTCCCCGCGTAGCACAAATATTCAGAAAAGAAGTAATTATACATTAATTACGTGGAATGACCTCCAACTTGTTAAATTCGTGACGCTCAATTCGTGACACTTGACCCACGCGTCAAGTCTTTTCTTTATACACTGAACAACAGATTCTCTCGCCTGGTAAAAAACCTCGTTTTTCGAAAAATCTCACGCGAGTTTTAGAGACGAACTAGCTTTGCAAAGCGCCATATGGATTATTGCAAAAAGCGAAGAAAAGAATGTGAAATGACTGCGATACGTCTTCGATCCTCTTTTGGAAAAGGACGTTGCGATTATTTTGGAAATAATGAATAGGAAATTTGGAAAAAGTTTTTTCAGAACAGCTAAACGCGAAACTAGCCACAGTGCTGCGCCATGAGCAATGCATGGATTCCGGTATTTGGAAAAAAAAAAGGAAGTTTGATGGAGTGATGATACTTACTCAGCATCACACTTGATAAAATGGCCAGAATTATTAGTGCCGCAGTGTCCATTCATGGAACCCTTGGAGTTGAATTGATCGAAGCATTGTTTGTCGGCAGCGATTCCTCCGTCGCCCCACACCTTTTCGCACTGTAGATCCAACGATGGGCAAACACCGTTGAAGCAATAGCTCGAGTCTCTCGAACACGGGGTACCATTTTTTTTGTAAACGTCGCTGGGACACTGCCCAGACTCGCCAGAACACTCTTCGGGCAAATCACATTCGTTCGTTGATTCGCGACACACGTGACCCCGGCCTCGCAACTTTAAACAAATTTTTGTTATCCAATTAAATTCTCCCACGTTGACGAGAATAAATTTTCTCTAAAAATGCATTTCACAGGAATGCATTGCCTGGTTCTTACTTTACAGTCGCTGCAACAAAGACCGGAGGCGCACTCGGATTCGGACTTGAGTCTGCACGTGATTGGGTCGCAGCAAGGGTCCAGGCGTGGACACTCTTCTATCGTCCCACAATCGCACTGCTCACCTTCGTCTACTACTTTGTTTCCGCACGACCTCAGCTTCAACTGTGGGTCACACGGGCATCATTGATCGCATCAAGGCATCACAATCAATTGAATCAAATAACTAATCATTATTTACTCCCTCATAGGAATCTCAATAGAAAATGAAAAACGAGAAACTTGACAGTCACTGTACACGGAAAGAAATGCGGGGAAATTTATGTCACATATTACTATGCCACCATAGTTTTCTGGTAACAGTTTCGTCCCTCTGAGAAATTTTGGCAAAAACATAGTAATTTTTCATCTGAAATTTGGCGAAAAATGTCAAATTTTCGCTATTTCCCAAAGAATTTGTATAAACATTACTATGTTTTTGCTAAAATTTCTCAGAGGAACGAAACTGTCACCAGAAAACTATGGAGCATAGTAATTTGTGATATAAATTTCCCCGCATTTCTCTCCGTGTATTCCGAATTATCAAAATCTCGATTCAACGTATTATTATCACAAAACTTTGTACAAACGTTCTGGGCACAAAAACTACGAGCATTCTCCTACGAAGAAAAATTTTCTGACGTTTAGAACTTGAGATATTTAATTTGCAATTTTTTTATTTTTTCCATCTCAACGCACGTACCACGTTTCGTTGGAAAGTTGCAAGGAAAAAAACAAAAGAAACGCGACTTCGATTTCCACGCGTTTGAATGGGAAAAATGAAAAGTTGGAAGTTAAAGAAAAATTTTCTTCGTAAGAGAAAGCTGTTAGCTTTGGTGGCAAAAACGTTTATACAAAATTTTGAAAGAACCCTAAATAAAGTCGTTTCGTGATAGTAATACGTTGAGTTCGTTTGATCCGTCTGATAATTGTAACGAGAAACAGCCCCACGAGTAGTTCTCACCTCGTTTGGTTTGTTCAACAGACAAATACCACTGCCTTGTTGCAAATCATCCTGATAATCGGATTTGCTGCAATCGGAGAATTTGTAGGGTTGTACGTTGTTCAAACCGACGATCGACTTGGCCATTATGCAGCCGTGCCAGTCCCGACAGACACAGCCATCCCCTGAACAAAACACATCCGATCAACGAATATTAAAAAAGCACCAAGTCAGCCTAGATGATGAACGAGATGATGAATCAAAATCGCGGATAAAAAGCTCGATCATGCAATAAAAATCTGCTCGTTTTTGTTGTAGCCGAGGATGAGGCAACGATAATCGATATTTCATTGAGATTATCGAGCGAGGAGCAAAACGTACTTCCGTCATCGTGACGCATTCCGATATTATGACCAATCATGTGGGCCATCGTTCCAGCCAGCAAGTGAGGTTCGTACGTATTAATGTCAACGCTCACACCTACGGATGTAGTAGTGCAAACTGTTGCTTGGGTCGCCAGTCCCGACTCGCCACCCTGAAACGTTTCACCCCTGCAACCAGCACGCATCGTATTAATTGACCTTATTATCACTGTCAACAAAAGTTCATCGAAAAATCGTTTTCTATTTGTTCGATCGCTCCATCTTTTTCCGAGCCGAACAAACATTGCCTGCTGAAAATTTGAAGGTTGTCCAATTGCATTAGCTAGCCAAAAAACCTCGCAAAAAACATTATTTCCAACACTGTGAATAAGCCATGTATGATCGATGTCAATATTATTTTATTAGCACAACAAAAATCGGTGATTTTTGAGACGAGCGTCGTGGATCATTTATGGATTACTTTTTATTATGAGCTTTTTCGATCTCAGTCTGATTTGCACACAATGTAACTATAGCGGTAGCGACAGACGACGCTAACTCATAAAGTAATAACTTCTCTAAATCGATGATTTTTATCGCAATTGTTCGATTATCCTCAATATTTTTTGTTTGAGAATAATTCTTGGGGTTTTCTCTACATCTCAATTTTTTTAAATACATATCTAATTGCAAAAACTAAACATTCGTGCTTAACGTCTCTGTTGGAGCAAGATTTCCATAAGGGGGCTGTTAAATTAGAAATTTCATTAATTATTTATCGTTATAATTAGTCGATATTGCGTTTTGATCTCAGTCTGATTTGCACACAATGTAGCTATAGCGGTGGCGACAGACGACGCTAACTCATAAAGTAATAACTTCTCTAAATCGATTATTTTTATCGCAATTGTTCGATTATCCTCAATATTTTTTGTTTGAGAATAATTCTTGGGGTTTTCTCTACATCTCAATTTTTTTAAATACATATCTAATTGCAAAAACTAAACATTCGTGCTTAACGTCTCTGTTGGAGCAAGATTTCCATAAGGGGGCTGTTAAATTAGAAATTTCATTAATTATTTATCGTTATAATTAGTCGATATTGCGTTTTGATCTCAGTCTGATTTGCACACAATGTAGCTATAGCGGTGGCGACAGACGACGCTAACTCATAAAGTAATAACTTCTCTAAATCGATTATTTTTATCGCAATTGTTCGATTATCCTCAATATTTTTTGTTTGAGAATAATTCTTGGGGTTTTCTCTACATCTCAATTTTTTTAAATACATATCTAATTGCAAAAACTAAACATTCGTGCCTAACGTCTCTGTTGGAGCAAGATTCCCATAAGGGGGCTGTTAAATTAGAAATTTCATTAATTATTTATCGTGATAATTAGTCGATATTGCGTTTTGATCTCAGTCTGATTTGCACACAATGTAACTATAGCGGTAGCGACAGACGACGCTAACTCATAAAGTGATAACTTCTCTAAATCGATGATTTTCATCGCAATTCTTCGATTATCCTCAATATTTTTTGTTTGAGAATAATTCTTGGGGTTTTCTCTACATCTCAATTTTTTAAAATACATATCTAATTGCAAAAACTAAACATTCGTGCTTAACGTCTCTGTTGGAGCGAGATTCCCATAAGGGGGCTGTTAAATTAGAAATTTCATTAATTATTTATCGTGATAATCAGTCGATATTGCGTTTTGAAATTGTGCAGGCATTTTCTTGTTTACTTCAATAGTCGAATGAGAAAATATCAAATTTTCATCTAATGATTAGGCTCGCGACAAGGCAACCTTAAGGTATTCCTTACGTGAGCAATTGAGTCGTGTCCGAAGAAACTTCGTAGATGTTTCTCTTGGTGTAATCATTGAAATTGGTTAGCGCTTTGTAAATTTCCATTTTGGAGTCGATTTTCGCTCGATTTCCACCGTGCCACGTTTCTATGTAAATTACCGAGACCCTCGTATTGAGCGTGCGAAAATACTGTGGTAACGGAAAAGCAAAATGTTTCAATAAATTTCGGAAGACTTTTTTGTCCCGGAGAGAGAAAAAAATTCTACTAAAACGGATCAGACTCAAAGGGGATTTGAAAACTTACGAGATCTGCTATATTAGCAACTTGGATGGCATCGTGAACGACTTCGGATCGTGAGCTGCCGTTTCTCTTATCGAACTGGAAATAAAGAAAAGAAACGATTTTTCGTTGTTTTTTTTTTTTAAGAATTTCATGTTGAAATAAAAATAACGAACCATGGCTTTGTCAATAACAATGGCAGTTTCGATGTACTTGGTAGCCTCGCGTACGTCTCGCCTAAAACGGTTAGGATTCGTCTCCGAGAGACCAAGAACGTGTTTTTGTCGACGAATTTTATTCCCCCGATTCTCTAGAGGACTCGTATTAGCGCATCCTTGATTCAGGTTCGTTCGAGCCTCAAATATAATGTGTGGATGTACCTGCTAAAAAAGAGGGGTCTCGATGTAGTTTAGCGTCAAAAAATTTCGGCAGAAATTAGCGCAAACGTTAAACGAATATAAATTCATTGAAATTTGAGTTTATAATAGCTGTAAAAATCAATATGATAAGACGTGTTTACTGACCGACAAATCACCCCCGTAGAAGGGTTGAATGACGAAAGTCTCGTTGCCAAGGTGTATAATGCCACTCACGCCATTACACGTGTGGAAAGCAGCACTAGCGCCCGGATAGTCTTTCACAGTGCCATGATAATAGCAATGCTCGATTTCCTGAAACAAAATACATCGCAAACAAAAAGAATAAGCATCTCTGTCCAAAAAAATGTGTATTACTATGACTGATGATTCGAATCGATCGAACTAGTTCAATGACAGGCTTTCAGGACTCGGCGTTTCGTTATTTGTTGTTAAAAAAGACACGCGGTGTCGATACGCACCTGTTTTGATTCTTGTTCAGCGCCACTCGCGAGAAAGTCCTTCTGTCTCAAATTTGGCGCCAACAATTGCCTGCAAGAAGCCATACAACGTCACGATCGTCAGAAGGAAATAATCACTTGAAAAACGTCACGCAGTGATAATACTGATGAGATTCAACAGAGGCTTTTTCTGTTGCTCAAATACTCACGTATTTAATTCTAAATCTAGACGAAATTTGTGGCTGAAGGCTTTGATCAAAAGCGACGTCCGGTGGAAGTGTTTTCTTGCCTGGAACGTGATAAACGAAGAAGATGAAAGACACTGGTCGTTAGAGCCTGCGATTACATTGTTAGAAAAACGTCAACTGCAAAAGTCTTGAATTTGCATTCGCCACGAGGTTTCCAAACCTCCGAATCACTTCGCCAGGTTCAACAACATTTTCCCACGTACGGTATCATTTTTGTCGAGTCCAAGTTTTCTTAACGGTTAAAAAATTTAGCCCCGAAACGTCCCAGCAAAATGAATCAATTCACTGGTTGCCGCAAAAAATTATTTTCCCTCAACTTACTCTCGGTCTTCCTCGTGCGTTCTGATAACCTCCATCGCCGTATCCACCTCTTTGAGGAAACTGTAAGAATCAAGGGTACTTTTTGTACAACATGTTACGTTAACCGTTCTGCCTAGTCGACAAAACCGAAAATTGCAAACGTAACGAGTTACCATTTTTTTAAATGCTTTTTTTCAACGCGTGTAAATTGTTTGGGCAAAATTGGTAAAAAGTACTGGCACGAGCTCGAAAGAGCTCGGCAGGAAAACCGTCTCCGGAAAACCAATGCAGTGACTTTCTTGGATAATCGCATGTTCGAAATGATCAGAATGAATGAATGCAAAATAAACACGTGGTGGTTGAAACATCGGCCCAAAAGGGAGAATAACCAGAACAATAATAATTAACGTTTGAAATATTAAACTCGAATTGTATTTCTCACATTTTCATTTTGAATGCGAGCGCTGACAAGCAGTACGATGTTGGTATATTGAATTATTTCCATTAACCGATCATACAAACTTCATTATACTGTCGACTGCTGTCATGGAAATTTGTTGATAGAATATTGATAATTGCATTGCGATATCACGAGAGGCAACTCTATTGTGTGGTTGACCCAAGGACCCCAAAATTGGGTCATTTCTGTCCACGCCAGAAATTTCAATAATTGCACGATCAAACGAGCCGCCGAGGGCGGCCAAGTTCGATCGTGATTAATACGAAGACGTCTCGTTCGAAGATGATTACTTGTAGCAGCGTCAAGCTATGCTCTGATCCACAACTTTCAGAGCTTGAAGTTTTAGCTTTCGGTCCTGCCCGCGTACGTTTCGCCGCTCATTTGTCTGTATCGTCGCGTTGTTTACAGATGTTAGAGATTTAATTTAATTTTTTACGCTGAAATTGCTGATTACGGGAACGTAAGGTTGCAATTTTTTTGGGAGGGAGGTACTCATCGTCGAACGAGACGTTTTATTCGTATAATCACCGGATTTATACGTTCGGTGCTTTAGCCACGGTGACTAGAATGTTACCTTAGGACCGCCAGCTTCTCTCGTGGATATCCCCATCTTCTCGTGATGTCGCAACTGGACCGGATATATTATCTGGTACGAATGACTACGGATGTTGCGTAACAGCTCTTCGTTCTGTCGATAGACTCGTAAAAGTTTCTCGACCTCGCCTGAGAAGAAAAAACGATGACAGAGATGAGCTTTTTTAGTTTATTCGAATGACACGTGATCGAGGCATAAGGTTTGGAAATGTGTGCTGGATACGTCGATCAGAAATATGACATTTGGCAAGAAACTTTTGAAACGTTTTCTCGCGTCGATTTTCCAACTTTTGTGACCAACGGCAATAAAAACAAGCGTCAAGCATCGCGACAAGACAGTCAAATATCACACTCGAATGGCGTAAAAATTTTTCAGTACCGAAATTTTCAGTTATCGCGGCAGGTGGTTCGATATGATCGATGGCCTCGAGGAGACCAATTGTAAAATCGTCCATGAAACCCTGCGGAGCTATTAGGATCGCAAATGGAGGATCGTAATTGGCGTGATGCACCAGAACCATCCCGTGCGGCACTTGTTTTACGTTCCTTAACTTGAAAAACCATAAAAATTCCTCTTTGTGCTCATCGGATGACGTCTGGGTGCCAGATTTGGAAATAACGTGAACGAAAGTTGTACAGAATTTGCAAAATTGAGTCTGCGAGTACTGTCCACAGCTTTTGTTACAAAAAGGATTAACACCACACGAGTTCTGTCTTTTCAATTTTCACAACGCCATTCGAAACATCAGTAGACTTTTTTTTCACTTGGAAAAGATTTTTAAAAAATTCAGAATTGCAATAAAGAGCGAACGAATCTCAAACTGCAAAGTGAGAAAAAAAATTTCATCTTTGATGCACTCACCGGTTGGAGTTTTCTCGTTCCAGAAAGAATCATCCAAGGTATAGTCGGCTTCTGCAACAAAATTAATAACGAAAAAGGAAAATATTAAATCAATTGTTTTATCCATGTTTCCATTTTAGTGTTAAATGACGTCGAAACAACTTTTATGAGATCACGAAACTTGAGCGTTATATTTCACTGTAATTCAGCTCGTTATGGAAGTTATAAATGGTTCGATACATTTTTAGCGTTTCCTACAGATTTTTTTCTTTCGTGTCTGCCTTTCTTTAAATTCGCCGGAGATTAGTTTTCTAAAGTACATAAATTTCATTTAGAGTACACTTTCGAGAGGTGATAGGCCTTGGAACGTTGCCTTACGTGATGTAACCTGAAGTCACGACCGCACATCGAAAAAAAATTGAAGATGATTCGAATTTTTAAACCTTTTTTTCGCAATGATTTAATCGATACGTGCAGCTGGAATTACAAATTCCTATTGCTCATCTTACAATTCCGCAATCTTTGCAATCTTTGCAATCGTCACTTAAAAAATCTCTTAATGGCGACACAGTTTATTATATGAAATGTCACAGCAACGACGGACAGTCACGAGGAGATTTAGTTTTTCAACAAGTTCGCCTCGTAATGAAAAAAAAAATATCGATGTTTTTTTATATGGCTCGCCTAACGATCAACTGGCCACGGGGTGATGGCGGGTCTGCCTCGGGCGCATGGAGTACCGCGGGATCGAATCCCAGAGGAAACAATATTTTTTTCGTTGATAAGAATATCGGATTTTCGATACTACGCTCGTTGGCAAGATTTTTAATAATCAGACTTGGTTCTCTCGCACTCACGTGACGAGGAAGCGACGGCTCCTTGACTGTTACTTGTCGTGATCCACCCTGCCAGATTAAAACAATTGGACTTGTTTGTGAGTAGCTCTAGTTGGCGTTGGTAGTCATGATCCTCGTATGACAAATAATAACGACTCAGATTTGTTTTCAACTCCGTGGATGAAATCTTAAAGAGCAGACACTCGCCCGAGAGAGTCAAGCGAAGTTGAGCTCCAAGTTTGATGTTAATTCGAGGAAAGCTTCAACGTGACAAGATCGATCGAAGCCAAAGAGTAGAGAACAGAGGAGATTAATAGCGAAGGCGACCGACGATCTTTGATGGAGAGCGGATACAATATCCTCCGATATATATCCGAAAAGATGGAAATTTGGCAGAAGAGCCTCGAGAGAAGAGCTGGGAAGGCAAGAGGATGAGAGTCTGGAACGAGTACGAAATTTGTTTTGGATCGTTAAAAAATCCCAGCACTTGGAAAAGGCGACGGATTAATTGAGCCCGGAAGTTGGAGCCAGGAGAGAAACTTATCAAAAGAACGCAGTCATTAATCAATAATCATTGAATGAACCGGCCGAACATTGCGAGTATTTGACATACGAATACGTGTGGACGTCGCATCGTGTTGACAAATGGACACTTTTTCGGCCCATTTATTCCCAACGACGTCTATTCCTCCTGCTGTCATGTCCCTCAAAAAAAAAAAAAAAAAATAATAAAATCATTTCCAACGCAAAATTTCCTCAGCTTTCACAATCCTGGCTCGGAATTTTGAAAAATGCAACCCAATGAAGTTATGTTTACTTAATTCGAGAAAGACGTGTGATATCCAATCCCGGAGACGAGAACAGCGAGCAAAGGGTGGTTGCAAGATAGCAACACAGGAAGATGTTGAAATTGCATGATTCTCAGTGTATTATTTAGTCCAGTTGAGAGGAAAAGGTTCGTCCGATATGAGAGGATGAAAAAGAGGTCGAAGCGCTGTACCATCAGTCGGTTGTTTCATGCGTCCATCAGTTGTTCACTAACTCACTCAGCATTCAAGCACCCGGTCCGCCCACGTGTCGACGGGAATGCGCAACCGCCCGGCTTGTAATCGATATTGCCGGCAAAGGTACCACGCCCTGCACCTGCACGATGTGCCGGATTAAATCAAACGGAGGCTCTCCTCGCCTATGCAATTCTCTCGTTCCTCTCTTCTTCTTCTTCTTCTTCTTCTTCTCCAGCCTCGTTCTCGCTCCTTGAGTGATTTCTCAAGGAAAAAAAAGGCGGAAAGGATGCACAAGACTTTATTTTTCAACGACCGATAAAAACCTAATCTACAAAATATCTTTTCCTCATTTTTGGAATTCAGAATCTCGGAGGTGTTCTCTTGAAATTCAAAAACAAAAGTATATACGCAGAAATGCAACTTTAAATGACGATTTTCTCAAGAACTGCAGCAGGACCGATCGATTCATGATTTCCCAGATATTTTTCGGGAGCAATTATGTCTCTTGACAACATGGAGCTCCATCAGTTAATCAATGGCTCATGCCGTGAATAACGGACCATCTTTATCCCACCACCATTCTCATTTGTTTCCTTAAAGATGTATCGGTGGTCAATAAAAAAAAAAGGATGCTGTACGAGGAACATCTAGAGCTCCATGGAAACTTGGCATTGCAAAGAAATAAGCAGAAGAAGCGAAAGTTCATGCAGGCATGCGAAGGGTCGGCTTGCCGTTCCACGAGGTTTCATCGCACCAATATCTCCACGTGAAGATTCGAATCACTCCCGACCGACCAACCCATACTTTTCATTCAATCATCGTTTTGAAGATTATCTAGTCAACAGCAGAAAACTGGCTTCCTTTTGGAGCAGAAATGTGAAATTTACGATCTTCGCAAAGAAAAGCCTTGATTTCAATTAAATATCTCGATACACTTCATACAGACACACTAAACTTTAGTCTCGACTATTTTGTTCGAACCCCTCAATTTCCTTTGCGTCAAGTTAGCCAATAACGTAATCCCACGAAGATTCGTCCACAACGATGATCGAAAAGCTGCATTTCTTACTCGATATAGCATCAGCAGGTACCCCGACTTTCTCATGCTCCGGAATAACATATCTTTATTTTTCGATAACCGTAGTTCGAGGAGCACTTTGTCTTTTTTCCGAATAAACATCCTGCCCACATCCACCAACGACAAATAATCTTAGCGAAAGAATAAGCGGTATGTTTTCCTTTCCGATTCCATATCCCACTCGTATCTCACAGTAAAAAACTTGCCGCATGGATATACAGAGAGGACATTTGTATAGAATATCACTCGGAGTGATTCTACCAATATTCAATGTTCCAAAGTTTTATTTTTTCCTTCTGGACGTTTTTATCTCATCTAGGATAATATCATGCCATGCGTATCGTTGGGACTGATCCACCAATCGTGAGAACCAGAGTATACACTTGTATAAAGCCTCTCATGCACCACAATTCTCGAAGCAATTGTATGCTCCGATATATTTTCTCACACCCCAGCAACCGTCAACAAAACCTGTGTAAATCCTGCTGCTCCGCTTCTCAAGCAATCCTAGTGAATCACGACAAATACACCATGCATGAAACTCTTCAGCAGCATCCCACTTCTCATCCTATTTCCTGCTCCTATATCCTCTTATCTATCCAGCTCTTATGATTTCCCAGATACCTGTGCCTGGCTGATAGGTCGAAAAAATCCGCAACTCAGTGACAAAAAAGTGGAGCCAACAATGTTTTCACCAAAAAGTTACGGTGAAACGCCTAACGAGAGGGAGGGGGAAGTTGCAGAACTGAAATTCATCGAAATTTCAATTCAATCATTTTCTTCGTCCCATTTCCGTTCATCTGTCAATTACGTTGGAGGACTAATGGCAATAATACCGTGCGATACCTCCGATAACGCAGGTTCAGACGCCCATCAATTAGGACCATTATCCCTCCGCGATCAGGTGTTTTTTCGGGCACTCTGGATCACATGGGTCTCTTTCTTACGCCCGAAATTTCGAGTCGATGTTGTCTAGACGAGAGCTACGTCAGCCCATTTACTAGCAAGTTTTTTTTCAAGTATGCCATCCCTTTTGCCATCAAGTTTTTCTGTAGATGAGAGCGCGAATTCCCGTGCTTTAAGAATCCGGGCTAAATAATCATTTTTTAAAAACAAACCCACCTCCTGCTTTTATGCTCATATCAGGGTCAGGATTCCAAAGTACGAAAGTTGCGTTAGATACTCCAGCAAAAATATAAATGGTGGAGTAAGGCGAGAAAAGTATCAATTCTTTCTCGTACATTCTCGTGGAAGGGATTCAGCGGCAAATTCTTTTTTTTGCGTGAAAATATGCAGGAGGAAGGTATCTGCGTGATTACAAAAATGGAATTCGTCGTTACATTTTCATGGGTGTACTGTAAAGCCCCAGACGGGTTGAGATTTCTTCATTGTTATGAGGGCGTTGAGCAGTTGTATGGGAACTGCATGCATCAATGTTTCGTTAGAAATTGATATATTCATTAAGATGATACGTTGATGCAAACGTACAAAGTCTCGATATAGTCGTTCGGGCTGACTCTCGGATGTGAGTTTCTGAGACTAGCTCGAACGGCTGCCGGTTCGAGTGCAGAGTGGGAAAAAGGAGAGGCTGCGCGGCCGTTGCCGGAGTTACCGCCGGGCGTCGTCGCGGTCTACTATCAAATATGTGAGAATAGGGCAGCTGCGGATGCCTTTATAAAAAGATCGCGTAAACGGAGTTTAGAAGGGCCGAGAATAAAAATATTGGCAAAAAAGCTGATGAAGATGAATCAAGAGTCGGGAGCGAGTGAACATTATTTCGAGAGACTGGAGCAACTTCACAGGTACGATCGAGCCTTGTATCAAGTATATTTGGAGCTAGGCGGCAGCGTCTGGACGCCAAGTATTAAAAGGAAAAGTTTGAGTTTCCAAAAGTTTCCAACAACCTTGGACCTTTTTCCGTTACGTTCAAACTTGAAGTGGTCACCATTAAAAAACGCATTCACTTATAAAAAATGTGAATGCAGTTTACATATACACGACATCGTGGGTGGGTTATGGTTCATGAATTTTTATCAATAATCTCGGCTATTATGTCATTTCCTCCAATCCCGTTTTCAATCCATTGCCATCTCTCCCACATCACGGGCTCCACTTGATTCTGCTCACTCTGATACCGCGACAGCGATCGCGCTCAGGGATCGTTCGAAAAGGATTTGAGTGACGGAACTTGCATACGTGACGGAAGTCAAAGGAACAAAGAGTCGGGAAGCACGGTGATTAGTTGCAGGAGAATTCAAGTTCTAAAGTGACCAAGAAGAACCATCGATTCCCCCGACTTTTGGCACTTTCAGGTTCCTCTGTACAGCAACTTCGAATGCTATTCTTTATTGTGTGTTGCAAGCACAGGAAGAAAAAGACTTAATTTTTACTCAGAGGGTGGACAATGCACTCATTTATGGAGCTGCAGCTTGTCGTAATTTCCAATAAATCTCTCTACCCAATTTTTCGTTCGCTCTACGGTTTTGATTTTCCAAGGAAAACGCTTGACTACAGCAGAGCCATGCGTATGATACTCCATAACGTTTCGCTAGCTAGTAGTTGGACGTCGAATCACATTTTCCGAGCAAATACATTGCGATAGAGAAAAATGTTGGCGCAAGCAGTACGAAAAAAGGGAATTGAATGGCCGCGTGTAAATTGTCGCATTCTGGACTTGCAGATCATTCTTCTGCTGTCGCGTTCGTGTAAAATGAACAACGAACCTCCGGCTCATGCAACAACCTGCCCGTGCCAAGTGCAATTGGTTGCTTTTCGCACTCGCAGCATAAATTGTTATTCCCCATCCACGAAAAGTAATTTCTTCCAGAAAATCGCATATGCAAGTCCTTTGTAGCTTTGTTGGGTTTGAAAAGCTTGAGAAACTTGGTGAAGCAAGGCAAGGGGAGGGCGACAGTGAAGGCACAAGAGAAAATATCAAGGTGTGGCGGTGGTCCGTTGCTATGGAGTGATATATATAGGCACCATGAGCACGGCCTTCTGGCAACGACCCGCACCATCCCGGACCTTGAGAGCGAGTGACAGGTTCAATATACGCGCGAATTGATCGGAAACTTGTGACTGCAGTTTTTGCCGAGCGTGAGTGCGCGCACTGCTCCTGCAATTGATTGAAGTACGAAATAGTCGCGACATGAAAAGAAAAAAGTAGCACGAGAACTGCGTTGCTCGATAAGACTGCGCAACGCATTGATAAACGTGATAACGGCCTCCCCTTTTAAAAAATCTCGGCGGGTTCAGCTCCCGAGCTTCGAATTCCTGCTTCTCGTGTCGTGCACCCGAGTTTCACATTCAAAGTAAGTCCAGAGAATTTCTTGTGTCACCTATGCACATATATACCATATACACAGTAGCTATGCATCAATCCACACAACTCGCATCGAAGCCTCCTGCTTGCTTCCTTATCTTCGTTTCTCAAGCTTCCCTCCCGCAGCCGGGCCACTCTTCTCTTCGCAGCCCCACTCGATGGCAACTCCGCTCTCAATATCTCAAC
This sequence comes from Hyposoter didymator, assembly GCA_037952995.1. Lineage (NCBI taxonomy): Eukaryota > Metazoa > Arthropoda > Insecta > Hymenoptera > Ichneumonidae > Hyposoter > Hyposoter didymator. The sequence goes on from JBAJMU010000009.1 coordinate 4,779,991, forward strand.
TGCGATCTCCGATAAAATCAGTATTATGCAATAATAAGTCTTCTAGCTCTCCTGCTGTCGTCTCTAATCTTCGATATCCGATCAGTCGACATGCTGAAGAGTGTGACGAGCACATTCGTTTGTGTGGGTGTGTAGAACGAACATGTTCGTAAAAGAGTCGGTATCGTATGCACAGAGTTGCGCAAGTGACCGCGCGGCAGTTAGAAATTGCATTGAACGACGCGGTACTCCGCAACTACACTGGAACTGAAATTTTGTTACAAATGTTCGATATTGATCGCGGTAAACTAAATATTTTTCGATAATTTCAAGATTTCCGTTATTTAGAAATACATTTCGGTTCTTACGGAATTGTTAGCGAAATTTACGATTCGAACGACGAAAAATTGCGTCCTGAGAGACTCGTTACAGTATTTTTTTCTGCAATGACACAATTTTTGGGATTATTCAAAAAAACGATTACGCATCGAACAAAAAATCGATTTTTTCCAACAAAATTTTGTTTTCAGTGTACGATCGCTATAACGAGTTTGAATACACGTGGATGCTGGAAGAACGCATTTGTCCAATGGGTCTGAACGGAAAAAGGATAACTAATTGCCTTACCGCTGAGGAGCAAAATGCAGCGACGTAAACGCACGGCTATTTTGCAATTCCGGATACGCGCCATTTGAGGCTCGCGGGTGCAAGGATCTCGCTCACCGCGCTAGCTGATAATCCCGCCCTGCTCAATGATTCCCGCGGTAGCTTGCCTGACCGTAGAAACCCTGAATAAGGCAGCCGCGCGCGATAGGAACACGCTGTTTCCTATATATTTTCGAAATGTTCGTGCCATCGTACTTTGCGGCAGCAGTTCAGTTCGTAAATAGTCTCATGAAGCCGGTTTCCCAGGCACAGTAGATACATTATCGCTGAGCTCTCTAGCGGCTAATAAACAATGATTCCCAGCTCTCCGTTATTCTTAATGACTTGGGATCGTTCCGTCTCATTTTTTATCATTTTCGCTTGAGCAAAGGCATGGAAGGAATCGATTTTTTCGATAAATGTACAAATATTTGTGTAGAAAAATGTGGAGCGTATGAAATTCCATATTTGTATGCGGAAAAGTGTTCACCAGTGGCAGCAGTTGGCCATTGACGACAAGTCGATCTCCCCACATCACGTTGAACGTTATAGCAGCAGGGATAAGAGCGAGGTACGTCACTAATTGAGTCCACGTTCTATCTTGACTTGTAGCACACTGGCCGGGACTCGACAACCGAGCTCTCGATATTCTTTGTCCCCTCTGTACTCATTGTTCTGCTGGCCAGGGCAAGGCCTCGATTCTCGAACCTCACCCTCGTTCCAACTTTTCCCTTTTTTTTTATTCTGCTCCTATTTCCTCAACCACGAAACCCTGCTCGCGTGTCTCTCTTGCCGCGCATTCATCTTCTCTTCGTGTGCTCGTGTGCTCGTTCGGTTGTATTTTCTCCTTTTTCTTTTTAATCACAGAGGCGTATCGAATTCTCGACAATGTTCCACAAAAGTGACGAACCGTTTTTTCAGACCACCATCTTTTTTTTATACCCGAGCTAGCTCCCGCCGCCCGACCGCCGTATGCGTGCGAGCAGAGCATGGCGATGAAAAACAATCGCGTATAGAGCCAGAGAAATTCATCGCAATTTATTTTATGGGGACTGCTCGACGATCCGAAAATTTTTGAAAGAAAAAGAAAATTGAAAAGTCTAATAATCACGATTTTGGTTTGCGAATAATAATCATTCGATGAGTGTCAACCGCCGCGCATGATAATTAACGATCGCAGCTGATGAGCCTGCTGGTAAAGCTGGCAATCAACAATTATCGGCGGGTAGAGCTAATTGTCGCTTGCAGTTTCGAAAATACGAGAATGACGCGCTATTTTTGGGAATCCATATCCCACAACCTTTCCGCTACTTTGCAAATGTTTTGATAAGAGCGAATTTCCGTTTGCAATATCGAAAATAATAGAAAAAAAAATTCCGTCCGTCGCCGAGACTTGACTCGGTTTACGGCCAAGCAGCGATTACCCCACCGAGTATTGGGCCTTTGGTCACCACGGGAGCCACAAACCGCAACCAATCACCGCCGCTGCGCATTCTTGAAGATTTATTCCGTCGTTATGCCGTTGAGGTCTAATTCGGATGTTCCGTGGCGCTCATTCGGTTCAGATTTCAAACGCTTTGCCAATTAATGACTCCCGGTAAAGCGTAGGAATTCTAAAACAAATAACACGCCCTCGCTCTCCCTTAGCCGAGCTTGATGTCCAGCAAACTCATGCGACGTTGACAGTTGCATCGGATCGTTCTTATCTGCTGCTTCAGCATATAGAATTTTCCTCCCGATGCCGACGGACCTGCGACATTCTCCAGGGAGTCGTCCACGAGGCTCGTGGGATTCCCCGGTCCAGAAAAAGACTGCATTCTCCTTGCGCAATTAAACTTCCAGGGTTGCAGAATAATTTACGATAATTCGCGATTGGCATATTGTTTACGTGATTCCCCAAGGCAAACACACATTTTTACATTAAAACTTCGTCTATAAACCTTTTTTCTCCACCTTCCGTCTGTAAACCTGGCCACACCGTTCTTTCAGCCTGTTATTACATTCCAAAAATTCTGAAAAATTGCAGGCTACTGTTCGAAATCTTTAACTTGAAATTTCAATTATAAAATTCTGCGATAATAAATTTGTTGATCCATTTTTTATCCAATAACTAGACCGATGCGTTGTATTCAGCCGGACACGAACAATCCAGGTTTACAGATGAAGTGTATGATGTTGAAGTTTGCATCGATGAAATGCAACGAAAAGTCATTATTTTTTATAGCATCGCATCAAATTTTCATACTGTGTTTGTCGACAATAACGAGAAAGTCTTTTTCGCAATTCGAAAAGTAAATTTACTAGAAAAATTGGAACGAGTCAATTAATTAACAAAATAATAAATAAAAAATAGATTTTTCGTTGCATTGCAACGATCCAAAGTTATCATATGAAGTGTTAACGGGGAAGTATTGCATACGGCTGAAGAATGAATGCTTTCGTGCTAACGATCGCTGCTGTNATTGCAGGCTACTGTTCGAAATCTTTAACTTGAAATTTCAATTATAAAATTCTGCGATAATAAATTTGTTGGTCCATTTTTTATCCAATAACTAGACCGATGCGTTGTATTCAGCCGGACACGAACAATCCAGGTTTACAGATGAAGTGTATGATGTTGAAGTTTGCATCGATGAAATGCAACGAAAAGTCATTATTTTTTATAGCATCGCATCAAATTTTCATACTGTGTTTGTCGACAATAACGAGAACGTATTTTTCGCAATCCGAAAAGTAAATTTACTAGAAAAATTGGAACGAGTCAATTAATTATCAAAATAATAAATAAAAAATAGATTTTTCGTTGCATTGCAACGATGCAAAGTTTCAATATCATATGAAGTGTTAACGGGGAAGTATTGCATACGGCTAAAGAATGAATGCTTTCGTGCTAACGATCGCTGCTGTTCCTTCCAGCATCCATCAGCATTGCCAGAAGTCGCGGGAACAAGCATGCATGCAGTGGTCGTGAAATGCGCGTTTGTATTCATTTGAGGAAACAAGAAAAATAATAAGAATGTATATTAGCGAGTGACACGTCGTCTGGCTGATGTTTCATAAGCATCCACAGGTCATTGGACAGCCCTCCTAAAGGGAAAGTAATTCAAAGGATATAAAGAAAACTCGTTGAACCGAAAGGACCGCGCGAGAGCGAGGGTTCCGCCAACGGAAATGAGCCGGTGCGTGAGATGTGCTTCGCACGTGCTTATCACAGATTGTGTCTGTCTAAGTTTGTATGGAATGGCATCGGTCTTGTCACTCGACTGCGTCGTTCTCCGAAATTCCACGTCGTTTCAAACGCGATTTTGCCAATAAAAAGAAAACAGCAAATTGCTCCCTGCTTGCATGAGTTGGAGGCTGCTCCGACGATTGTGTCTCGATGTAGATGAGAGACAATAGGAATAAACGTCAGGAAGAAATTGGTAATCCAATTCGAACGAACGAGACCGAAGAATATTTCTAGCCGCAGGAACATTTTTTATTGTGTAGGAATAAAAATCGATGCAAGACATTATATTCTCGTTAAGCCTCATGTGCTTCGAATGTATACAACGACGAGTTTTTATTTCTCGACATATAGAGACAGATCGGATATATTTATGGATAAGCTTACTCACATTTATATACGAGAGCCTCAAGTCGTAGGTGGCTCGCGAAGCGCATCATCATCCCTCATATTGAACGGAAGGGGTTGGCAATGGTCTATCGATTGTATCTTACTCACCCTGCCAACGCGTGATACTGCTATAGCCTCGCTCGCGAGGTGTACGATAAACATCTGTTCACTAAAAGCCGCACGACACAATCACAATTTCCCCTATATGCTTTCCCAACTCTAGTTCTCGTTATAATGCCGCGCCAACGGAGCTATACAGGAATTTGATTAAAATTCAAAATTAAACTATACCGCGCCCACAATTGCGGAGCAGGTTAGAAAATAAATCACATGCTGCTCGTATACTAATTGTCTTTACGTTCGTGGGAAAATTCTTTGTGGTCTGGCTCACCGACCGCGGTTGCTGCAATTGAATTTCTACCCTATCGATTTTTGCACTTTCAAATATTAAGCTGTCTAAATATTTTCATCTCAAATCATTTATTCTGCTGATTTTCGCATTTTCATAGCGGAAGCTATGGGACCGTGAAATTTTGTTTGCGCGTATGTGTGTGTGTTCTGGTACTGTACACTGGAAATAAAATTTGGTTAAAAATTGTCGATATTTTGTTGAACACGGCCAACTAAATATTTTTCGATAATTTCAAAATTTTCGTTATTTTGGCAGAATATTTGGTTTCTAATGGAATTGTCAGCAAAATTTACGATTGGAACGACCAAAATTTGCTTTCGAAGAGACTTTATAGAATATTTCTTGCTGCGATGACACAATTTTCGGAATTATTCAAAAAAACGTTTAGTCGAACGTATCGAACAAAATATCGATCTTTCCCAACAAAATTTTGTTTTCAGTGTAAAATTCAAACGTTCATTACTCGAGAGCGGTTACAGTTACAGCTCTCCCGTTTTGCCAAGAGGTGAATCTGTACAAGCTCTTTATTTTATTTTTTTCAATTGCATAATTTTTTCTCTAATGTATGTCTCTTCGTTCACGTCGTTGAATCTCCAGTCGGAATATCGTCTCCTACGCACGGTCTCAAAAAGACAGACTCGTTAATATTGGGCTGGTCGGTGGAGAAAGGTACGTTTGGTTTTGTTTCATTTGATGCGAAATCCAAATGTTTGCCTTGCAACGGCGTGAATCTGAACGTTGTTCGCATCGCGTAGCACACTCACATTCCCTTTGAACAAACCTGGAAACGCAGCGAAACGCGCGTGGTTTCGTGCTGTGTGCACGAGCATCAGTTACGCATTTAAATTGCAAAATCAATTTAAAAAAGGGGAAAAAACGTGTTGACCGCATTAAGAGAATTGCGCCGATGGACTATACACCGGCATTTTTTGCCCTGCAATAACGTCATGTCCACGGACAAACACACGTTGGAAGTGGTGCGAACTAGGAAGGTGGACGGCGAATATCAGCACACGAGCAATGCATACCGCGGCCACGGAGTCCCATTTTCTTCGCTTTATATACTCGGAGCCTAATGGGATATACGTACATAGAGACATATGTATACGAGAGGATACTTGGTGGGCAAGTGATGGATGCACCGGTAGATACTCGCGAGTGCTTTGTTTATCACTCCCATATACGCGAGCTAGGCGGAGGGTCACGCTAACCGTTTCCGTGCATGCTTCACAGGTTCGCTCCATTTCAATTTCGTGTCCTATCACACAACTTTCATAAATGTTTGCATCGATTTTCATATTCCATCAATTGTCGCGCAACTGTATGCTCGACTGTAAAAATGAATTGTTTCCCGCAACAATATTGTTAAGGATTGTAATGAGAATTATTAACCGGAGTGCAGAGCCCGATGGTGTCATATTCTTGGCATGATACGGTCGAAGGAAAATATTTTAAAAAATCTGTTGGGATTGTATGATGTTTAAGTTTGCATCGTCGGAATGCAACGAATTTCTGTTCTTTTTCGGTAGAGCTTGTAATTATTATTCGATATTTGGTCCAAACGATAAAACGATTCCCTTTTGCGACCCAAAAACTCAATCGACAAAAAAAATTGCCATGGTTTTCAAAATTCGATAAATAATAAATAAACAAAATTCTTTTCGTTGAATCTGTTGCAAACTTCAGAGTCATGGGATTTTGTATAATCCGCGATGGAATATAATTTTTTTGGTATTTTTTTTGTAATGCCAGCACCGAATCAGTATTTTTGACGATGACAAGAAATCTTCATAGCGATCTAATGGGAATTCCTGGTACTTTCGTAATTACGTTAGCGATTCAGGGACTCAATAGTTTTACGTTTTGTTGGAAACTTTCCGTCGCTTCTGATCCAATATTTCACCAGAGATTTGAATTTTTCTAATGGAACCCGCGCCATTTTGACAGCAAATTGAGTTTCAAAGTTTACCTAGCCAACTTTACATAAAACTGGTATGAAAAAGTACATGGTGGAGCACTATCAGTAAGCAGGTCATTCGTTCGGTTTCATCTCGGTTTACCGTTCCCGGAAATAAAAAAAATATATATAGTTCGAGAAATTTGAATTACTTTTCCCACTGTATCCTCCGAAAAGTTTTACGAAGGAAAAACTTTGATTGAGGGTGCGTTGTTAAACACGTAAAATTTCTGGCCAACACGTTTTCAAAACAAAAATTCGATGACATTGAGTTCGATAAATTATTGCGCGGATCCAGAAAGGCTGAGGCTGTAACTCCATTGTTCCAAGTATGTATCGAATACTGAAATGTATGCGGAAAAATAGTGACCGGAATGAAATGTTTTAATCCGCACGACAATCGGATCGGGCACGACACTTGCAGCAACATTATTCCACGATATTTTGCGGTTACGTTCCCATCGCTGGTAGTGAAATCCTATTGCACAACATTCTAGAAATAATACTGCTAAATCTGAAGCTATAAATCAGACAGCAGCAGGTACTGAGCGATGGAAACCGCAGTGACTGTATGTTTGCTGCAACAGTGCATGGGTCAGCAGCAGCAGGAGCCAGGTTATCTATATCCAAAAGATATTCGAGACTGCATAAGCAATAATTTAAACGCTAATGCTGTCATGTCAAGAGTTTCGAAATTGTAAACTGTTTCCTCATTTTGTGCAAATTTCATTTTGATCGAGTGTACGTTTCGAAAATGGACACCAAATGGGTGAGAAATACCAACAATCATTATAACAAAAAAAAAAAAGCTGTCATCACGATAAGGATCGATGACTGAATAGTTTTTGACAGAGCAATCTGTTTTCGTTGTGAGAACTCGCTGCTGGGGGATGGCAAGAGATGATTTTTGTAAAAGAACTACACAATGAAATGATGTTGCGAGCTGACACACAGGGCGATGTGAATTTGTGTGCTGGCTGTATATACATACAAACTCGATAAAGGACGTAGTACATGCACAAAAGAAATAGATCGCAGCGGCCAAAGCCGGTCAAATGTCTGTTCGTTAAAGGCACGGGGCCAATAAATTAGAACTGGCAGAATGCCATTTCAATCTCATGGATTTTACCGCAGAGACAGCGACGAGAAGAGAGCGAGTGAGCGAAGGAACGTGAATAGAAAGCTAAAATTTTAGTGTGATTGAAAAAAAAAGAAAAAACGCGGCCCCATTCCGCTCGGGAGTCTATTTTCTTGGAATTTTTATTTACTAAATTGTAACGAGTTTTCGAACTATAACTGCAGTCTATGCAGCGAGGAGCAGGGAATCGTGGTGGAAAGAAAAAATAACGAAAAGCTTTTCCCTAACTCTCCCTTGGCCGCGCTCTCGCCCCATTCGTCCGTCGCTTATTGCTGCTTAAGGAAATAAATTATCACGTTAATTTAAAAACCGGCAGAAGCAAGATGCTTTCCTGGATAACTCGTTGTAAAAAAGCTTTTCACCTCGGAAAAAAATAGCAACAAGAAAATACGATCGGTGGAGCGTTGGAGCCGCGAAGAGCGAAACAGTCAACAGCGAACAGGAAGTGAAAATGGAAGGAGTTCGCAGCGCAAGTATAATGCAGCTGCGCGATAAGCATCCGGGAGAGACCAGGCCAGGCGTCGTTTCTCCCTGGAACTACCCTTCCGTCGCACTTTTCTCTTCCTTCCATCTCTCCCTCTCGTTCTCGCTCTCCCTCTTTTTTACTCCAGTCTCTTCATCTGGGCCTTTGTCGCCAATCCCTGCTTCCCGCGCGTCTATTCTACTTCGAGCTCTCTGGCTCTCGAGCTGCTTTCTTTACCTCGCTACATTGTTCACAAAATTTTATCAATACTCTTTCATCCATTTCGTTTTCCAATCATTTTTTCCTATCCGTTCGTTTCGTGCCGCGCGTTTTTGTCTAAATAAATCTACACGCGTATGCGTCAGTCGAGATAAAGAAAAATCGCAGTGCACGGGCAAAAGCTCCAAGTGATTTTGTAGTTTTTCTCAAATGCTTTCGGACTTAAAATTACTCGATTTCCCGGGATACAATTCTCAGCTAATTCGATCGAGGCACTTCAAGCCGAAGCAGGCTCCATCTCGAAGCCCCACACCCCGAGGTCATGCAAGCAGCAGGCCTGAACATTACGGAAGCTAGCTGATTCCGTTCCTGTCGGCTGGGTGCATATGGCCAAGATGGCCAAGATATGTGGCCATGGGCAGCGATGAAAATCATTCACTGAAAATGTAATCGCGTCGCATAACCGATGGATTTCCAGCCCGAGATAAATATTGTTGGTGGCAATTGTATGATTTTGTTCAAGAATCCGCAGTAACGTAAAAAAAAAGGGATTGGAAAAGCTCGGAACAAATTTGAGGTCGACGTTAACTAAAAATTTCATGAAATTTTATTTGGTCTGTAAAAACTAAAGATTCTGATCGAAAAAATGAAACAGGGAAATTACGAATAAACAGAAGAAATTCTCTGCCCATAAAAATGACAGAATTGTAATTGCTTTACAACGGAAAATTCAAAACACAAGCGAGCAAACAAAAATCGGTCACCGATACGGTCAGAATTGGTTGGATTGGTCCGTACCATGGCACACATGGCGTTACCCTCGGATAATCAAAAAGGCGTTTTTGTTTTTGTTTTATTTATTTTCAAGTTGATGGAATATTGATCGTTTGGCCCTTGGGGAGAGGCTGCCGATGAGCAAAAACTCTAGTTGAGAAGCTCGTTCTTTTTCGTGCATGTTCTCCTCGATATGTGAGTTCCGAGCCCCACGGCAGATCGATATGAAAACATTTATTTAGACGAGATGATGACAAGTGTAAATAAAAAGTTATAATTGATGTGCTTGGTCAGAGTTGACGGTGCCTGGTATGCCCGGCGCATGATCGAGGTGCACGTATGTATATAAAATGCACCATAGAATTTAGAGAAGCAGGAGCGGTAAATCGATATTCTTGTTGGCGCCTAAAATTGGATGAAACGGAAATTTGTTCCCCTCGCAGGCGCTCCGCTCGGTGAGCTTATGTACTTGACTGTACATTAGGTCTGAGGGACTATTCCTCCCTCGGTATTCTCCGCCAGAGCGAGAAGCTGTAGGGTCAACGAAATCGAGGATCAACCGATTTTTTCTACCCTCTTTTTAGGACGTCGTTTAGCCTGAGAGCCGATGCTCTCCCCGAGCAGGCTTTTTTCGCTTCCACCCTCGATATTTTCTCGCGATTACGCTAACAATTTTTTCTTACATCTCCCTCGTAGCTCCTCGCAGCGCCCGACATTTTTCCATTCACATTCGGCACAATTCTACCCCCTCGCACCGAATTTATTATCCTGCAGAAATACAAATAATGTCTCGGGCTCGTGCGGCAGTCTTTGCCCATGGCAACGTTTTGCCCCTTCTCACCTGATGAGCTTAATCTCGTCTCTCGTCTTCCGTCTCGTTTCATTTCGCCATCCGCGTATGCCAATCGCCGCGAGGGCACGAGAGCTCTCTGCTTTTGCTTCGTTAAAGATAATTTATTCAACAGCCACGAGAAACGAGGAAAAATAAGGTGGCTGGAAAATTGAGCCCCGAACTCGGGCAACTTGTGCGATAAAAATATACTTTTATGCACAAGAAAAAATATTATGTTACGATTTTTGTATTTGTTGTATATCGCGTTGCAATTAAGACGACCAATGCAAATGTGCCGTCCGGATCGAGCCGGATATAAGGAAAAAACGAGGAGACATACGCGTACAAGACGTTGAAGCATATACAGCGAAGCAGAAGGAAATTGCTGAGAAGAAAAAGGAAAAAGCTCAATTGGGTCATATTTTCCATTTCGTGTCCTTGTTCCTCTTTTCATACACACGTCGTAAAGTTTCTCATCCTCTCGGCTCTCGGCCTGTCGCCTTCTTTCGGGTCACCTTGGTCGACGAGCGCCAATGAAATTTATTCGACGTCCCACGGCATTCGCGCTAATTGGGCTAATTAGGAGCATTGGATTATTAGGGCGCTGAGCGCGGGCCGAGAAGATGAAATTGGCAGAGATGAGAATGACAAAAAGAGGAAAAATCCAGAAAGGATGGCATTTCCTTTTCCCTTTTCGCGCCCCCGTCTTGCTAGATTTTTCCCTCGAGACCCAAGTCGGCCGAGTCCCTTTTCCCTCAAAGCGATCATAAAATACGACACAAATCCGACCGCCGAGAGTCTTTGTCGTAACGACGCGCGATATATTATTATTTTCATACCGAATTTCACACACGAGTGATACACCCTCGACGGATTTGAATTAAACCAAAAATCCTATTCCTGCCAATACTTTTCGCCCCAATTCTCCGAATGATGAAATTTTTCCTCCATCACGAGGATTAGAAATAGAACTCCAAATGACTCGGACAAGCTACGTGACGTCATAAAGCACCATGTTTGAGGGCTTAGTCGCGCGAGGAGAGGGTATAAAGCGTTCAACAAATTTCTCGTCTCTCGGGACATACGAGCAGCAGCAGGAGCAGGGATTACGTGCAAATATTCGTTTCAATAAATATTATGAACCATCAAACAACACGTTATTCCGGAGCTTCCTCATTTTCCCGTTTTTTTTCGTCAACAATTTACGTGCCGGACGTGTAATTTAGTTACATTGCGATAACCCGTTAACCCTTACTTGCTACCTTGGGGTACAAACTACTGTTAAGGAAAATACTCATTTTTCCGCTTTTGTTGGTTTCGGCATTTTTTTTCTCGTGTACCTAAATTTCACTTTTCGCTATATAAAATCTTTTTAAAAAAGCTTCCGATATGTTCTACAACAATTTTCAAGTCGAAATATTCAGTAGTTGATTTTTTATAACAATTTTTGTAACTGGGAGTCAACTCTATACCCTATGGTGGCAAGTACGTTATTCTACAGAGGTGTGGCAAGTAAGTGTTAATCACGAATGAAAGAAATGCGTCGAGATGCAACATTTCGAAATTTTATTTATACGCTTTATTTAGTCATTGACGGTGTTGGCAACACGTAAATACGAGCACAAGAAATTCTGCACGGACTTCCACAAACGCGCTACGAATGAGATATTTCTCCCCCAAGTAGTCGCTGCTGGTTTGCGCATCCTCATCCAGCTTGTGAATACGAGAGAGAGAGAGAGAGAGAGAGAGAGAGAGAGAGATTGATTGATCGATTGATTGATGGTAATTCGTTTTCCCTCGTGTGCCCCGAGACAATGTTTCATCAACAAACAGGACATTTTTCCAGTTTACCCAAAATCATAGGGACTATATGTTTTAGACGTTAAGATAATATATAAACATGAGCTAAGGGAATGATTGGAAAAACAACGAAGCAAATAGAATTATAGTTCGTGAAGGAGACGTCGTCCTGTTGTTATCACAATTTTCTAAAAAATAAGGAGTCAAAGGAGTCGTCGATCAGGAGAGGGAGCGAGATGTCGGGAGGCAGATAATGCAGGATCAGCTTTGCTCAGCTCTCACACTGCAAAAGGGTGGCTCCCAAATCGCTCACAACTCAACCCTCACCTCGACCCTATTTTCACCTACCTCTACCTGTACTGGGTACAGAGCCCAGCCTTTACGAGCCTGCACTTTCGGTCTCGGAATGTTACAAATATCGCGACTCGAAATTCATGCTTAAAATTTCGAGCAGCAGCGATTTTGTGAATGAAATGTAACTCGCATCATAATTCCGACGACAACAGAAACTGGATGAAGCCTCTTGCACTGTGATACGAAAACAACGTTGTATATTAATTGCAAATCCAATTTGTCGGGGTCGAAAATACAACCAGGTTGAAGTTTGCATCAATTCTATTTTTTTTCTGTAGCGAACTTATTATTCAAATGCAGAATATAATTGCGAATGTAAAAGCGAGCAGTCCGCTCGAAAGATTTAGATGATTTTGAAAATGAAACAAATTGTCAATAAAAATAAATATTTTTCGTTGCATTCCAACGTTGCGAACTCCAGCTTCATAAAATACGAACGTTTAAATTGCATCAATCATCACAACGCTGTGAAAAAAAAATATAGAGCCACACCCTGCTGCAGCCTTGGTCCGTTTTGTCCAAGAAATAATAAAAAAAAACGTAGCCCGTAAATTAATAAATGTTGAGCAAGTGTGACAAAAGTAAACGCTTGCGTGTCAAGCAGAAGGCACAATCTGTTGAAACGAGGTTATTTGCCGAGCATCAAATTGGGCCTGCTTCCATGTGTCACGCAGTTGACTATGTTATGATATTTCAACGACGATTCACCCCTCTCAAACTAATCTTGGGCTATTCCTACACATCCCTATACTAAAATACACCGTCTGATCTTTATATACGAGAGACAACGAGAACGAGGCGAAGCAAGGATCCAAGCAGCAGCATCCCTTGTGTCTTATACTACTACACACTATAATAATCCGATGACAGATTGTAACTGGTGTTTGCACCCTCGACTTAACGCAAATCCTAAAGGAAACAAAATCTCTTTATGTTTATCAATTTCCCAAAAAAGGAAAATCTCGAAACGTCCGAACAAACCAACTTTTTCCACTTTTCTCCAAAATGTCTCTGCACGATGTTCGATCACGATTTATTTATCCAAGAAGTTGCACAAGCTAATTTGACGGATTGCTTTCCGAGGAAATCCATGAAATTGAGCAAAATTTTGCAGTGGAAATTGATGCTGAGTTATTCGTATCGCGAAAATCGTATCGGACGGACGCAGACAAATGTTTGATTTGTAAAAAGAATGTGATGAAATATGTAAGTGATTACCTCGTTTCGACGTGCTGTCCGCGCTGCTATTAAATCCAGGTACGGCAATCACGAGAACAAAGAGTCCACAGTGTACCCAAAACATGTTTATGTCTTAACAACATTGTTTAAATCCATTTTACATAACGGCCGCGAAGCACTCGCTTTTAATAAAATGGTTAACTAGTCGTACGATGATCCACCGAGAGTCCAGGATTTCTCTGCAGCCGAAATAGTCGAATCTCGGAAAACGTGATTGATCGATTGCTCGATGAGGTTCCTTCCCGTCAGTTATTTTCTTTTCGTTTAAAAAATTACTGCTGCCTCCGATCCCCCTATTGGTTCTCGTCTCACGCATAATCGTTGTCACCTTTTTGCATTTAGCCACGGCGCGAAAAACATATCACGATCGTAACACTCGATTACAACGATGACGAATAAACAATTTTCGTATAAAATAGCAATAGCAAAAACACTCGCTTCGAACTAGTAAATATTCAATTGCGATTTCGTATTATTTTTCATCCTAATTTTCGTAATTCATTCATTTGTTTGTTAAATTTTCGGTCTTCCGGTGGCAAATGGAGGCCAAACGGTGAAAACCTCGGTGGAGGTCAGATCGACGCGAGAGAGCAAAGCGCGAGAGGAAAACACGCACTGCTGAGTGAGGGGGTGGGCAAGGCGATTCGTACCGAGACTGAGCCAAGACTGTGACCCACGATTTTTACAATATAACTAAATTCTTATCTTTCTCTTCGTTGCGATTTCTTACTCTCGTTGCTCTTCTCGCCCGGAGCCTCGAATATTGCTTGAAAGCTGTGGGAAGCTGTCGTGGCGCGCACAGGGAGCTCCGCACTCTCTCGCACCCTCGCTCCACTTCGAGACGCTTTTATTTACTTTTTTACAATAAATTCTTCGCACACTGATCGCTCTCAGCGTTTCGATTCCCAACCAAAGTCATCACGCCTATGGATATGTCGCGAATAAACGTTTCTCGCTTCTTTCTCACCTTCCGTTTTTCGCCAAGATGCGCACTCGAGAATCTGAGCCTCTGTTCTCCATTTTTCGTTCTTACGTTAAAGAAATGTATGCGAAAAAGAAAAAATTGAAAAATCGGTAGCCCGCGTAATTTTCTATTGTCCGGTAATGGTGACGGAACGATAAAGAATTAAAATGAAGAATATTGAAAAAGAGTTTTTTCGTTTGTTAACAGAATCGTGTGTGACACGAAGATCCTCGCGGTCTCGAATTATTTTTATTGTCCATTCGATGGGTCGATTTGACGCAATCGACCAACTTTGTACACGATCGAATTTGCCTCGTTCTTAAAAATACGATGCACTGAAGAACAGGAGATTCAAGGAGGATAAATTTTAGTTTCCCGAGTTTATATGGAGCGCTGCGTGAACTCGATGGATAGATCGCATAGCACTGATCCGTGGCCCATCGAATTGCTCCAATTTCACCTTCGGCTCATGATGATAACTTTTCTTTCCTTTAGTCACTTGGGCGAGAAAGGAGCTTGCGAATAATTCAGCAATGAGAATAGAGTTTGGAAAAATAAAGGGTGGGAAGAGGGGGGGAGAACGAGAGAGGGGACGAGGGAACGCGAGGAGAAAAGGAAAATGTTGGTTGCCGCGAAGGTGAAGGAGGAAGAAAAGCGGCGAAGAAACACCCCGCGAACCGGATTTAACATTCAAGAGCGCGATTTAGATGAAAATATAAAACGTACAGAGTTCCGGAGGAACAGAGGCAGCAGGAAAGGATTGGAAGAAATGCACACGGAATGGGAGAACGACTGACCGAAGGAAAAACGAGCAACGAGCGACTGCGACGAGGACGTGCGTCTTCGTCGAGGGTGAACGGAAAACAGCGCGGCTGCGAATTGGACTCCCTGGCGCGCTGCTGCTATACGTGCTCTCGGTTCGCTCTCGCTCTCCGCTTCTATTCGGCTCGCGAAATCACGCCACGGCTGCCATCTTCTTCCTCCGCTGGAACTCTCGAGTATGAAAATATTTTCTGCACGTCCCTTATTCCCCACTCTATCGCTCTCGCTCTCTCCCTCGCTGGATTTCCCTGCTGCCTCTCTATTCAATTCCCGAAGCTTTCCAGAGCACGACCAGGCGCCAGGCGATGACGTCGAATTTCCCACTCCTCAAATTTCCATCCCCCACCAGACGATCGCTAAATTCACAGCATCCAACGAGTACTTTCATCCTTGTTGTGTGCATCCACAGCTTCCCGCGACCCACGTCACCACTCACACCACTACCATCCCGAGATGGGGATGGTAGTGGGAATGGGGGGCACTCTCCGCCGCTGCATTGCATTTCATATACTTCTCCCCTGCTCCCGCTCCCCTCTCTCTCTCTCTCTCTCTCTCTCTCCCTTTCTCTCTCTAGCTCACGATCTGCTCTTCCATCTCTATGACGTACGTACGTGTCTCATACACACAAACGCATCAGCATCATCGAGCAACCCTCCCTCAGGAGCAGCCCCTCATGGGCTGCTGCTTTCGCTGCTGCTGTTAATGCTGCTGCTGCCAGCTTTATGCTGGACCGGTGCTGTGTGCTACAGAGAGCGCGGGCTCGGTCATACCGGGACCGCATACCACCTCTTATCGATTCCTGCGCCATTTTCCGTACTTGGTCTGTCTCCCTACCCGAATCAATAAACTGGGAGTTTCTCAACTACCTCATCTCCCGTGTGCTGGCCCCTTTCTCTCTTTCCTCCCTCCTCCTCCTCCTCCTCCTCTTCCTCCGCGGCCGCTGCTGCGACGATTTTCGTCAGTCTCTCTTTATTTTTCATGGCTCTTTCCTGCTATCTTGATTATTAAAGATTCTCACTCTCACTTGTTTCCTCTGCCGTTTCGTTTTTTTTTTTTTTTTCCAAGCTGCCGTCCTCGTTGTCAAATTCTGTCCTACTTCGCCTTCCTTCCACACAGATCCCTATATATACTTTTTCTCGTATAATTCCTATTCCTTTTCCGCCGGATATCTCATTGGCATTAATTTTCCTTTTCCACCCTATCCGGGCCTGCTCCCTCCTAATTTGCCTCTCAGCTCTTCCTCGCTCTCCTTCTTTTTTATTTTGAAAACTCGCTTGCACCGCGCTAACTCCGCAGATCTGCTCTGCTCCACAATCTTCCTCTTGCCCTCCTTGTATGCCTTTTTTCGGATACCTGCTCCTTCACCCGCCACGTTCAGCCTTCATCTTTCTCCCATCGCAGCACACTGTTCAATCTTGATCGTTCCACGCAGCTTTCTGTCTTGAATCTCTCCGGCCTCTCCGCGAGTTCCTCAATTCAGCCTTCTGCTTCAACTTTATCATTTTTCTTTTTCATTATCTGGAGCTCCTCTCCACTTTGCTCGCCCTCTCACTGCGTCGCGGCGGCAACTCGAGCTTCCAGGACTCCATTCGTTTTTGTATTTGACTTTAAAGAGCAAAACAAGCATTTCATTTTTTTTCTTTCCCCTGCTGGCCGCATTTTTTCTTCCCTTCCTTGCCAACTCGCTCGCCCTCTGGCCTTCGTAATCCGTATTCCGCTTGCCGTATCAAAGTTTATCCAATGGAAACCCAGAGAGGAGCGCGCGCTAGAAAAAAAAAACAACTGGGAAGGTCCCGTGGCCTCGAGCTCCAGATTTTCGGGCGTTTTTCACCGCAAGTTCCACATCCTCGTACTCTACCGAATCCCTAGCAGTCAGCAATCTTCTCCTGGGACGTCTTTATCCCTCAAATAATTCCGCTACGAGCGAGATCGAAATAAAACCAGAATCATTGCTGCACAAGCCCGAGTCATATATGCAACAAAGATTTTCCTTCATTCCCCACCGTTTAAGCAAAAGCTTTCTGCACAACTGAAAAACCGCTGTGAAAATCCAAAAATTTGACGTTATACCCGAAAGAAACCTGCTGATGGTTTTAACGAATTTTCGAAAAATTCATTTTTTTTCATATCACGTTTACATTTTTTTTTAAACCCTGAGTTGACATTTTATTTGTAGGATTTCTTTCCCAACTTTCCGTTCTGCGGAACCATTGAAATTGCCGGAAGGATTTTTTTTAAAAGAGCCTGCTTAGACACCGTCGGCTCCGACAGATCGGCGGCTGATGTCGATTTTTCATAATTTACCGACAGATACGGCACGAGATTTTCCGGGCAGGGATGAACTTGCGAGGCGCCCTCGCACATAGTTTAACCGCCACGATTATAGGAGCTGTTGGTAAGTATGTCGTTAGCAGTGTTGGCAATCGAACATATCGTTCACTATTAGTTGCCATATGTCGCAAAGTTTTTAGCTGGATAACAATTTTCATGACGATGCAGATCCTCGAAATATTCAGCCAAGAGTGTAACTTTTGGGGGAGCAAAAATACGATGAGTGAACCGGAGACGTAATCGCGATGTTGCAATTTGTAATTATAGCCTCGCAACCACTACAAAAGTTTAGTATTTCGATGATTCCTGATGAACTTATTGCTGGCTACGCTATTTCCCGCTTTTTTTTTAATGAATTCAAAAGAATATTCAAAGTCTAATGCGAATCGGGAAAACGAAATATGGAAAATTTTGAAAGCTAAAAAAAATGGTCAATAGAAGGTGGTTCGAAACGCACACGAATATGAAAAAAGACTCAGAAATTATAAACCTTTTTGTGAGTGGAAGGAAAGGGTTTTTATACAATGAAAAAGTTAACTACGAAAATCTACTCCTGAGAATATACCTACCAGAGAAAAATCAATGAAATTTGATCTTATAAAAACCAAAGATAATGCCGCGATATATAAACGCACGAAATTCCAATATTTTGATGAAGTGCATAGAGTGGAGCAGGTAATTACTCCAACGGTGGATAATCCAGTCAAATAATATACTTACCTCCAGGCGTGCGGATAAATAATTGGAGCATAACGATTCTGGATGCAGTATCATAAAGCATTAACATAAAAATAATCAAAGTATTATTGGAATATTTGACAATGAAAATCGCAGTCCGTGTTCTCTTCACACTTTATTTTCGTTTTCTTATTTATTCTTTTTTTTTGTTCATTACTCATTTTATTAATCCTTAATAATCCCACAACCCCAATAAATATCAAGTCCATCAGCAATATGTCTTCCATAATTCCGGCTAATCCTCATTCGCTTGACACAAGATTTTTTTTTCTCTTCTTTTCTTTTATTTATTAGTACTTTTTTAATCATAAATTCGATTAAACATTATGCACTACTTCTCGATCAATTTCTCTCCTGTAATACTGCGCTCCGCTCTTTTTATTTTTATTTCCTTTTTTCTTTTATTCGAGTTCTGCATTTATAAATCTTAATTGGCTATAAATGATTGAAAAAACACACACCTCCGTTTCGACCATTTCATCCGATATAAATGCGTTATTATTTCTTATTATTTTTCTTTTTTCTTGATAACATTAATATATCAGTATTGTTGTTGTTGTTGTTTTTGTTTTTCTTGTTGTTCAATTTTATTTTTATTGTTATTGTTTTTATTTTCATTAATATTAATATTGTTATTATTATTATTATTATTATTATTATTGTTGTTGTTGTTGTTGTTGTTGTTCTTGTTGTTCTTGTTGTTGTTGATGTTGTAGTTGTAGTTGTTAATGTTGTTGTTTGTTATTATTATTATCATTATTATTAATTATTATTTGTTGTAGCTTATTCGTTATGTATCATTAATACCTACTAACAAGTGCATCACACCCACACAACGCAACATTTTTTTTCACATCTCCCTGCGACTGTCTCTTTGAATTTTTTATTTTTTTTTCTTACATGCATGAGAATTCTCGGTCAGGGAAATTTTGTTGTTGTTGTTGTTGTTGTTGTTTTTTTCTATCTGTCACTTTCTCCGGCGTTTGTTGTTCAAACGTTGTTTTCGTAAAACTCTAGGACGTGCACTGCTCCCAATGAAAAATGAAATTACTTTCGAATAGCATGGTCTTTGGGTTTTCTTGGTGCGTACGTTGAATTTTCGTACGTTTTCGCAAATTAGTGATTTGTCGGTCGGATTTCTGGGGTTCTGATTAAATTTTATTCGGGGCTTGCAGTTGGGACGAACGTCACCAAATTCCTTCTCCGATCGTTCTTCCTCTCTCTCTCTCTCTCTCTCTCGCTCTCTCTCTCTCACTTGACTTTTTTTTGCGTATAAACATGTCGTAGAAACTTTTCTCCCTCTCGCCTACAACTTTTTGTTGTCTCCTTGTTGACGATTCTGTTTTTTAATGAAATTACGTATACGTTTCGTCATTCGAATCGAATGAAAGTATCGAATGTCCGGAATAAGGAACGACTCGATCTCACTTCTTACGATTCTTCTTTTTTATCTATTATAATCGATATTACGCTATTTTATAATACATTCAGCCGATGCCGCGGCTCTTGAATTATGTTTCATTGACCTAAAAAAAGGAAGAAAATGAAAGCTTGTTCGTAGACGCATTATTTGCTTCCTCCGTTTTTCTGATTTTCATTCTCCTCTGTATTCACCCAGTTTCCAATGCTTTTCATCCATTTCTTTCTCTTTATTGGTGCTTTTTTCACAAGTCGATTAGCGAAGCTCGTTTCGAACAATTTATCTCCACGCTTCCAGCTCCTCGTGATTTTATATTTTCATTCATGGTGCGATCCGCATTGCGGCAAATTAACCGCGGAAAAGGAGCGGAAGCTTTCCGCTGCTGAAACGAAAATAATTATGATCCTTCGAAACGGATTCCCTCGTTTCGAAGGGTCACGAACAATGTCTCAATAACTTGTCCAAAATAACTTTACAAAAATTACTTTATTCGAAAAAACTTAGACGCATTAAAACTTGTAAATAACAACTTGGATTATCGCAGCCTAAAGTGGGATTGGAATTCGGATCGTTGGAACACAACGATAAATATTTTTCTTTTATTTTATAATTATTTTTCATTTGTGTAGGGCCCAAAATTTAGTTCATCAATGATTTGACAGCTTGACTCATTATTCCAGCCAAACATTGCATTTCAATTTTGGTTTGGACTCTTCTCAAGAGAAGAAGGAATTTCGTTGCATTCCAACGATGACGCGAAAAGCTTTCGCATCGTGACTTTAATCAATATCCACAGTGCAGCCATTTTATTACCTTTATTCCGGACTTATATCAAAGACAACAGAATTAACAACTAAGACAAAGTAATGAAAGTTATGATCGAGGGAATGAATTCTCTAGTTTCTTAAAATGATTAAATAAACGTAATGACACTTTGTATCCTTTGTATCACTGGAGGACAAAATAAAACCTAGTCCCAAGCACAATTCATCATTATTCGATGACTCGGGAAGTTACGACACCATAAGGAAACAATGAAGATGAAAAAGAATTTTTTTTTATTCAAGTATCAATAATTTCTATTTAATTGTATTATTGCAGAGATTATTTTTAACAAAAGTGATTATTTTGGACAAGTTCATTTGGATGAGTGATTTGAACGTGTCACCATTTTCTCGAGGCTATTAACCATTCGAGAATATTAAATTAATCACGAATCATGAAAAATTGTGTGTGTTTTTTTTTTCCACGATGTTTCTTCGACTCTGTCGATCTTATAATATCTAATTCTTCCGCACGAAAGAAATATCACGAACGGCACATTTTTAATTACTCGAAGGATGACGATTGACATGAGCAGAAAATGGTATTGCTCGTCATGATTCATTTGACGCGGCTGGAGCGTGTACGTGTGTTGACGCGGGCGTGTGGGTGTTGGAATGAAGAATTAAACGCGGATGCGGATTTCTCGCTGAAGAGATAATTGAATCACTGTTTTTCCCCAACGCCGATTCCATTTTTTAACAAATCGCCAATAAAATTTGAAACTTTATATCATTTCAAATGAATTTTTCCAATGAGCAACTCCGATCGGAACAGCTCCACATTGTTTTTCTTGTAAAGAAAAAATAATTTTCTAATAAGAAACTGCGTTTCATATTAACTCGAAAACTGCAAAGTAATTCATTTCGCCATTCGCTGTTGAAGCGATCGTTGGATATTCATACAAGATTTTTTAGTTTTCTTTGCCAGTCGATTTTTTAAAAATTGCTTGTCATTTTTGTAGGAGTTTATTTTAAAATGATTGAGAGAAAATTTGTGTACGATTTTATTCTGTATTTTAATGATAATGATTACGAACACGCACCCAGCATTCGCAGGGCAGTACACAGTCAAATATTTTAGCAGCCACTCGCAGATGGAGAGAAAAAGAGGAAAAAATATGAACGAAAAAGAAGACAAAGTTATTTATTTTTTAATTCACTTGGTTAGTTGCTTCGGTTTTTTTCAAGTCACTCTTTTTCCATCTTTTCTCTCTCCCTCTCTCTCTCTCAGTTTCGTTTGTTGATAAACTGCCGTCCCTACGCTCATAATATCGCTCATATTAAAATTGGAAAGCGTACGGCGAGAACACGACAATTTTTCATTGTCACATCGTCCGCTCCCGGAGATAAAAATTGCATGAAATCGATAAAATTGCAAATGGATAAATATGCATTCAAGTTGTTTTTAACGATTGCTAAACCATGTAGAATTGATAAATCATTTGAACAGTCAATAAATCTCGATCGATTAATCTGCATTTATCGTCAAATTAACGATCGTAGACGGGCTTCCGTCAATAATTATTTTCCGGAACCCCCTCAATCTCTAGAAAAACCACTTTTGTTTCTATTCTTTTTCACAACTCTTTTCACCTTGCTTTATATTTTATTTTTCCTTACCACGGCGTCTCGCCATATTATCATTCTCGTCCGTACCATTTGTTTCTTTAAGTAATTCTAACATTAGGAAAAACAAACAAAAATTATGATCGCGAGCACAAGCTCGACTTTTCGTCTTAACTTTCATAATAATCTTGTTCTCGGAGCAGGCTCGATGACAATAATCGCTGATTATAACAATAGAATATCACCATTTTACAACAATACGTAACCGCAAAAATAATGATCGAGCATAATCTTGGCCACATGTGATCTTTTGTTGGCACATCCGGAAAATGCCAAAATTTTTGGCTTTCCTTTTTCTTCGTCAGTAAATGAGTTAAACCTGGCAATTCTCCTGTTGGAGGAGCAGTGGATTCGAAGCATGAATTGATTCGAATGGCTGAGCTGGAACCCAAAGCTTCGGAGCCTCGGAGTTTCGCATATTGGATTCGCAGCCGATAAACGTCTAACAATAACAATAACAACAACCACAACAATAGAAATAATAATAATCGTAATAATAATCGCAATTGTAACGATTCGTACGAATCGTAATGGTTCGATCAGTCGTTTGAATAACGTACGAATAAATAAAATTAATATGTTAAATTACAATAGAAAGATTGATTTATTTGTTAGAATTACTTAAGCCTCTTTCTTGCTCTCGTTCTTCCCCCTACGTGCTCCCAAAATTCACTCATTACCTTACCGACACTAATTCTCTGATACACAGTCGAGACTATATCGAGAAAAAGTAAGAAACTGAGGAACGGAAGACACACACAAACTTTGATGATGACGATGATGATGATGATGATGATACGAACGTGATGCGACGATGTATCTGAAATTTTCGTAAGTTTGTCGCTTTTTAACAATCGCACACGTGGGTCATACGGACCCCGTCGCGAATACGAGAATGTGATGGAACTACATGGGACCGCAATGAAACGTTATCACTCTCACGACGCGTCAGAGAATCGATTGGCCTACCATTTTCCTTAGTTCATTGACAAGGATTCCGAAACGTTGTTTATATATTTGTTTTTCGAAAATGTCTCGATTCGCTACCGCGAATGTTAATAATCTCGCTCAGAGGCTTTCTTCTCGTGTGTTTGCTCGTCTTTGCAATTCAATATTCTCGTTCCAGCATTCAACTGTTTCAACATAATCTCCAATTTTTTTTTTTTTTTTATTTTGCTTACCGTTCTCTCGGCCTTGGCAGACCCTCTGAATCCTTTGCTTCTTTCTCGTTTTTTTTAAATAGGTTAATTATGGTTGGGTGAATGGCATACGTTTGTCTTTTAGTTTTGTTTATACGTTTTTTTTTTTCATTTTCTTATTCTCATTAGATAGGGCAGTGTCGTGGACGGTTACGGACAGCATCCGTATCCCAAATGTTTCCTACATGTATACATACTATTTAATAAGTACATGTTCAACAACCGTTCTTTAGAGCTAAGGTTTATAGGTATCATTACTTCATTTACGATGTATTGTTGTTTCCCTTTTGCCTCTTTTCCCTCTCTCTCTCTCTCTCGCCTTCTCCGTCTCTCTCTTCGAGTCTCTCCGCTGTTGATCGTTTCTGTGAATCTCTTGGTTCCTCGTAGTTGCCTTCGTTGACGAGAGCACTTTGAGAGGAAGAACCCAAAACAATAGGGCTGCGATCTAGTTGGCGCAACACGGGGGCGATTGTTGGCAAAAATTCTTCAGCCTTGTTCATTCCTTCGATCAAATTTGGCACACGTTGCACGTTGTCTTTCTTAATAACATCGCCATCATTTGCTACAACTAAGAGTCAGCGTTATTTCCTTTTCTCACTCAATCTTCGTGTCTCGATAGTAAGCGTCCGAAACGATTATATCGTAACCGACGAAAAACCCGAGCAGTCGTACGTTCCTTGTTTTCTTTTTGCTTCCGTTGCATATTTCTTCATCCTCGCATCTCAAACATACGCCCCTGCTGTATTGTTAAATGAATAACCATAAATAGGTTTGCTGTATTTCGGTGAGTTTTTTTGGTATCGCTTTTTGGCTCATGTGTGTGTGTGTGTGTTTATGCGAGTAGGTTATGTGTTGTTGCTTATTTTCTATGTTCCCCCGGGCTGGGCGACCTCGCGAGCGATCATCATGAAAGAATTGTGTGTCCATTTTCAAGTAATGTTAAACAGTGTGCTTTTGTTTGACTAACGCAGTGACCGACAGTAGTTAATAAATGGATACGAAATTCATGCCTGCTCCTGATTTTGCCTGATGTACGAGAGGCTCGAATCGCGGCACGCACGGGCTCGTGTGTTTGTTTGTTTATGTTTGTGTGTGTTGTTTATATAATTCTATCTAAGAGTAAAACAGCGCGTTCCGCATTTGTTGAGTTTCGTTTCTCCGGTCGTCTCGGCTGGTTCATTAAAGTCTATCCTCTTCCTCCTCCTCATTATCTTCGTTATTCTCTTCGGATTCTTCCTTGTAGCCAGGATGTTCGCTAATAGCATAATAATTACCGTTATAAATAACTCCGAGCTCTCTCAATACGTCGCCCCGGATAATAGCCTTGATAGTCCAATTGTAACATTCCTCGCTCTCACTCTCACGGTCGAGTCTCTCGACGTCGAGGATTTTGGAGCTCAGCCTCTCGAGGATAATACCAATGTCCTTGATACTGAGGTGATGCTTCTGATCGACGGTAAGTTGATCGATGAGGAGTAAAAATTTCTCAGACGTTACGATCTCGTCCTCCATTATGGTGTTTTCTGTTTCAGACTCGGAACTATCGTGGTCTTGATGATGATTGTTGTTGTTGTTGTTGCTGGTGCTATTGTTATGGTGGTGATGGTGATGATGATGAAGGTTGAAGGGAGCAGGACCGGAAGTCGGAGTTGAGCCAGTACCGCTGGATGACATTCTCGGTGAGGATTCTTCGTCAGTCGTATCCCGAAATCTCACGTGACCCTTGACCATGCCGGATCGTCTGGTACCGTCCGAGAGAGAAGAGGGGGGTTGCGGCGACGGTGTTTGTGTTTGGGTCTGCTGCTGTTGTTGGGAATGTTGGGAATGATGTTGATGCTGAGCATCTTGAATCGGCGAGGTCGCTACCGACTTGTGCACAGCAATGCGTCTGCCTTCTTCGTGGAGAGCGCAACAATGGAAATCACACTCTGCCGCGTTCTGGCCGTCCGGACCATTTACCGGACTCCCGTTCCTCGCTACCGGCTGGTGTATGTGATTCGAACACTCGGGCGTGTGAATGTGAATGGTTGTGCTCTCGAACGAATTTGTTGCTTGCTTCACAAGACGTCCCGTCATACCACCGTGCTGCTGCTGCGGCTGCTGTTGCTGCTGTTGCTGCTGCTGCTGCTGCTGCTGCTGATGATGACTCGGAACACCGGAATTCGCACCAATCCCACCTCCTGATACTATACCCGGTATTATCGAGCCCGAGGCGATAATCGACCCGTAGGAACTATTACTCGGACTAGTAAAACTCTTTTGCACCATATCGTCATGATTTATCACAGTGATTTGGGGACTGCTGTAACGCGGCGGACATACTATATCACCGCTTTTAATCACTCCGTAATTGAGCTTGTCCAAGCTCGTTTGAATAACCAACGAAGGACGCTGCATTCCAATGCTACCACCAGCACCGCCGCCGCCGCCACCAACGCCCCCTACCCCGCTAACGAAAAAACCCCCATCCGACTTGATCTTTGTCGGGGAATACTTGGAGCTCGTTCCCATACCGTCCTGCATAATTTTAGCCTGATGCTGCTGCGATGATTGAAGGCCATGTTGCTGTTGCTGCTGCTGCTGATGATGGTGATGATGTTGTTGCTGCTGTTGCTGTTGTTGCTGCTGCTGCTGCTGCTGCTGTTGCTGTTGGTGCTGATGTTGCCCTGACGACGACGAACTGCCCGACGAACGCTGGTCCCAGTGCAGCACCACTGTGACACGGCCCTTGTTGTCCATAATTTTCCACGATGGGGTCTCATCGTGCAACTCCAGCGCGTGGATCGTCTCGCAAACTATTTTCGGTATTGCGGAAATTGCTGTGACATAAATTACATCCATATTTACTTTCACTCCATCACAAACAATAACTAAGCGTAAACACACACCAACGGAGACGTGCGACAAATTTTATCAACAAATATTTCATCCTCGTCGACTGATTAGCGTTGCACGAGCAAACACTTACCGACCGGACTTTCCTGCAAACATTTTTATTTTTAATACTTGCGGTGTCAAGCCGCTACCCACGTCTCTGGATATCAATGAAAGTATATGGTTAGGCAAAACCATGAAAATCCGATCAAGGCTGTTGGACGAATTATTAGATGAATTTTGAAAACTGTATTTATCAAGAGACTACTGGAATTTGGCAAAAAAAAATTGGCAATTTTATTTGAATAAATACTGCCAAGAATTTTAGAAAATTGTCATGGTCCTTGGCATATTTAACAAATATGGATATTGATAAAATTTATCGGTAGCATAAAAATTCAAAAACTTTTTATTGTCCCGACAACTACGATTATTCCTGCGATCTATAGGTATTCGGAAGAGTATTATTATGAGAATTTTTCGAATTTCATTCTCTCCCGGCGAATGCAGCTCCACGAATATACAAGCATGAGGAGGGGGAAGGCATATAAGCTCCGATACGCACAGTTGAATTTGTCTGTTGGTGAAAAAACGATATTCGTCGATATCGTTTTCTCGCATACTCTTATGTGCTTTCCCGGCATTCAACAGAAGCAGACAGCAGCAGAGCATGAGTTTTATAGGTGGGAGCAAAAATTTGATAAACATTGTGAGCGAAATTCTATATTCGTACAAATATATCATATTTATAGTTATAGTACAAATCGACGAAGCGCGGAAATGCAAAGGACGGAACAACACGATGGTGGTAGTGACACTTAGGATTTTTTATGACAACAGGTAATTTTCATATTTGTTGTTTATGGGGTTTTATGGGATACCGCAATTTCATATGGAATACCATTTTTTTAACAACAAAAATTGCAAGAAAAAAATTTTGAGCCATTTTTCGCAAAAACCGCGATTATAAATAATTATCGCAAATTTTTTAAAACGCAAATACTTCGGCGTTGATGTATGGGAATATTTTAAGTGGTCACGGTTTAACTTTTAACACGGAGAGAAGTGCGGGGAAATTTATATCACAAATTACCATGCTCCATNTGACAGTTCCGTCCCTTTGAGAAATTTTAGCAAAAACATAGTAATTTTTCATCTGAAATTGGGCGAAAAATGTCAAATTTCCGCTATTTCCGATAGAATTTTAATAAAAATTACTATGTTTTTGCTCAAATTTCTCAGAGGGACGAAACTGTCACCAGAAAACTATGGTGGCATAGTAATATGTGATATAAATTTCCCCGCATTTCTCTCCGTGAACGAGGACTATTTGAAATTTTTATTAAATCCACTTATTTGAATTTTTTTCAGATTCAAAATTTTCACATGGTTTAGAATTTTCATGCAAGTTGAAATATCCTATTTCAATAGGTCTGATAACTTTTTTTTTGAGAATTTGCGGTGCAGTTTCCTTTTGACTTACACGGTCGAGTTAGAATTTCCTTAAGCGTTATTTTAATTGAAGTAAAGAGGAAGAAAATGGAATTACAATGTACAAAAGCAGCGTATGAGGGTCCAACGAAAATAGCTTGGTTACGTACCGGCACGAATAATATCAACGCCTGTTGGGCACCAGCGTTCGCCATGCCTCAGCAACAATAAGATCGTGTTGTTGGCGAGAGTCTTGAAATACTCGCCGTCCTCTACCTGAGTCCCGTCTGACTCGAGCACCAGACAAACGATCTCGCTTTGTGGGACGCCTAATTTTTCTTTCCCTGAATCATAAAATCGATGAAAACGACAATTAGCACAAGATCTTTGCAACGTTCGATCAGAGAGCAAGTCCCAACAAAAATACGAAAAATGACGTATAGAAAAACACGTACACAAACGTGCAGCTCTCACCTCTGTGTACGAGCTCCTCAAAGTTGCTCACAACGAGTCCCTTTCTCACGTTACGCCAGCTGTCCCATATCTTGAAAGGTCTTTTGCTCCGTAACTCCTGCATCACAAACGTCAAGCATGACCTGCTGAAGAAGCACGTGAGAGAAAGCACAAAATTCTTATAAATAACAAACGAAATTAAAGGAAATTTCCAATTATTTTCGAATAAAACAATCATCCGGAAATGGGTCATTGACGAATTTGCATCTATCGCTATTTATCGGAGAGACAATGAGTTCAAACACAGAGAGTGCTGAACAGGGTAAACAGGAAAAATATAAAATAATAATACTCCAAATCTATATGCACAGTTCCTCCAAGTCTGTCGTCGAAGGTGCGAGCATAAAACAGGGAAAAGACTGATCAGAACGAACATGATCACGAAGATACCAAGGACAAAGTAGAATCTTGATAATGTGGACAAATTGTTTGAAAATACGATAAATAATAGCTCGACGACACTCGCAACGTTATGGCATTTTATTATGTCGGATATTTAAAGACACACGTATATCGGAGCTTGGCCAACACGATGATTTGCTCGGTAATCACCTAGATGTTAACCCGAGTGTCCATATCAGGTCAATGGAATATCAATTCAACCTGCTGCACCGTCGAGCTGATGACGCTTCGCTTTGACGCAGAAAATACTTCGCAACCGCCGGGGTTTGCCATTTTTTTTTGTTTTTCTTTTCCCTCCATAGAATTATGGAAAATTGAATTGATGTAATATGGAAACAATCTCGGGATACGAATCATCCAAAACTAACAATAGTTTTAATTTATTCCCATTAGTATTATTGTTGTTATTGTTTGTATTACTATTAGCAATATTCTTGTCATGTTATTGGGGTTTTTATTGCCTCGATGCCAGCAGGCTGGGAATGGAGAGAGTAAACATAATGTGGGAATGATCTTTCTATTGATAAACCGAACCCCAGCCTCCATGCACGCGAACCCGTAACATACTCTGACGAAAAAAAAATATCGCGGAATAAATTGCAAATTTTTTTTCGCTATTTTTAAAGCAACGAACACGTTGGATGGTTGGATTGTAAGGAAGTTTCTTAGAACGTGTCAAGAGCAATTGAAAATATCCCAGCGTCCCATTTGGATGCATGATGGATCATCGACAGCCGCAGCAGCGTCTGACCTAAGCGTGGCTTTTACTACTCAAGATTTAGCGAGCGCTGCGTCGCTCGATTAACTGAATCGTTTATTTAAATGAAATGTACCGGGTGAGTTATGGATTGTGTTGAGACATGAGATGCTTCCAGCATTTTTGCCGATAAGATCGGAGGCTCATCCACGCGGTTAATAGCTTCAATGGCTACTTGCAGCAACAACAACAACGATTTGGTTCGTATGAGCCGCAGCTGTTATTTATCCCGCTGTACTCGACAAGGATTCTACTCGCGTGCACAATTTAACCCGCGAAATAGTCGTTCGTTAAATAAGCAAAAAAAAAAGAAGAAAAAGTCGGAAAATCAAGTGCAATAAACGAATCGCATCGACAATGGATTCGGGGGGTGGAGGCGCAAATGAAACATGTGAAAAAATCACGGGCTGTGCGAACAAAAAGAACGACAAAATACTGTTCGAGTTGGCCTCCTTTTGTTTTCAACCGGGGTGGCGCTGAGTTCCTACTGCGCATGCGCCGAAAAAACTTATGGTCGAAAACACTGACCTGATTCAATCACTCCTCTACAAATTCTTATATATACAGTTGCAAAAAACAATATTACTCGAACATTTATTCATTTTTCGCCAGGCTTCCTATCCTAACAGACAGAAATCATAAAATAAAGAAACAAAATATTTGAGATTAATTGATTTTACTGTTCGTTTATTTTCAATTGAATTTCCAGTGATGAGCAAAAGAACTCGAGGAAAAATAACTAAACGACGTTATGTCTAACTGGAAAACCCAACCAAGCAGGAAGATGTATATATTTTACATTTTTTTGTAACGCGGTTAACGCGCGCGGTGACGACGTGATCCTCGTTTCGAAGTTATTGTTATAATTAGTACTTTTAATTAGCTCGAATGATTCCAAAGACGTTGCACGCAAGCATTATTATTCGGAGGAGAAAAAATAGCTTTGGAAGGTAAAGAAGTTGAAGGTGAAGGGAGCGAAGCAAGCAAAAGGTCATGTAAAAGAGTAAACAGGCCGAAAAGAGTCTATGAATCGATAAAGTATGTGAATAACTTTTTTCGTTAAAACTAAGCCCTGTCGGTTGATCCATTTTGGGAAACAGCACTTGACGAATTAGTTGAAATGTTTATTATCGTAGCAGGTGTTATCGAGCTGCGCATAATCGTGATCCCTGGCTCATTGTTCCTTTTTAATCAATCGATTAATCTAACGCGATTGTTTTATTTACGAAATGCGTGAGTGCATGCGTGAGAGAGAGGGTAGTTGGGTGCGAGTGAGAAAGAGAGAGAGAAGCCGGAACATGGTCAACGATCCCTCGAGATTGCAACACCTACAAGCGAGATGAGGCGGGCATGGGAAGCGCGATGGAATAGTTGGCTGGCGTCGCCAACATCAGCCAACGAAATGTTTTCAGACCAAAACGAAACCGCGGCGTCGAGGACAAAAATTAGTCGAATCTGCAGCGTTAGGGAAGGTCAACAGAACGCTGTGTGTCAATGACCTGATTCCTTCGGTCATACATAACCACAAAACGTGCATTCCCAATAAAATCACGAGCCATGTTTTCGTAATCGACATTTTATATATACGCGGAATGGAGATTCAGTGTCGATGTGAGAATTGAGGAAAATACGTTTATAGGAAGCTGTACTGAGAAAAAATGGTATCACGGTTTAGCATTAAGGACAGTAATTTTCCATTCGTCGAGAAAATAGTGAAAACCAGTATTTCGCAAAATTTTGACGTTTTTCGCCCAATTTAAGATGGAAAACGATGATTTATTTGCTAAAATCTGTCAGAGGAACTATACGGGACCAGGGAACGATGATTCCATAGTAATTTTTGATACAATATTCTCTCGATGTATATAAATGGTAATGTGCAAAAAGTGCAGGTATATATAGGGCGGGCAGGAGTATGAAGAACGTTGAAAAGTCAAATACATGGAGAGTGGGGTGAGACACAGGTTTAATGAGAAAAGTCGAACGGCATAGTGGTTCGTGTGTCATGGGGTTATCTACCAGGGAAACTGGGTCACGTAAAGTATTTGGGACAGGGAAGGGTCCATTGGCCGAGTGGCAGCCACCGCGACCGATATACCAAAAGTACCACCACCACCACCACCATCCAAAAGAATATCTTTGTCTTTAGCCCAGATCGCAGGTGCACGAAAACCTGCTATGGACGTATCAATGATAACTTCAAAATTTCGCCCTTCGCTGCATGAAAAAACGTTGAACGCGGGTTAGAAACGGAACGAAGAAAAATGAGAAAAATGTTCTCGATTTAGCGGAGGAAGAAAAAAACGCTTGGACCGAAAAGTTCGGCTTCGCATCGCGGTGTCATTTGCCGAAACGTGAAAAATACGATGAAAGATTTTTCAAAAGCAGGGACCAACTTTATAAACCAAAAAGGAATAAGGAACGATGCAGTCATTTTGCAAGTAGAAAGCTTCCTTTAACGAAGCTGGAATGCAGGTCAATCGTAGGGAAGGGCTGCACTACGACGACTACTTTTTTCAGCACACACACACACACACGTATACGTGGGGAAACACACACACGTACACACACACACACGGTCGCTTACGCGCATCCCTGAGATGGGAAAAGAAAAAAAATCAACAAATCTTCTCGCGAACGTTGGTGACGAAAAAAATATGAAATATTTTTGATTCTTGAAAATATTGGCCAGCGATGTTCGGCATCAGACTTATTGCGACAACACAGCAGTCGACACTAATATGTTTGACAAATTGACAGTTTTCCATACCTCTCTTGCCATTACGTCATGTCCCTGCAGGTAAGGGACGATCCCGAGAATACTCGTTCAAAATTTCGTTGGAAAAAACGAAAGCCCACTCGCACGCAACATTTTTCTCGACGTATTATTCCAATTTTTTTTCACACCTCCGCCTCTCCCGCGAGTAGAGAGTCTTAACGATGATCCCGGCTCGAGTTGTACACGAAAAAGCTTCGAACCCAGTCACTGATGATACTTGTGTTTATCCGATTCAATATTTCGTTGGCGTTCCATCACTCATTTCCTTTTTCCCAACCGTATTGTTCGTGCAATCTCTTTTCCATTTTTAATCCGTCGTGAATTTTTTTTTTTTTTTTTTTTTTTTTTTTTTTTTTTTTTTTTTTTTTTTTTTTTTTTTTTAAGGCTTTTCTTGTTATTTTTCAGTTTTTTTTTGCATGCAACAGCAGCAGCAACGGCAGAGAGGAACCCGAACCGCCACTAGCGAAACCTTCAGCTGCACCCCTTATCGGAGAGTTTAGCCGCTCCTCGGTGACTATACCCAACACTCACACCAATCTGCCGCCGCCAATGGCCAACCAACTCTTCGACATAGAACTATGTGCGCCTCGTCGGTATGCGTGCACATGTAGAGGCGTGTGGGTTGGAGAGAGAAAGAGGGAGAGAGAGAGAGAGAGAGAGAGAGAGAGAGAGAGAGAAAGAGAGAGAGGGAGAGAGAGAGAGAGAGACGGAGGCCGCAGAAGCACACAGCGCACCGAGGACACTCCGAGACGACCCCCTGACGATATCGGGACTATCTTGCAGCAATCCCCTATATCTTCCTTTTTTTCTTCTCCTCCGCGTCTTCTTCTTGCTCTCGGCGTATTTGTAGACGTTATATCGGACGAAAAAAAAAGTATATCGGAATTATCACCTCGTTGTGTTTATGGAAATCATACTTTTTTTAAACTCTCAACGATGATGGCGAAATCGTGGACTCTGTATTTCTCCACTCTCTCGATTCCACTGGCCACTCAATTACCGCGTTCAATCTCGCATGTTACTCTATCCGCGGTTTCGTCGTTATTGCCAAGGCAAAGAATCACACTTGAAAAAGCCAAAGTGCGAACTTGATGGTTTTTGCGTGGTTTCTCGCTGATTTTTCTGCGTGCTTTACCAGTTTCGTTGCTGGCTATTATTCTAGTTTTGTGATCGACGTTTATTAGTGTTTTTATTGCGAAGGGAATTATCATTGAGATGACACGTTCACCGAAAAGCGAAGCAGCACCTTTTTTTCTCGTTCACTTCATTTTTCCCATGACTATAGATATGCAGTCTGCATTGTTGTTATTATTATTATTATTATTGTTACCGACTAATATAAAAATAACGTAGATGTTGGAAAAACAGGATCGACGACGGTGGCGGCGACGACAACGTAAACGATAACCGAACGACGACAGCGACCGCGACGACGTGGCCGCCGGTGGCAATGTCCGACCGGGCGGGCGTGCCTCAATAACTCGCAGCAGCAGCTCCCGATGGTATCACGCACCACCAGGTGACGCGTCCATCATCCTCACACCGCGAATTTTCTGACTGTGTAAACGTTAAAAAAACGTTTGCAACGAGCTTACCAAAGTGGCCGCTGCTGCGGAACCTCGTGCCTCGATGCGTACGATACACTAGCCTGCTGGATAACCTATTTTATACATATATCCATATTTTGAACGTAGCAGAGCAGATCCTATAAATGTAAAGGCGCAAGGCAGCGCAGCGGGCCGGGAGAGTCGTATGAAATAAGAACGGGAGCAACGCAGAAGGAAAATGTCGGTTGCTCGCCGCTCGCGGCGCTGAAGCCTCGACGCATCATCCTCTCCACCCCCGCGGCCACCCTTGTATGGTAAATTCACCCCACCCCAAAATCCCCGAGCACCCTCGCAGCACCGAGAATCTATTTCAGCCGTTGCCGCACATACACACTTATTCCTCTGTGCTTACTGCGACGACTCCTGCTGCTGCTGCTGCTGCTGCTTTCTAGATCGATCCTCCCTCCTCGCGCTACTCGTATATCTATATATGCAACCGGACTACACCTTCACCGCGAGTATGCTGCTCCTTCACGTGCTTTTATATTTACTTTTTTTTATGGAATTTTAAATAGATATATATATAACGCAAATTTGGCATACTTATTGCGTCAGAGCAGCAGAGGTGTAACTTATCGTACGCGGTTGCTCATCCTCGGCCCTTTCGGCCAATTGCGAGCAGCGTGCATGGATCTCTAGGTCCACTCTAATTATATAAGCTTTTCCAGCTTCTACAGTATCATCTGGGAATGTCGAGATTAATTTCTGAAAGAAAAACTCTGCCTCGAAATTTTCTCCCTCTGGGAGTCTACATATATGTACATCGAATTAATTGTGTAGGGATTCGTTCAACTTGAAGCTCTTTCCCGCCATTTTTCGGTCGAGGTCTAACCCGTCTGAGCTCAGCAAAAGCTTGCGAGACATCTGGTGTTTTATTTTTGAAACTTGGGACATGATGGTAACTAGAATTTTAACTTTCTAACGATTTTCTTCGGCTCTCAAACTCTTTCAAACGATAGAAAACAAATTGAACGTTATGAGGTCGCAATTTTTACTGGGAATAGAAAATCGCGGCTGTTTACACGAAAAAATCTTTTGCGAAATGGAGTGGGGGAGCCAACTTCACGGAGGTTCGTCTCAGCAAGGAATTAATTTTTGGTCGGACGGAAAAACTATTTCAACGGCCAACTTCAGACGCTACTTCCCACGTCACATCGGCCGTATAGACATGCATGTGTGCAGCGCGCGGTAGCTTCTGCTGCATATATATGAGAATTTCGATATATCGGAAAAGGTCTACACGTCACACACATGCACATAAAGATATGAAAAGATGAAAAGGCAGTACGTGGTGAACCGTGTTTGACTGTCGTGCTGACAACTCTGCTGGCGTGTGTATACAGTGTAAAAATAAGTGAATTTAACAGTCACCCAGCGCGATACCGCGAGTATGTTCTCGTTACTTGGCGTATGTACGAACAAGTACAAAAAGACGTGACAAAAAGATTATTTTTCGTGATGTGGAGAATAACGTTGGAAAGTAGATACCGCGAATAATATCCCGCCGAAGCGTGTAGTGTTCCACGTTGATATTCGATGAATTACGTGCGCGAAAAATATCATTGAGCGAGGCATACTCGAGACTTTTTATTTCGTGACTGTACTAAATCGTACAAAGT
Source organism: Hyposoter didymator (assembly GCA_037952995.1). Taxonomy (NCBI): domain Eukaryota; kingdom Metazoa; phylum Arthropoda; class Insecta; order Hymenoptera; family Ichneumonidae; genus Hyposoter; species Hyposoter didymator. Next base: position 4,815,325 of record JBAJMU010000009.1, read on the forward strand.
GCATTTTTACGCTCAAATTATTTATCACTCTTGATCGCCATTCTTTTCATTTTTATTATCTTTTTTTGTTAACCGTGAGGAAGCAAAATCACCGACCAAATGGCCTATAGACCGTTGCAGCAGGAATACATGCAAATGCCCGTGGTAACACGGGCCTACACTACAGCCTGTGTCATCACAACCATCGCTGTCGTAAGTGCATTTTATTGACAAACAAAACTCTCCAGAAATCAATTATTTCTTCAGCACTAAAACTTAACAATCCAAGAATCAACATTTTCCTCTCATTTTTTTTTCCCAGCAATTGGAACTCGTCTCGGCGTTTCAACTTTACTTTAATCCTATTTTGATAGTAAAACAGTACCAGGTAAGTTTTTCTCAACCATGAAAAATCCAACCCAAATTGCATCGTTGGAAAATTACGAAAATTTGCCTTTTAATCATTATTTTCATAATTCCTGCACTTTTCTCCATTATTTTTTATTCAATTCGGTTTTCAATTGACAAAAATGTCTGCCCCACTATTTTTGACAAATAGTGGATGAAAATTTCGTGCAGGGCTTAAAAAAATATCGAATTTTCATTGCATTCCAACGATGTCAACTTCAACGTCGTAAAATACAATAACAAAGAAAAATTGTAAGGAATACCAAAGAATAAATTGAACAATAATAATAAAACATAAAAATTAAAAAATTGAAGCTATTTTATTGAAACTTGGGAGTGTAAAGTCTGGGAATTGAATACAATTTTGAGTTTTATGGATAAAACGTTTTGTTCAGCTATGGCGACTGGTTACGACGTTCCTCTACTTTGGGACGGTAGGCTTCAATTTCTTCTTCAGCATGATCTTCACGTACAGATACTGCAGGATGTTGGAAGAGGGTCCGTTCCGCGGTAGAACCGCCGACTTTGTCATGATGTTTATTTTTGGCGGAGTCTGCATGATCGTATCCTTTTTAACGGATGTGCGTGGATTGCGCGAGCGTTCTCTATCAATTGTAGCTTTGAGTTTTCCTTAAGGGGAGCAACAGTTTTTTGCTTTCTTCGTGGACCTATTGTTCCTGGGGCACGCGTTCACTCTCATGCTCGTTTACGTCTGGTCTAGACGCACGCCGTTCATGAGGATGAACTTTTTTGGACTGCTCCATTTTCACGTGAGATATTCTTGACGCTCGTTTGACACTTTTTTCATAAACATTTTTGGAAAACGAATTGAAATTTTGTTTGTTCGCCAGGCTCCTCTCTTGCCTTGGGTACTTCTTGGATTCTCCGTTCTCTTGGGCAACGCCATATGGGTAGATTTTGTAGGCATGGCTGTCGGCCATATGTATTATTTCGCCGAAGACGTGTTCCCGCATCAGAGAGGAGGATTCCGCATTCTTAGGACACCCCAAATTCTGTATGTGTTGTCCAAATTTCAGAAAGATTATAATGTTTTTCAAATTGTTCCCTGGCAAAGAAACCACAATGTCAAACTTGTGTTTTGAGTCGCGAAAACTCCGATTGAAAAGTATTAGTATCGCGAAACGACTCTTTATTTAGGATTCTCTCAAAATTTTTTTTCTTTTTTTCAAAAAGAAAAATGTTCTGACGTTTAGAATTCGAGATTTGTAATTTCCAATTTTTTAATATCTTTCCCATCTAAACGGATGTAAATGGAAGTCACGTTGTTGGTTGGAAAGTTGCAAGAAATAAACAAAAAAACCGCGACTTCAATTTACACGAGTTTGGATGGAAAAAATGGGAAATTAAAAATCTAAAATTCTAAACGTCAGAAAATTTTTCTTGACAGGAGAAAACCGTTAGTTTTGGTGCCAAGAACGTTTGTACAAAATATTGAAAGAACCCTGAATAAAGTGGTTTCGTGATAGAAATACATGCAGCGGCAAATAGTTTGTTAATTGAATGTCGTTGTTGTTTCTGCAGGAAAACGTTATTCGACGAGCATCCCGAAGATACGGATTACACGCCACTGCCGGAGGACAGGCCAGGACGTTTCGTCTTCGGCCAGGGCGCCGACTTGCAATGAATGGAAAGAGTCTCCGTTGTCGAAAAGAAAACAATTTGGCGATTGTCGTGCACGCGCGAGAGGTAGAAAGAGGAACGAAGAAGATGTGGGATGAGTTTGTGCATTTGCAAGATCCCGTTTACCTTCCATTTCTCTTAGTGTATTTCGTGTGTGCTCGGACGCGCGTTCCAAGCGATCCAAAGAGATAAATTAATGCAAATTCTCGTTCGATCGCCCACGAAATTTCCTTCTCCAAGAAATTGCGAAAATTCGCAAGAAAAAAGAATGCGAGCGATTGCAAGTGCTTGACACAACGAAGAATTTTTTCACCGCAAAAAGATGAGCGAATGACGGAGAAAGAAAAAACGACTGGAAATAACATTTCACGTGGCATTTCGATTCTTGCTCGCAATTGTACAAACACATGATTATTATTGTTACCTATTATTATGTTTTTTTTTCTTTGATATTACGAGATTCCTTCGATAGACGAGAGAAATACCAAGCACATACGGCGAGAGCCGTGTGTCGTTACGAGGCTGTACAAACTAATAATAATACAGAATAAATTATGGACAAAAAATTGTGTTATTTTGTTTCACCGTCGTCGTGTGTCTCTACACGAGAGTGAGATAGGAGACAGAAATAACTTGTAATTTCCACTAGTGTATATTATCAAGACGAAGCGCCTTTGTTCGTTTTTTAAATATCGACCAATTGTTCGAAACAAATTCGTTGGTTGGGCCTCAGCGCTCGTGTTTTCCGACGTAATTTCGAGGATACTGAGATGCGTAACTACGTATACATATATATATATATATGCAATGAGACATGAACTATAATACAATGATTGGAGGAGGACTCTATTACAACAACGCGTTCAGCAGCGTCTTTCTCTTGTTTCTGGTTCGCTACTCGTTAGTTACATTGCAACTGTCGCCAACAGCACCGTAATGTCATCCGGTTTTCCACCTGGAAGGGAAAAGAATTTCTTCATAAGCCACAAACGAGGAAACAACGAGAAATTAGTTATTTCGTGATATTGAGGGAAGAGTGACGTAGCTCGGGAGTTTGAACGAAAATAAATCACCTATCGCGTCGATGCCATTTTGTCTGGCGCTCTGGGCAAACGGCGACATAAAAGACCCATCGAATGCGAGACTCCTCGCCATCCAGGCTATCGAATTAGCTACGCCCTGTATCTTGCTCGGATCGCGTTCGCCCTCGATTTTTTGCATTTCCGTGACTAGCAATTGATCAGGCACATTGTCGAATACGCCGTCTGTCGCGAGCAATATTACGTCGCCGTCCTCCACTCCGAAACTCGATGTGTCCGCCGACTCTGGACTGTAAAGTAAAAAAAACAACGTTTACGATCTGCAGAGGAAGCGAGTAATTACCGAGCGATGGAAAGCGATTATTTTCAATACCTATCGCTAAGTACCAAGCCCGAATGGCCCGGAGGTGGTAACGACAATTGAAAAGGTGTATTAAAGTAATGTTGTTGCTCGGACGATCGGTGAACGACTTCGCCCTTTCTCACCACGACGAAACCGCTGTCCCCGATGTTTGCCGCGTAAATGCTGCTCGTTTCTTTATTCAAAACGATAACGCACGCGGTGCTGCTACCTGGAACGCGATCAACAAAAAATTGCAATCAGGATCGATAGAGATTTGTCAAATCGCCATGGATTCAGAATAAACAACAAAGGAAATGGTTGAGAGGCACTGCCGGTTACAATATAAATCGCACCTAATATAGGCTGCTTATTTTCTAATAGTTCGTAATAACTTTGCGCCAAGAGCCCAGCTGGTTCGGAGGGCACGAACCTGCCCATTGAGACTAGTCTTTCACAGGTTCTCATTAGAAAACTGGAAAACTCGCCAGGATCGATGCCGTAGTGTCGCCACCCGCCTACTCCGTCCGCCACACCTGCCGACGGAAGCAAAAAACATGCATTTTATTTATTAATTAATAACTTTGAATAATTACTTGTCAATGAATTTGGAAAATGCGCAAAAACGCGTGGGAAAATATTGAATTTGTGGAAAAACAATTTCTCTGGCATTTGGATCCAAAATTAAAACTCATGCGGCCAAAATTTTGTTTTCGCATTGGCAATTTGCCTCAGTTTACACAATTTCTTGTGCTGACGTTGTTATGTCACATGGCTGTTGGAATAAGCATTGACTCCGAGTTTCATTCGAGCATTAGTGGGATGAATTGTATTTTTTTGTTTTTTTTTATACTCGTGGAAATAGGTTATGTAACGAAAATATGGATTTTAAGTGATTTAAATGGAAATTTGCTGGGTGAATTGAATTTATGGAAAAGGAAAAGTGGAGATGTTATTTGACTCCTGGTACTACAATGAAACAGCAGGGTACGAAGTGCACGAAATGCTGGCGTCCTAGTTTGGCTCTGAGGAGGAGAGGGGCGAGGGCGAGAGGGCGCTTGATTGAGAAAAGTAAAAATGTGTAAATAAGGTTGAGCAGGTCGTTCGTAATCAGCTGTTTGGGACGAACGAAAACGTCGGAGTAGGTACGATGCAGACGTGGAAAGAAAGGTCAAACAACGAGGAAGGTCAATGGGAAATGATTAGAACGAGGAAGTGTAAGAAAAACATTAGGAGCGGCAGCAGGTGGCGGTGGAGAATTGTAAAAGAAAGCTCAGTAAATAATAACTTGCCGATAACTTCGACAGCCTTGAATTTGGCAGCGAACCAGGCGTCATCGCCAAATTGTCCTTTGCGTATTTTGCCCCGATTGAAATCCTTGGGAAATCCACAAACCGCCGACACGAAAGATGCGCCGCAATGTTTGTTCGCTTCCGGATCGGTGCAGGATGCATTATTCGCGCGGCTTTGGGACGAGGACAAACCGTTCCATAGTGCTCGTGACAGAAGCCTGCCAGTCCAATAAATTGATTGCATCGTCCGCCTTTCAGGCAGGATTTACAAAACTCAAAATTTTCTCAGACCCATTCTTGTATTTTAATGCGGGTATGTGTTTCTATCGTCGTCCTCAACGTCTCTCCGCTTCCTGTGTCAATTATTAACGCGTTGTCGCGCGAGCACACGAGCAGGAAGCACAAAAATGACAACTTGGTCCTTACAATTACACTTAATGTCAATGAATATTTGTTTTATCGCGGAACTGCGTGACGACCTTTCACGCTATTGTTATTTCGTCAGCACGAAACTCCGCGATCTTCGGTTTGGAATCTTACACGCGCTCAGAACCTCACGACATCCACACATACATACAGACACGCGCACTCTTCAATTTCCTCGAGCTCGAGAACGAGCACCAAAATCTGTTTTTTTTTTCTTTTTACTTTGTCATATTTATACATGTATACAGGCGTACACAGCAGTCGATGACCCGGGATTAGGAAGTAGGAGAATTCTTAGCGATAGATTGTGGAGATTTTTGTCGCCATCTTGTAGTCAGCGGTGCAAGCGCCAGTTTCTTGTCCAATTTTTCCAAAAGCTTTCATTTAATACCGCGTTAAAAACCGAGGCGTTGGCGCTTCTCCGACGGTCTGAAGCTCGTCGATCAAGTTAACAATCGATTATGGAGCGAGACATTTATATGATGATGCTGCTGCTGCTGCAGCCAGCAGGCGGTAGAGGCGGTATGGCCGAAGCCAGCCACAAACAGCTTATTTATCTCTCGGCAATAATCAATCGCCGCAAACTTTTGCGACCTCGAGAAAAAAAAACTTGTAGCTATTCACGTGAGTATAATGGCGAATATTTCTCAATTGAATTATCGTATCGCGTGCTATTTTTTAGAGCTTTCGGGCTCAACTTGGATCGAGAATAACCGATGTTTACTTGTTCGTGTTGTTTTGTTGCGGATTTTTCCATCTCATTAGTTAACCTCTAACTTCGTAAAAATCGAAATCCATCCTTGAAATGCAACGAAATTCTGTTATTTTTTCAGTAGAGCTCATAATTATTATTCAATATTTAGTCTGGACAATGAAACGACCCTCTTTTGCGACCTAAATTCTCAATCGACAAGAAAAATTGTCATGATTTTCAAAAATCAATGAATAATAAATGCACTAAATGTTTTTCGCCAAATCTCAATGTTGCAAACTCCAGGGTATTGTTTTCATGCGACGTTGCGACAGTCACAGATGATCAATGTTGGAAGGATGGTATTGTCGGTCGATCGCAAACAACAATGCGGATGTGGAGGATGACGAGGAGGACAGTCCGGAGGAGGAAGTGCCCAATTACAAGGACCAATACAGAAATTTGAAACGGAAATTAAAGTTTCTCATCTATGAAAATGAGTGTTTCCAAGAAGCTCTCCGCTCCACCCAGAGGAAACTGCTCAAAGTAAACAGAGACAAAAGTTTCCTTCTCGACCGCTTGTTGCAATATGAAAAAGTTGACGCGTCGTTCAGCGAGAGCGACGAGACCGAGTCGTCCGACGATGAAATTGTTCGAATGGACACTTCCAAGAGGCAAGCGACATTTACATTCCTTTACAAATCTTTGCTAACCCTTTGTTGAATTTTTCAATTCATCGCAGAAAAGTTATTCTGCTTTCTCATAGAAGAAGCCATGTCACGGTGAATTTCTTTTTGCCGCTTTTCAATGTCAATGAGCTTGAAGCTTGTCTGTGTAAAATTCAAAAGTTGATAACTCGAGAACGGTTTGAGCTACAGGGCTCCAGTCTTGCACACATTTTTATTCATCCAAGCTCTTTATTCTCTGAGATTTTTGTTGGAATTGCTAGAAAAGTACGAATTGTACGGAATTTTGAAATTTTCAAAAAAAGGCTACAGTCGCTGTAAATTCCGCAAATTTCAAGATTTATTATTAATTTGTTTTCGTTTATTAGAGTATAACAGGAAGGTTGGTATTGAATTTGGGAAATTTCGGTTGGATGGTTTAAATTTCTTGGGTTTTGGGATTTTACCAAAATCTTAATTTTTCGAAAAACAGAAATAAGAAATAAATTAATCAAAAAAATTGAATAAATAGAAAAAATAAATATCTTCAATTTTTGCAAATGTTATAAGATATTGTGTATAAGTCTGTATTTCCCAATTACTCTCTAGAAAAGTTGTCGAAATTATATCATTTGAATCCAAACACGAAAAACGCTGCAAATTGCTTCCCCGAGATGCTCGAGATGCACGATGCTCAAAGCTTTCTCTATGAGGAAGTAAAAATTAAAAATATAGTTCCTCATAAAGTAAGATGTGCATTTTCAGCATCGTGCATTTTGAAGCATCTTGAGGAAGCAATTTGGAAATTTTAATTTGTTTATTTGTTCGTTGATTGCAGAAAAAAGCCAGAGGCGAGTGTGAACAATCACACGCCTCATCATCCGGTGGCGGTGACGGTAGTAGCTCCCATGAAACCGTTGAACACGAGTAAGAAGAAAAGGCCAACCCCAAAAATAGCAAAAGTTCAAAACCCACCGTCCGTGAGTACTGAAAAAATCGTGAGCTTCCTTTCAGAGTAACGATTTGTTGTTGGCACAAAATCACCAGTTGCAGCGATACCCGCTTTTCCAGGTGCAATCTCCTAACAACACGGTATCAATGTCTTTCGTTTCCGACGGTCACATGACGCCGGAAGAGGTAGAACGACACTTGGAGTCACGACAGACGTACCTGGAGCTTGTACCGGAAAAAGCACCGCCGACGGTGCCGACCGAAATGTTTAGCAATGATCCCTCGCTCGACAGGTAAAAATTGGCTTCGTTCCAATTAAATTCCATAATACAATAATAACAATTATTTTTATTATTATTTTATTATAAAAAGCGAATCGAACGAGATCGGGGAACTGGAAACATCGCCGAGCAACATGGGCGAGGATTGTCTCAGCGTTGACATGATGCACGAATGAGAAAAACAAGAAATTATAGCGATTACTTACGATATTATTATACAAAAAATATTGCACATAAAGCGTAAACCTCCACCAGTCCCTTGTCTCCTCCTCCTTACAGAATGACAATTGATGTAATCCCCCAATTATTTAATCGTGCTCCATCGATAATATAAAATAATTTTTAATACGTCCCTGTCTTTCCGTTTTTTTTGTTTCTTTTCCCGAGAACGTCGTTGTTTTGTTTCGTCGAAATTTCTTCAGAAGGTGGGAAGCGCACGTTTCGCGACGAGTGTCAAAAAAAAGGAGGTTTCACTGCAGATCCATTTTCTCTAAGATGGATCTCGATGTTTGTTACGATTTTGACAATAAATCGGAAAATAGTCGGAGCGTGAGAAGCGATGATTCGTGAAAATGCATCGGTTGCCAGTACGTTGGAGTATCTTGTTGAAAGAGTCGAAACCGACCTCCTAGCATCGGGCAGTAAAGTCGAGGACGATAAGTCCGCATCCTCTGGTTCAAACGATGAAAATTTCGCGAGAACCGATGAAATCTTCAGGAGAAGTACCGCCAGCGGTTCTTCCGAAATTTCGTGCCGTATTTGTTACGACACTAATCCATTATTTCCCATTATATTTCCATGCAAATGCAAGGTCAGTAAGTTGTTGATTATTTATCTTTCCATGATCCTAATCTTAGCGAAGCAATTCGAAAATAAATTCGATTCAACTTTTGTCAATTTTTCGTTTAATATCCAAAGATAATCGTGTAGCTAATTTTTATTACACTTTTATTTAGCCTTGTCGAAAATAGTTGTTGGCTTATCGAAGTATCTCGTGCAAGAACGAATTATTCGAGTATATTGAAAAGATAATTTACACTATACACGATAAACATTGAATAATAAATAATAACGATTAAATCTTAAAATTAATGGTAAAGAAAGTATTTGATACATCATAAAATTAAGGAGGTTGGATCACGAGACGAAAATATTCAGAATTTGATAAAATTCGGTGATAACATTCTTTGGCATCAAGTAAAGAAGCTCAAAATTTTTACCACGTGGTCATCGAATGATTGAGAGTCAAATCGAACTTTCTGTGCACAGGATGTATGTAAACTCTAATAATCATGAAGTTGGTATCGTTGGAATACAACGAAAAATACACGTTTTATTAATTATTTTGATAATTAATGCACTTGTTCCAATTTTTCTATTGAATTCAGTTTTATAATGGCAAAGAAAACTGTCTCAATAATTTTGACACAAAGTGTATAAAAATTTTGTGCTTTCTTTTAAAAAATGAGTTTTCGTTGAATCCCAACGATGCAAAATTCAACATCGTTGAACTTTATGCTTGTACATGTGAATTTTAGTGCTCAATTGCTCGAGTACTACGTGGTGGAAAAATCTTTAAAAAATTGTACCGTCATTTATGTTTTTGAAAGAATGTATTGACCAAATTTTATTAAATTCTTATCTTTTTGAAATTTTGTAGGTTTTCAACATGGTTTGGCATGGTATCGTCGTGATCCAACCTCCTTAATCAACGTTTAATGAATTTTCAGTCTTTCGACTTGAGGATGATAAATTGTTTGTAGGGAACGATGGGCGCGATACATTTGGCTTGTTTGGAGCGCTGGCTCGAGGAGAGCAATCGGAAAAGTTGCGAGTTGTGCGGACACGAGTTCCAAGTGGAACGAACGCCTCGATATCGAGCGCTCCGCTCGATCATCGTTTGGATGTGCCTGAGCCCACGGCAGCATCAGTTGTTTGTCCGAAGTTTCCGGCTCGATTTAATGCGTTGCATGATCGTAACGCCAATCACGATCGCTTGTTCTTACGTGTGCGTCATAGCAGCTGATTTTTATTCCAACAACACTTACGACAATTTTCCACCTGCCAGATGGACGACGTATTCGCTTCTCGCTATGATGACGCTTCTTGTATTTTCCTATTTCTTGTGGATTTACATGGCCGTACAGTATCATCAGAAAGTCTGGTATTACTGGTGGCAAAAGAGCAGCACGGTGCGAGTCAAGCTCCCACCAGCTGTGACAAAGAGCCTCGATCATCGCAAATTCGAAAACGACTGCTCCCACGTCTGACCACACGAGGCACAGCGTAAATTTCCTCATTTCATGTGCAAATACGATCTCGAAGCAAACTTTAAGAGGCTCTGCGTTTTATCGAAATCTTGCCACGACTCAGCTGCGACGTGTATATCTTTACTTTGCTACCATCCGATACTTTTTTAACCCAGATCTAAAAAAGTGAATAAACATTTATTGTTGTCTGATTTTTGCTTATCGTAGATTTTTCGAGATTTGAGGCGCGCGCAAATATTTACCACTTCGGTTCCAATGGCCGATATGTTGGCAGCAAATCGTGAAAGATCTTTGCCCTCTACGTAGACCGGTTGACCCCGGTGGAACCTGAAACCAAGAGTCGATTACTTTCTTTATTTTCTTTTCATATTGTTCGATTATTTCATTGAAACGAAAAACAAACAAAAAACACAGGCTCTTGGAAGTGGGCAGTAAGTTTTGGACAGGATCGTTAATGCCGACGATAAAAGTAAAAGAAATTTGCAAGTACGATAGAAAACGCGTGTCAATCGAAACAAGGAAATGAAAAAAAGCGAAAGAAAGCGAAAAAATAGTGAGGTAGACAGATAGACGTACCATCTTCTTTCGTACAGAAGTTTGCCGTCTTCTATTCTAGTCTCGACTAAAGGAGAATCGGGGGTCGTAGGTATATGCTGAGTTGGGAGACTGACTGTATTGTAATGTGGCATTACTACTGCAAATAGAAAATCTCCGTTATTGTATTATTCGTTTTTTTCTCTTCTTTTCGTTTCTCCCTTAATCATTTAGTTTCTTCTCCCGCAGTTGTAAAATCGATGAAAAATCCAAATTCGAGGCGGACGTACCTGGTTTCCTGACGCTCGTCAGTACTTTACCGCGACTAATAGCTTTCAAATCGCTCTCTATTTCTTTCTCGTCGAGTAAATAATTCAATTGCGCGGGCGGTGGTTTTCTACGTTTCTCTACTTTCTCAGGCACCGGATCGTTCGGTCGTCGACGCAATTTTCTCGTCATAACCGGTTTTACCTGTGAAATAGAAAACGAAAAAAGCCAAAAAATTTTTTTTTCGTTATTTAATTTTCTACACGAGTGTTCAACTTTTTGTTACTACCTCCATGGAGTCGCCGGTCAGTTCCATCGTGTGACGATCCGATTCGATCATTTTTCTCTTTTCTTCCATGTCCGTGAGTAAATTTTCTTTCAGGTCTATTTTTTTTTCTTCGTACTCCTTGACCGCTGCTTTTTTTTCCAGAATGTAATCGCGTTCCACCCATTCGGTGAGATAATCTCGATAAATAATATTCAGATGCAGTCTGGAGATGAAAAAATAATGAATATCGATATAAACGATGAAAATTGGGTGATTTTCTTCTGCTGGAGCGGTCGTGCTTCGCCATTACCTTTCTTTGCACTGGGCCTCTAGTCTTTTCAATTTTCTGTTGTATTCCGGATGACTGCCGTCCTTTAGCTGCTGCAATTGTTTTTTCAAGCTTGCCAATTTGTCCTGGTAAACTCTGGATAATCGACGGCAATCGGTTGTTATTGGGTAATAAGCAGAATATCGTGTTGCGCTAATTACTATCGCGAAACAACTTTATTTAGGGTTCTTTCAAAATTTTGTACAAACGTTCTTGGCACTAAAACTAACAGTTTTCTCTCATGAAGAAACGTCTTCTGACGTTTAGAATTTGAGATATTTCATTTTTTATTTTTTCGCGTTTCTTTCGTTTTTTTCTTGCAAATTTTTAACGTAACGTGAATCCAATTTACACGCTTTTAGGTGGGAAATATAAAAAATTGAATATCTCAAATTCTAAACGTCAAAGAAATTTTCTTCGGAGGAGAAAACTGTTAGTCCTGGTGCCAAGAACGTGTATACAAAATTTCGAAAGATCCCTCAATGAAGGAGTTTTTTGTGATGGTCATGCGTAAATAATTGTGTAATTTAACGAGGGAAAACTTACTGTTCTCTTATTTCCGTATATTCCTCGGATTTTCCCATATCCGTTTCACTCGCTTCTTCGGTATCTGGAAGAGTGGAATCCCAAAAACAAGGTAAATGCGAGAAATTAGTGAGGGAGTAGACGTTCTGATTGCGAAGAGGGGAAGAGAAAATAATATTTAACCTTCATCGCTTTCGTACTGGTCGTCGACGTCTCGTTCTTCATCCAGATATTCCTCATTGTCTTCATCCATCTCGTAATCATCCTGGCCATGTGCAGCCGAAAAAGGTGAGCCTTGATACGACATCTCACCGTATAAACAAGAATGATGGAAATAAAAACAAAAAGCAAGTATCGGAGCCCGAACGACAAGAGACAGAAATTAATATGGCGTTTGTCGTGTTTTCCCTCCTCAAACCACCGGCCAATCCAGCCACGGAGACTGTGTGGAAGCAAAGAAAATAAATTTACATAGAAGCGCAGGGCTCGTGTTTGTTTGGCACATAACAGGTAGTTCCAGTTTCTGTCGATAGAGCGCACGGCGATGTATGGGTGCGTAGAAATGTGGGAAGATCAGTAGTAGGCTAAGAAGATTCCATACGCTAGTGTAACGTAATATTAACGATAACAACCACCTCGAATCTTCGATGTTTCGTCTCCGATACAGGATGCAGTCGTGGGTGCTCCAGACTCCTCACGAGTTTTGTTTATTCTTTTTCTTTCTTTATCTTCTTGGTGGCGTCCTCTTCGAGGCATCGCACGGGCGTTCGACCATTCGAGACTGGAATGAAGAAGATACGGCCATAGTCTCGTGTTATCTCGAATGCTTTTTGTCAATGTGTTTTTTTTTTATCGTATTAGCGGAGTGTTCCGGACGGGGATTGAGGAGAAGTTTAAATGACATCCATCGAGTTGACGGGGGGATTTGAGTGAGTTATAAAACGAGTGAACGCTCGATCGTATGATTAGTTCGGTACAACAGGTTGGATAGCTTCTCTCTGAGGAAGTAAACTCGAAAAATCGAAAAATTGTGATAAAGCATAATGTTTTTGATAAGCTTGTTATTGTGGAGCGTAGCTCTCGGGATTGTCGGCATTCTCATAATGATTGGACGCCAGATGCTGTATTGGCGTTTGCGAAAAATTCCTTTCATCGATGTTTATCCTGTTTTGGGAGCATTCGGGCCCGTATTGCTCACGCGGAAATCAATCGCTGAAATGGCGCAATTCTGGTACGAGTCGTGTCCAGGATGCAAATATTTTGGTTTAATGGATCTGAACGACCCAGTTCTGATGATCAAAGACGTGGAAATGCTGAAAGAAATAACAGTGAAGAGTTTCGATTATTTCGTAAACCATCGTAGCTTCGTCGAGCCAGAGTTCGATCCTTTGTTGTCAAAAAATATATTTTCATTGACGGACGATCGTTGGCGAGAAATGAGAAGTACGTTGAGCCCGTCGTTCACTGCTAGCAAAATGAAATATATGTTTCAATTGGTGTGGAAATGCTCGGAAGATTTCGTACAGTATTTAGTCAAGCATCCCGAGGTTAGATTTGAAGATATCGATCTGAAAGACGTTTACACGAGATACACGAACGATGTGATAGCGACAGCCGCGTTTGGCGTAAGCGTCAATTCCATGGAAAATCCCAACAATGATTTTTACGTAAATGGCAAAAGTGCGACTAATTTCGAAGGTGTCTCCAATACTATTAAGATGATTGGGGCCAGACTGTTTCCGAAATTCATGCGTTTCATCGGACTTACTTTCCTTCCGGCGAGAGCTGACAAATTCTTCAAAACTTTGGTTTCCGATACGGTAAAGGCACGCGATGAAAAGGGTATTGTTCGGCCGGATATGATCAATTTACTGATGCAAGCGAGAAACAACGAACGTGGAATCGAAATGACAACCGATGATATAACGGCCCAAGCATTTATTTTTTTCTTTGCTGGCTTCGACTCTTCTTCTCGTCTCATGTGCTTCGCCTCCCACGTACTTTCCCACTATCCCGAAATTCAACAACGACTGCGGACGGAAATTGATAGCATATTGGAGGAAGAACAGGGAAACGTTAGTTACGAGTCGCTCTCGAGAATGAAGTACCTGGACATGGTACTGGCGGAAACTCTTAGACTTTTTCCGCCGTCACCTCTGACCGATCGCGTTTGCGTAAAACCCTATGAATTTCCACCACCTTCGGCCGAACACACTAAACCATTCATCGTTCAACCGAACACTTCCCTTTGGATTAGTATTTATGGCATTCATCGCGATCCCAACTATTTCCCGAATCCCGAAATCTTCGATCCCGAAAGATTCAGCGACGAAAAAAAGATCAACGTCAAGCCCTACACTTATATGCCGTTTGGACTCGGACCAAGAAAATGCATCGCCGAAAGATTTGCTCTCATGGAAACTAAAATTCTCATCGTTCAACTTTTCCGACATTTCGTTTTGAAACCCTCACCTAAAACTACCAGGGAAATTACCTTTTCGACCAAATTTTTCGACATGACGCCCGATAAAGGATTTTGGATAAGATTGGAACCACGCGAGTCTATCAACGAGCGTACAGTTTCCGTAGAATAAAAAAACACTTCCCCGACAAATTCTTCCACGTGAATGTTCTTCCTTTTTATCTTCATTTTTTATGATATTCCCGAAAGAATTATAACAGTTAATAAACCGAAATGTGCCCTTATTTTATCGATTCAATTGCATCCTCAAACTTTTTCGTGTCCATTTTATTCCTGATTGAATTTCTACTCCGATCTTTCGTTACCAATTATCGCGAAAATAGAAACACTGACTCCATCACCTAAATATTCGCGCCTAAATATTCGTAAATGAGACGCCTCTGGAACACGTGTGTCTATTTGCAGAGTCTCAAGTGTCAATCCTATACGTATATTTCTCCGTAACAAGTACATGATGTGACTTGATTGCTCAAGGTCGCAAGATATTTCGCCCTTATTGCGAGGCAAGTATCAACGCGTTGGCGTAATGCGACGTAGACATAAACTGTTACGATCACGTGACAAAAGGCTGATCGAAGCTTCCGAAGTTGTGTGAGCCGGCTAGGCGGCGCCACTGTCTTGCGGGAACATACGGCCAGTTCGCCTCAATTCGTAGAGAGTCCACCGCATGAAATAAAGATTTATGCAAAAATATTGAAAAACCGATACGTGCAATGTTGTAGTTGATATGGCCTCGTAGGGAGGGAGGAGACAGGAGTAAATTGAGTAGGCACACCTAGAAATAAGACATTTTCTTGAGTATCCAGCTCTGCTCCGGTCTACCCTGTATAGCAGCGTGCATGCAGCCGATAAAGAGGGGCGTCCCCTCCATTCTGTTCCAGCCAATCCCAAGCTTTGTTGACTTCAGTAAAACACCGTCTTTCACCGATCAAACCGGACAAACGTCAATCACCTATTCGTACATGTTTATTTCACTCATCGCTCTGTCAAAAATTCTAAAATTCCACCGCCTGTCAGGATGACAAAATAAACTATAAAATCAGCAGATGAGTCCGTAATTTTCCTCATCCCTTACGATTACCGCACGTACAGTGAGAGATGGTTTCTCCGTCGAACGAAATTTTATTGATTGACTGACGACGATGTCTTCGTGTTTTGGAAATCATGTTCGACGATCGTACAGGAATTATCGATTCCAAGTTTTCCTATTGAAAGCAACTTTTTCGTAATGAATTGACAAATAAATTCATTTGAAAACGTCTTCATGGATCACGTGCAGGTATTTTTTCTAAAAATCTTTCCAATATTATTTATCAACGTGTGTTTCTGTGACAGACACACGAGACTAAATCGTTTCCTGGCCCGTGATGGCACAACTTTTCCAAGACGTTCTAACCAGTAGCAATAAATTCCAGGATCCATCGATTCGGGATGCCGTTCCTGACGAATTGCCAAGACAGAACAGGCTGACGAAAGACCCGACCGATGCGTCAACCACCGACCGCGATATTCCAAGATTTCTTCAAGATGATTTGGAAGAAGTTCTCGGTATTTCTCACTCGGAAAAACTTTCCACTTTCCATTCCAAGTGAGTTTCTCCGTTGTTTCCGCTAAGCACAGTCAATTGCTCATGAAACTTATTTGTGGGTTTTTTCATGTGTTTTTCATTTTTTATAATTATTGGAATTACGAGTAATTGGTATCGGAGGCTTGCAGTACTTTTAACACTTTGTCTGTTAACCTGGATCAAGCGTGTCTGAGCAAACACGGGGGATCGGTCTATTCATGGGATCGAAAACGGATAAAAAAATCAATTTTTCTGCAATTTTATAATCAAAATTCCAAGTTGAAGATTTTGAACGGTAGCCTGCATTATTTCAGAATTTTTTGAAAGTAATAACAGGCCAAACGAAAACGATGTTTTTGCCATTCGGAAATCGAATTCATTGTAAAAAAAAGGAAAAAAAATCGCAGTAATTATCAAAATACTGATGAAAAGATAAATTTTCGTTCGTCGTGCGAAAAAAACGTTTACAAAGTTTTGATTGCTCGTGCAACTCATTAGTATGTTTTTCATTTTTACAATTATTAGAATTACGAGTAATTGACATTGGAGAAACTTGTACTTTTAATAATCGTTCCCAGAGGCGTCCAAACGCGGATCAGCGGAGTTAGAACAGTTTCCAACATTTTGTACACGAATGACTTTGGACACGCGGTGAAGGTGATGAATTCTTCTCCGAGTCCGAGAGATCCATCTTCCTGCATGTCCTATGGATCGGAATTGGTCTTGACACGATCTCATTTGTACAACGTGCATTGTAATTACGAAAAGTTGAAATCACGTTTTCACAAGTTGCACGAAGATTATTACAAATTGTTGAGAGTCACGGGGGAATTGACTATGGCGTTGGACAATTCGGCACGCGGTCATCACGTCGATCTTCCCAGTACACTCAAGTCCTGCATGAACATTTATCCGGATTTGTTTCATAATAATGTTCGGGAAGACAATGCAGAGGTTTGTATTTTACGTAATTGACCAGCACATTGTTTTTTTACTGAATGAAGGAATTTATGGAATTTTTTGGGAGACAAAATTTGCGAGGAATTTGTTTCATAATGAAACTTCTTGAATTTTAGATAAAATCCATTAAATCGGAGATCGAATTACAGCAGCACGATCTAACGAGCTCGAAGCAACCGATCCTCGGGATAGCTCCAGTTTCGTCGAAGCAATTGGATTTCAAAAAAATCAAACTTCATCTTATTAATGCGAACGTTAAAACGAAATTATTGCTGCTGCAGGCACTGCGATGGGTAAATTCAATAGTTGCTGATTGGTGGCTTGAAATTAATTTGCTACATATTTTAATCAATTTCTTTATCGAACGATCAATGATTTTTCGAATTGCCATAAGAAAATAACGTTGAGCCAACCAGCCGAGAGGGACGAAGCGGTTCACGAGTACACGAGCAGTGATTTGTTGGGTATTCACGGCCAGATTGCCAACGACAGTGGCAAATCAATTTTGCCTTATTTACTTATTCCTCTCGATGTCGTTTTGCCTCATCCTTTGCAACAATCCGCTGCGAGGTTGCTCAATACATTGGCCTCGCTTCGCTGTGGCCGCGATTATTTGTCCGTTGGTCCAGCGGTGCTGAATGTGGTGAATGAAACATTTTTTTTGCAATCGAGGAATTCAGTCACTTTGTCAAATTTGTCGCTAATGATATTTCTAAAAAATCGATTTTTCGATGATAAATTTTCTCTGAGAATCGTCGAAATTCGAAAAAAAAAATTCTGGGTCAAAATAACCCAACGGCATTCGATAATTTTCGTATTTACCAAGACCAAGTTAAAGAATGGAATAAACGTCAAATTTGCTGCTTTAGGTAATCCAGTGCCTTGACACCGCAAAAGCCGAAACTGTCGACGCATTCACGTGCGACATGATCCTAGCGATGTTACAAAAAATGTCCCTCCGTCGACAACAAAGACTTTACATGATCTCCATGGGCCTCGTCGAATGGCTGATTTATCATTTGAAAGCCGAGAGCAAAAGTATTGGCACTTATCGACTCGAATACACGAGCGCACTTTTGATGAATTTATCTTTACACCGAGAAGCCCAGGTGCGAGCATCGACCATGACGAGCTTGGTCCTTTCGACACTGACGGAACTTTTGTCCTCACCGCATTTGCCTGTGAGTTCGAGATTCGTGTGTTCGTTACATTGAAGGAAGTTGAAAGGGAAAAGAAACGTTTCAACGAATGAAATTCGTTGTTGATCGTTTTCTTTTGAGAAAATTCAATTTTTCCACAAATTAAATTCAGCGTTTGAATTCAGGCTCTGCCATACATCAATGGAACTTTGAACAATTTCCTTGCGAATCGGACGATTAACGAGGAAGCAAAAAAAATGGGTCTTGATGACGTTCTCGAGTATCACCGAAAACGAAATTCCGGCGAAATCCGACGACATTTGGACTATATTTTGAATAGACTGAGACGTCGGTATAGCGACTCCATCGAGGATAATAACGTTATGGAGGATGACGACAGAGTAAGTCGATTTATAGCCAATTTTTTATCATTTAACTGATTTTTTTTTCTTCCATTTTTCAACGTGATTCTTAATTTTGATATTCGCTCGAATAACAATGAAAAAATGTGGATTTATGTACAGGAACAACTGGACGTATTGGAAAACGAATTGGACGACCTGGATCCGGTAAAAGTACACGCAGGAGAACTATTCGGTGAAGCTTTGCTGGCGACTTGTTACTCGTCTTCTCCCAATGAGACGAATCCACTATCGACGTACGAGAATCGCCATTCCACGATTTCATCAAATTTGTCAAAACTCGATCTTCCACAATCCGACGATCGACAGGCTGACAAAGTTTCCAAAGAATCTTCCGAATCTTCTTCCCAAGAGAAAATCATGTCGCCGAGGTACGAAAAAAAACTTGATGCAATTTCAAGACTTTTTATCTTGTTTTTTGTCTTTTCGATTTTCTTCGTTTTTATTCAAAGAATGACTTTTGGGATTTTACACCCAAAATACCAACAAAGTCCGTAGAACGAATCTGGAGATGAATAATTTTTTAAATTCTTGAAAAATTCAATTTTCGCGAAATTGGATCGAGTTTTTCATTAAAAATATTTATAACTCGGTCGGAAATGAAAATTCGTAGCTGTAGATTTAATATTTCCTTCGAAATTCCAAAATCCAAACAAAATTCATTCACAATTCCTGAATCCTTGGGATCACAAGACAAACGTTGTTATAATTAACAACGATGTGATAATTTAGCATGAATTTACCAAGAATGACTCCTACGAGTCGTAATCTAACGCGCAAAAACCCAAAGCCCTTGAAAGTCATTGAGATGCCTGAAAAATCTGAGAATATGAGAGACCAATCAGAAATGACGACGGACAAGAGCGTAGGAACGATTTATGAGTATGAAAATTCTTCGGGATCCGAAGTCGATACTGTCACCGAAGATTCCCAATTTTCTCGCAGCACTCGTGCCAGTTCCCTTCGCGTTTATACCGATGAGAGTTTCAAGTTCGTAAAGTTTCCCATTGATTCGTCCCGGTGATAAAACTTACGTAACACATTCTCTCGATTAATCGAATTGACGAATTTTTGCACAGAGACAGCCGAGTGGCTGCTGTAAAATCGGAGACAACGTGGATTTCCGCATACGAAAATAGCACGGCAGGTATGTTCGGGTCACGAAAAAAATCGTGCGTAGATGAAAAACTGGGAAAAAGTTTTTCTTTCTAAATAAAATACTACTCTCGGGTCTAAATGACCCAAGCGTAAGAACCTGGCGTTGATCCAGTGACTTTTATTAATTTGGAGATGAAAAAAATGAATCTGGGTTCTTTGATTTATTTCAGTTGACGATAAGACGAGCAGTATAGCTTCGCTGTGAGTTTCGCAACTTTTTACTGCAGTAGCCTTTGTTTTTGGTTCTGTTGCCTGCCGCATGGATTTGCGAAATGCTATCGACCGCTATTCGTTTGAAATTTCTATCCTTGTTTTGTAAGTTTAGTTTCATCATGAGTTTTCGTTGGAAATTTGATTTAGTTGAAAAGGCTCGATATTTTTTCTATTGGAATGAAATTTTGTGATTACGAGAACCAACAACAGCGAGAAAAATATTAAAGAATTATTAAAAATATCGACCATTTCCAACAAAACTGCGTTTTTGACGTTATTATTGTGTGACAATTTTTTTCTCCAATTTTCGCACTCGCAGAAGAAAAATAGTATCATTTTTTTCGTTGTATTTGCAGAAATGTCGGGATCTGTGGATTGAATGAAAAGAAGGAAGAATCTGAATGGAGTGAAAAAGTTGATGAGAATGTGGAAGACGACGCTTTCGTTTCGAAGCCTCGAATCACGAGAACTCCACCGCATTCTGCTGTGATGAGGATTTTCCCGGCGTCTCATGAACCAGCGAACGAAAGTGACGTTTAGAAAAATTGGTTGACATTGACAGGGTCGTCGGTGACGAACGAGTGCCTTTCAAGCGAGTAGAAAATCAAACACATCGCAAATCACAGTTTTTTCTTAGTCGTGATTCACAAACTGTTTTTTGTTTTCTTTATTACATTATCGAATTTCGCATTTACCATTTAATGGTGCGGCATATTTTTGAAAACGGGGGAAATTCGCTGAAATAAAAAAAAAATCAACTTTTATTTTGTGTTTTCATATTAAGGGTTGCCAAAAAAAAACAAAAACAAACTCCATCGTATCAACAACAATATATATTTCGAAGAACACGTAGAAAAATCACAAAACACCTACAAAGTAGAACAAGGATGAAGCAAATAAATAAATACGATAATTAGCAAATGGGAAGATCACACAGTACGTTGAATGTTGGGATGGGACTGAATGATAAAGGTTTATAGAAAACTGAATAAAGAAGAAGCGAGACTGTTGGAATGTGATGATGAAGAGGGAGAAGGGCTGTTGTAATTGTTGGACGAGGAGGCGTAGCCGTTGGAGAAGCTCGACGGTCCGTGGCTAGTGGCGGAGGCTGCGAGGTTTCTGATTTTGTAGCCAGAGTTAGGAGAGCCGAACATGGCGGCTGAGTAGCTTTTATGGTCTCCAGGGTACATGTGTGTCGGGGGATGATGTCCACCGGTGCTTTCTTTAACGATGATAATTTTTCCATTAGGTGGTCCGCTGCCTCGAGGGAAAGGGCCGTTCGCCGCAAAGTTGTAAGCAGCAGCAGCGCCGGGTCCCCGCGGAGAGTATCCCGGGAGATGATTCGAAGCTGAAGCGAAGGGATGATGATTGGAGGAGCCGCGATGCGGTCCGTGAGGAATATAGTTGCTGGGGCCGTGCATGCTCGCGAGGAATCCTTTGAGAGACTGTGCCGACGCGTAGTTGGGCGATCCTGATGAGATTCCGGGATGCTGGCTGATCTCCGAAGGGTACGAGGAGGGAGACGATCCCGAGGAAGAAACCGGGCGGTAACCTCCACCCGAGAAGCTTATCCCGGGGCTCGACGCGTAAGAACTTATACCGTGACCTTGACTCTGACCTTGACCCCCATGTGGCGGCCCCGAAGATGTATAGGCCGCTGCTTTTGGTCCGCCCAGACTGTACGACGCGTAGGAACTCCCAGGACGCGAAGATGCTCCTGAAGAGTATTCACCGCGTTCGAATCCTAACGAATATCCTCCGGAACCCCCTAACGACGACTCCGAATATTCCGGCAGACTCGAACCTTCGCTCTGACTTGCCGCACTCCCCGAACTCCCTCCCGACGTATAACCACTCAAACCTCCTGAGGATGAACCTCCCGTCGAATAACTCGCTCCAACCAACTCCCCGGAGCCTCCACCCTGACCACCGATCTCCGACGTATAAGACGAACTCGATCCTTGACCTCCTCCGGAACTCCCACTCCCATATCCGCTCACGTGGCTACCAACTATCGTCGAATCCCCGTAGCCACCCGGATCGCTGCCGTAACTACTTCCGGTTGTCGAAGAAAAACTCGACCCTCCTCCCCCGCCTCCTCCTCCACCTCCTCCTCCTCCTCCTGAGCCTATCGACGAATAACGCTGCGCACTCGGGTTGTCACTGTACTCGCCCTGAGCATCTTTCATTCCAACGAAACCTCCCGTCGTTCTGTAACTTCCGCTGTAGTCTTGACCTCTGCTCCCGCTCAGCGCCGCCACGGTGTAGCCTGCAGCAAAAAAGCATTTCGTTCACTATCATCGGTGGGGTCCACTCGGTTCCACCGAATTAAGGACGTTGATCGATAGAAAATTGAGCATACAACGTCCTTAACTCGATGACACTAAAGTTCGCAAAGTTCCAACAAAAAATCATTTTTCTATCAATTGTTTGTTAAATTTCCAAAATCATGTCAAATTTCGTATCGATTTTGCGTTTGGATCCTCAAAAAATATCGATTCATTGTCCTGACCGAATATTGAACGAGAATCTTGATATCCGTTCAAGAAAAAACAGAATTTCGTTGCGTTCCAAAGATGCAAACTTCAACATCGTAATTAACTCGTTAAATAAT
Source organism: Hyposoter didymator (assembly GCA_037952995.1). Classification (NCBI taxonomy): domain Eukaryota; kingdom Metazoa; phylum Arthropoda; class Insecta; order Hymenoptera; family Ichneumonidae; genus Hyposoter; species Hyposoter didymator. The sequence goes on from JBAJMU010000009.1 coordinate 4,837,786, forward strand.
CATCAACTGCAATAAATGTCGTTCGTCATTAATCTGAGGCTGCTACAAGTTTTAATCGGCTCTCGTTACCGCTACGGGTCTTCGTGACCCCGACGAGATTCCCAAAAAACAACGTCATCGAAAAATCTACTCATCAACATCGTATCTCCACTTTTCTCCATCAGCACGTAATCCTAGATTGCTGCTTTTTATAGTGATTCCCACCGTTACTGCACCACGGGTCTTTATGACCTCGGGAGTAAAAAAAAAATTACAATTTCGCTCGAATTTTTTTTTTCGGTTTTCTTATATTTTTCGATCTGATCGATGGGTTTATTGACTCCAGGATGTAGATGAGTTGGGTATTTACCGAGTGCGTAAGAAATAAAGTAGAAAAGTTAATCGTCGAGCTCTCCAAGAGTGTTGTTCGATAAGAAAGTTAATGAGTACGTCGTTCGTACATATGAAAGTCGATGGGGATGTGTGCGAGCGTGTATCAGCATCCCAAGTGCATATAAGCATCACAGAGCATGAAAAACTCACTCTAGGTCAAGCGAGTTTCCACTTTAAAGAAAAGTACGGGTTACGAAGCGCGCGATCGTCGATAGAGTTGCGGGAGAAAGTACATTGCGCTCTTGGCAATGATCCTGCTTTGGTTATTGTTCTCCTCGCCTCGCGCATCCTCCAATCCACTTTTTTATCCCATCGCCAGCCTCTCAACAGCTCAACACACACGCGCAAACATCAATAATATTATCAACTATGATTAATGAGTTTTTAGTTTTTTTATTGCCCACAAAACGCTTCGTGCACGGGCTATTGAACATGTATGTCATGCATAACTGCATATTCTTCGAAGAAAGTAGAACACTTGTTCTACCAGTTACATCTTAACCATTAACTGGGCTAACGTTTATCAAATGCTTACGGTACTGTTTTAACTATCTTCACCTAATCGTCACCCGCATTCTTTTCCTCGTGGAAAAGAAATAAACACGAATCACCGTTCGTTTCAACTAAAAATCGATTTTTAGTCAACACTCTATTTCTCTCACGGCTCGCAATCAGCAAAAAATAACTTTGCAGGTTTTTTGAAGGAAAAGAAAATCAAAAATTTTCATCAACGAACATCGGAGATTTTCAATAATTTACTTGGTGTAATTACACCAAGTTGCGGAGTTATTTGGCCAAAAGTTGACGCGAGGGATTCTTGTTTCTTGTGATATTCGTGAACTTTATGGAGATTGAGAATAAATAACTCCAGCTTTCCTTCAAATTCCCGAAATATTTTGTTTCAATTAGTCAAAAAATTCCCCATAATTACCAGACCGAATAATACGTCATTCGGATTCTATAGATATTTTTAAAAATCAGAAATAACGGAACGTAATGAAAAAAAAATTAAATATTCGCTAGTATAAATGAAAGAAAATTAATGTTTCGATAATTGAAATTTATTAATTGATTATTTGCTTCGGTTTTCATTGGTCTATAAGTTTAGGATACGAATATGTGAGTTTTCTGAAGCGATCGATTTTTCGTTCGAAACAAAAGCTTCGAAATTTGATAAATAATTTAAGGAATGACTTACCATTCACCAGAGGCCCCGTACATATCAAAAGAACGCAGCCAACAATAATAAAAACCTGAAAATTAAATCGAACGTTTAATTTTGACGAATTCGAAGTTTTAAGTATTTTTTTTTCTTGTTATTCTTTTGCATATAGCGGAGCAGAAAATATAAAAATACTTACACTCAACATTTTTAAATATCGTTTACGTTTATCGTTTTTTTTTCTCAAGTCACAAAAATTTCACTGTTTATGTCAATTTCTGGGTTGTGTCGATTTTCGATCGCAGCTCGAGATTTAGCCGCGAACTGATCACCGAGTCTGTTCCCCTTACCGTTTTATACTCCCGTAGAAATCCCTTCTCGTTCATAAAATCGACGGAGAGGCCGCGCACGGGACATTGGCTGACATTTGACCATAGCGAAGCGTCCAAGAGGGAAAGACCGGATTTCGTATATTCACTTCGCTGGGGAAAGCAATCGGAGCTCTGCTTCTTTTCTTCCCCATGATCTTTTTTAAATCGATCCGATATTTTCGTCGTTATTTTTTTTGCGAAATTGTCAATCGACTCGTGATTTTTTCAAGGTTTTCAATTATAATTTTTCTCCAGAAATCGTTTCCAGTTGATTTTTCAAATTTGGTGAACATTTCGTGGCTTCTCGCGTGGATTGAAAAGTAAAAACGTGACAAAAGTGTGGCCGCGCGATAAGAACGTCGAATTGAATAAAAAAAAAAATAAAAAAAATAAAAAAAATTCAGAATCAATGAATTTTTCGGAGATCGAACGTTCAATAAGAGTAAAAGTTTGATATTTTCGCTGAGGATGTTTATTTATTTTTCTTAGTCATGGCCCATGGCCAGGATTCATGCGCGTGTGACTCGGAGCGAAAGGAAACTTTCGTTGCTACGAGAATGGAACAAGAGCAAAGTATACAAATGCACAGGGGTAGCGTATATTTTGATGGTTTTTTCTTGGTCGAGTTTCTGCGGGGAGAAAAGCGAAATGGCAAATATTTGTGCATATCAAGATTTATAGAGAAGCGAGCGAGTGCAGCGAAGCTCAGAAACACGTGACATCGTAATTACGAATTCAATGAAATTTTTAACGAGCAACATATTTTTTCTGTTCGCTTATGTTTTCTTTTGACTGAATATCCTAGACACCTCGTTTTTATTTAACGAGAGTCCCGACCCGGACGAGACCTCTTTTTTAGTCGCGATGAGCTGCGCGACACGGAAAGACTGTGAATTCGTTTTTTTTTTTCCCAGGGACTTGAAAATCCTTTTCTATACGAACTCGCGAGCTCCAAATTTCAGTGAAAGGGAGTTGCTGCGGTTACAATTTTTTGTTGAATCCAAATAATGAGATTGCTTTGTGATCCGGACACAAAACTCACACAAAAATCAACACACACGTGCTTCTCATAATGGTCAATTAAATTCATTTCTACTTTCGTTTCACTTATTTCGTATACATACTTTCTCTATAAAATAGCAAAATTCAATGAAGACCCATCAATTCAACGCATTCTTTCATAAATAAATTATACACAAAGAATTTATTTTTTTTCCACTGTAATTATATCGCAGCCGCTCGATGAAATTCACACTCTGTTTCGTTAAATCACACTGCGAATACATACGCGCGTGGCCAAAGGTATAATTTTTTTTATCGGGCCAAAGAAATACGTTTTTTTTCTGGACTTGGTACAGGATTTTGAAAAGCTGGTTACCCAACAGAGCTGTGTACCTTCGTCTTTATGGAATGTATGAATAAAGACAAAACCGAATTTTTCGCAATTTTTCGAGCCTGGCAATATTATTCGTGATGCAGTTTTCAAATAATTTTGTAAAATTTCGTCAATTACTGAGTAATCTATGCATTTTCAATTATTCATTATTCGATTTGCGTTATAACGAGAATGACAGTTTCACGAAAATCTGAGATTTTTCAATATTCAAGAAAATTCAATATATTCAGGTCACTGAATTGATTTATAAGTCGATCAATGAATGACGAAGCAAGTAATTCAGTAGCAATAGCAATTTCCGAAAAATTGGCTCGAATCCCACGTGTTCGAGGAACATTTCGTGACGATTGTCAATTGGTTTGTTTTTTTTGTTGAGCTGCTGGCTGGAATAGCAATGTAGTTTGATGTATTGACGATGATTTGAGATAGTGGAACGTTATGGACAGCGTAGCTGATCGGAGAGTATAAAGTATCGCGTGCGGAGCGTATTTTCTCAGCTCTTAATTTTTTTTTCGTTGGAATAAATCGAACAAAAGGACGAGCGCGTGTTGGACTCTCGCTGAATACGAATGAATTTTCTGTGGTTGAAGGAAAGTTTTCTTCTCGAATGAAGGAAAAAAAAAGTGTATCGGGATGAGGATCGACTGCGGAGTGGGGCTTTGAAATGGGTGCGAGGATCTTATGGAAATCTAGAAATCGCGAAATAAATGAACGATGGTTTTGATTTAAGTTTACAATCACGTTTAATAGTTGCAAAACGTAAATAATATACATATACAGAATTGCATGTTCGCTAACTGACAAAATGTCTCTATGATTATTATTATGGCTGTTAAACGAAAATAAATGGAAAAAATAATAAAAGTCGAAATTTGAATATAATCGAAGGATGATAAAAATAAAACATGTAATGTGATGAGTGTCCTTATTGTTTTACCTATCTGCTTAATGCTTATTCGTTTTTTTTTCTTCTTTCTTTTACCTAATTTACAATGATTGAATCATTAATGTACGTTTTTAATGTCTTTATAGACACGAAATCGTGTGTGTACATGTTATGGAGATCCCTTAAACGCTACGTCATTTGCTCGTCTCCCTTTGGTTTTTTTCTTCGTATTCTTTCTCCCGTAATTATTAATTCTTTTTTTTTTCTTTTTTAATATTATTAAGGACTAGTGTGCTGAGCTTCACTCTGTCTCCAGGCGTTCGTAAAGTCACGAAAAGACTCTTCTTCACATATTTTCATTCAAGTTCAACGTTCCAAAATCTATTCGACGTTTTTCATCATCGTTTTTACGTCTTTCCTTGGTTTTGTTTGTTTTTTTGCTTTTATGCTCTTTTACAGACATACCTCGACGTTTCGCCCGAAAGATATTGAGCCTTGCGGATTTTCACACAGGCAGAAAATCATTGGATGAAAAATTGATCGCGATTGAGGAAAAAAAATCGCACGCCTCACATTTATTCGTATCTCGTATTATTAACGCTTCGAAATTTTACAAAAAGACAAACGAGGCAGGAATTAATTGGCAGTTTCAAAGTATATAACGTTTAGAAAAAACATTTAAATTCTCAGGCTGTGTGTGTTGTTTGTTTGTTTGTTTATCCTTATTCTTTGTATTTTCGTGTTGTTAGTTGTTAAAAAAATGGACCTCTCGATTGATGCGACACTCGTTGAAATTCTCACGCGAGTGTCCTCCGGTTCGTATATTAATTGATCGAACTATCAACGTACAGAATGAACAACACAAAAGTCTCGTTTTATTCTATTTCGTTCTGTTATGCTCGAGACTACGCTCGTGTGTATGTGCGTGTGTCTGTGTGTTGATGTTTGTCGAATTTTCCCTTTTCGAGATATTCTTTCTTCTTCGTTTGCTTTTTTTTTCTCTTCGTTTTTTTGATTTTTTTGTTTGTTTTACATTTTCCTTGACCTTCGATCTTTCGCTTTGTTAAGTAAACATGCATACAGTTATATCGAAACGCGAACACTCAAGTTGATTTACGAGTGATGAAAGAGATGACAGAGGCGAAGCACACAGAATAATGGTACCATTTAGAATCGGAAAATGGAATTTAGAATTAGAATGTAAAAATACTATATATATTTACAATAATTAATTATACCCGATGGTGTATTATTCAATTACGTAACATCGGTTCGATCGGTTCGAGCTTTGTCGCCAAGCTTTCTTCTTTTTCCTCTCTTTCTCATAGTTTCTTCTTCTCCTTTTTATTTTTTATATACCCTTCGAGAAAAAACAAAAAAAACGAACCGTGATGATTGTTCTTCGGTAACGTACGGTTTTATTCGTCCTCGAGATTTTTCAATCGTCGGACAGAAATATTCGCGAAAGTGTCTTGAAAAAAAAGGTTCCGGCTAATCTGTCGGGGAAGAGTTGATTCTTGCCATTCCTTCGGAAGAAATTGCTTCCAAAACTGTTTTTTCTAACTTTGGAATCAATTTTTAGTTCATTGGGTTCGAATTCTTTTCGGTGCAAAGTTTTCGCCCCTGTGTTTGGTTCCGGAGTAATTTTCAAGGGTCAATCGGTGCTAAATTCGAGACTCAACGTTTTGTTTTTTTTTTTAATTATTTTTGTCAAGAATTCAAAAGGAAATTGAGGCATTTAATGAATTCTTGGGTAAACTTCATTTTATGGCGAGAATCAACTTTTCCCAGAGCAGAACGATTTTTTCGTAAGAAACCTGAATGAATATTCACTGGAAGTTTAACATTTGTTCGTAAGATGATTTTTTTTTCTCGATTCAGATAATTAAAGTCTCATTACCGGAATATTTGTTTAAATCGTTAATGAAAAAACACGAGCGTGAATTGGCACACGATATGGAAGCGGTATGTCGTTAAAAAAAAGGAAAATCTGTCGTCGCCCGTTTCCTTTGGACTCTGTTGAATTTCGAAAACGCATGTCGACGTGTCCTTCCCGCCGTATTTTTTTCTCTCGCTCGATTCTTCGCACACGCACACACACACATACGCAATTTTTGCAAACGTTGAAAAAACGGCGATTCGTTAATTGTCATCGAACGAAAAGATACCGACGAATGTGTGTTAACAAATTTGACATTTTTGCAACGAATTAACATATTGTTTTTACACTGAGCATCAAAATTTTCGTCATTCATTCACTGCGGCGATCGGACGCATTATTTAAATTTCACATTTTCACCACGTTACCCTCGATGTAGCAAAGAAGAAGTAATGTTGGAGCGAGAATGGTGAAGAAAGGAAAGAATGAGAAAAACAAGTGCTATAATGAATAACAACGACACCAACGAACGTGATACGAACATTCACTCGTTTTACAAAAAGCTCTCGTTAATTAATATATCCTCTCGTTAGCTTGATATAATTCGTTATTTGTGTCTGTGTCGAGTGTGTTAATATTTCTCTCAATTGTTATCTTTCCCTCTCGATTTAATCCACGTTTTTTTTTATTTTTGAGTAATATCATTATTCTGTCGTTTTATTTTCATTCTTATATCCCTCTTTTTCGTTAAATTCAATTTCCATATCTATCTAAATGTATATTTACACTATATACATTTAAAACGATTATCTTTTTATATTTAATTATTTCCCATATTTTTAATGATTGTATAATTAGGATTGACTATGCCTTAGAATAATCAACGGAATTACGAGTTGTTGTTTTTGCTGCTGCTGCTGCTGCTGTAGCAGCCGCATCTTTTGTCGATTCGTTTATCTTTATCATTGTAAAATATCAAATATCGTGCCATTCAGATGGTATGTCCATCTCCAAGGTACCATTTATTTATCGGACGAATATCTGTCCATCTTAACATGTCTACCACTTTGATGAGCAAATACTTTGGAGATTACATAATCTAATAATGTTTTGTTTGTTATTTTGTTATTTTTCTTTGTGTTGCTTCTTTTCGAGCTCCTCGTCGTTCGTCTTATTTAAATCCTATCCTTTGCTTATCTCGGCCTCAACTTTAATGTGTATATTTATATATACACATGTGTTATTTCGATAGTTATAGGTAATTCTTTAATTACAAATATAAAACATGTATATGTAAATAGAATTCTTAATTATGCGCGAACATGTTCTCTAATTGAGCATACGTGAATTTCTTTTATCATCATATCAGTCTAAGCCGATCTGTGCGGCTCCACACACAACAGCATTTTTATTTTTATTTATTCCATTTGTTTGTTTGTTTTTTTTTCTCTTTTTTTTTTTAACAATATACGGCGTTCATAAGCTTGTAGATTTTTTTCTTCATTCTTTCTAATTCAACAAATCATCGCAATAATCAAATAACAATTGCATACGCTACGTAAACATTATATCCATTTAAACTTTCCAACAATACTCTCGAGCTTCAGACATTTTTATTCATTATTCTCGTCTCCTTCGCGTCTCAATGTCTTTGCGAAATTATATTGTTTATTCTTCACGTACGCGGTCAAGGAATATCAAAGAAATAATCATTGTTTTTCTCTTGTCGTTGCTGTAGTGACGTTTTTTTTTTTGTATACTTACAATTGTCGAAAATTTCGCAATATTTGGGCCTGTTTCTCGGAAAGATATTCTTGGGGCTACGATCGAAAATAGAAAAAGAAGTGAAAACGTGAAAAAAACGTTGGTTTTCCGATTGAATGATTATCATTTCTCTTTCCAAGCCTCGAGAGTATGCATACAATAGACGAAACATGTACGTGTAAGCGTGTGCGTGTGGGTGTGTGTACAAAGGTGTATGTTGATTCGATAACGGATTTGTGTGTCTCTTCCTTTCGCATTCGTTTCGTCTTGCGTATTTCTTGTCACTTTGTTTACTCTTCTGGTTGCATTTAGCTGCAAAAATATACGTTCAACTACTTAGGCTTTCGACAAAACGGAAACACGTCTCATTCCAATAACGCGAATAATTCTCGAATGTACATGTACATTGTAGTGGTATTTTTAGATGCCCTATCATATTTATCGCGTTTTTCTTATTCTTCTTCCTTTCCCTCTCTCTCTCTCTCTCTCCCTCCGCCCTTTGTCCATTTCTTTCCATTTAAATCCTATTCGTACATAATAGTGAGACCCTCATATGATCCATATGAATTTACTTTTGGAGTGTCGAGAATATACAGTACATACGAGACGTATAAATATTCAATATATATATATATATTCTCCTTGCACGATCGTAAAAAATCATATCAATCGCAATGACAATAAATCGATAGCGAAGAGTCAACAACAAAAAAGTCAAAGAGAAGAATAATTATAAGCACTATAACGAAGAGAAACGCAAATATCAATGAGGTTAAAGTTTGCGTAATTGAGACGCAACGTTCGTTCGTAGCGGCGATTTAATTTGATGGAAATTTCGGTCGGAAATTTCTAAAAATCGTGCTTTCGTTGCATTTCAACGACGTAAACTTAAATTCAATAAATATCTTCGGTTTATCGCTCGCGCAAATATATCACGTTACATTCTAAAATTTGTCTCTATGTCTTTTTCGTTGGGGTCACGCTGCAGGAGTACCATTTTTGTACTTGCGACGATTGCATCGTTTTTCTTTTCTTTTATTCGTGAGCGATTTGCCGACTGCTGATTATGCATTTACTGCCTGCTCCTCGTTTCGTCGTGTTCTTTTTTTTTTTTGAAACGTTGACACTCACGGTTTTTCTTTCGAACGGCCTTTGAACGTCATCATGGAAAAAAAAGCACTAGTCACTCTGTCCATAGGACTGAGACGTCCACGAGGAACAGTGATTGTCTCGTTTTTCGGCGTCTCAGTCGCGGCGCCGACGTGCAACCGGTTCGAGCATTTCTCGCTCTGCCTTTTATTCGGAATCGGTTCGTTCGAACGATTTTTACGCAGACGAGAATAGTTTGATCGCGCACACCATTTAAATACATTGTACGTGTACATGGGTGTGTGTTAGTTATATACATATTATTGACGTCTATTATAATTAATATTTACAATTAAAACGTTAGTTTCCCCTGGGGACTGAGTATCGTGGGAGTTTTCACGTATCACCGTTGCAGAAAATAAAATAAGATAAAAAAAGGACGAAAAGGAAATGGAGCCATCGAATGCTCTCGACCCGCGCACCCACATTTGTTCGTTCCTTTCGTATCCAGGCTGTGGATTCATCGGGATTGGAATATTCACCAAGATCCCGCTCGGAAAACGTCACAAATTCACTATTTCCTGGACATATCACCGACGACCTTGACGACCCTCGGTCCGCTACCACTCTCTTCTACTTTTTTGTTCGTTATTTTGAGAAACGTCGATTACTTCGTCAATTGGATTGAGCGATAATTTACAAACGGGTAGTTTTCTCGATTCTCGTAGCGGGATCGTTAACTTTGGGACGGTCGATGAGGTCACGTTTGAGCGGTGATTCGAGGATGCAAAGTGTGGGCCCGGCTCAAACGAGATGGCCGTCAATGTCGGAGTAGGTCGGTGTCGAGGTGAAAGTTGACAATGGATGCCCGTGGGAATGTACGGGGATGGGGCCCGCACGTGCAAATGTAACTGGCGGGGGGGGTACCGATGGTGGTATCGGTGACTTTGTCCCGGCAGTCATAACAGTGACGTCTGGGGGGGGCACAGGACGCGGTAATGTTCGATTTCTCGTCAATGTTCCGCCTCCCGTAATCCCCTGATGCTGGCCAACGTGGTGCTGCTGTTGCTGAACCACTCCCCCCTGATGAGCCACCACCAACGATGGATAATACGCGCCCGGACCGGGATCCATCATCACCGGTGCCGGGCTTGGGTTTCCCTCATATCCCATATAACGACCACTGTCCATCTCCACACTGTAAAAGTTTACGTCTGTCGGTGGGGCCGGACTGGGATTCCCGATGTAACTCGATTTCGAAACTGTTTCAACAACAACAACAAAAACAAACATTTTTCACCTTTAAATATTTCCCCCTAATTTCAAAAATTTTAACCATTTCAACAAAAACATAAAACAAATCAATTTTACCACCGAACTTTGTGAATCGTCCATTTGATAAGATATAATGTCACCTTTAACTTGCCACCACGGGGTAGATTTGTACCCCAGCTTCAAAAATTTGTTATAAAAAATAAACTACTGAATATTTTGACTTGAAAATTGTTCTAGAAAATATTGAAAACTTTTCTTAAAAGATTTTTTACTTCATACACAGAAAAATCGAATTTAAGTACACTAAAAAAAAATGCTAAAACCAGGAAAAGTAGAAAAATGAGTATTTTCTTTAATAGGCCTGGGCCCCCAAGGTGGCAAGTCAGGGTTAAAATATAAAAAGAAAGATATTTTCTTCGGGTAGTGGAAAAAAAAGGAAACCAATATTTTCCTGTCAGAATCGTTCCGATTCGAATCGAAAATCTTCATTCTTGCTCGCAGCTAATTTGGTGCTCGGAGTACGAATAGTGTTACTATGGACAATTCACAAATTCGATGAGTGCCGAACGAATGAACAATGCACAATGAATGCGTGTGACACAGACGATTCATGCATGTATATACGAAAACCTCACAAGTGTATTATCAGCTCGCGTGCCTCCTCTTCCTCCTCGTTTCTTTCATTATAATTCATTTGGGCTTATTAATATTTCGTTATTCTCAATAAATCACTGGAATATACGATTCAAACGATCGTATAAACAGAGCCTGTGAAACACGCGAATCTCTGTATCAAGCAAGCTGATGAGTCTAGTCTCATGCTATTTTAATATGAGAATGAGTGAGATCGCTCGAAAAATGATCGATTCGACGTTTTTTCGTGTCAATGATTATTCCCAACTTTGGAATATTTTGTTGTCATGAAGGACGTTACATTTGTGGGCAAGGTCGATGGACACACTGGCCAGACTGTGCTTCAGTGACAAATGTCTCTTAAATTGACAAATACTTTGAGCTCATCACGTGCAATAAGATTTTCAAAGGGGAGTGTGCGATAGAAACTACTGGTTGTATACGAAATTTTAACTTTCGTAGAACGCTTGAAAATTATTTCTTTGGAGCGAAAATAAAATATCGTATTGATGAAAATTTTTATGAAAAAGGTAACAGAACATTTTTTAAATCAGACTAATAGAACGAGATGATTTTCCATCGCATTTAGAATTTATCGAATTTCTAACGGACCAATTACCATTGCTCTATTGTACTCGATGGCAAAATCGAACGTCAAATAATTAAGAGGAATTCGGAACAATTGTTTCGTGGTGAATGGATTGAATCCAGAAATCATGACGGACACAATGGAATTTTTTGATCAAAGCTCAATGCAATTATTGCTTTGTTCCTCGAAATCGTATCAATATGAGTGGCTAATTATTTAATCAAACATAATAATGTTTTGGTGGATAAGTCGCGTATTTCGTGGTTCCGCCAGCTCACTAGCATTTTAATCAGATGGAAAGTTGTTCGGATTGAAAAAAAAAGTGGTCAATCGTAGTTTTTCTTTTCCAAGAATTATTTTTCAACTTTTGTAGATAAAAAAATGAGCAAGGGGACTGTACGGACTTTTGAGGGAATTGGAATATTCCGTTGAAATGCTTTTCGACAAAATCGAGTCCTCGACGCTCGACCGTGTGACGTCGGTTCCGTTGAGCAAAAATGAAAGAATGCGCACGTTCGTAAAAGGGGAAAGAGACATTGTGACACTGCATCAGTAATGATTGAGACTTGAGGTTGTTTTGGAAATGATCGATCGTACGAATTGAGGACTGGTTCATGACGAGTCTGACCAGCGTTACGAGAAGACACCAAGAGCGATAAACTTGAGAGGTTTGGCACCTAGGCAGAGTCTCGAGGCGAGTAGCAGTTGTGGGTGACGCACCAGAGAGTGTCCCACTGGCAGTGGTTCTTTGGGGTGGCGAGTCCATATTCATAACACCAGGAACGTGATTACTCCGTCGGCCAAGTGTACCTTGATGATGGACCTGCATCTCGAGGCTACTCTTACCAAAGTCTTGTATACTCTGATCTATTAAATATGTACTGGCCGCTGTCTTCCGTCCCTCGTCCTATTCACCATACAAACGATTATTTTTTCAATTTTTCCTTCAAACATTTCCGTTATTATTCTCCTTAAATTAAATTCAACAAATTATACGATTATCAAATTTTACTACGTCGCGAATAAAATGCTGAATAATTAAAATTTCAGTCCGAGGTTTCTTCCTCTTTCTACTTCAGGACAAAACTTCGAGGCAAAATGTTTGTTCATCGTGCAAGTTTCGAATTATTGCGAATCGATTGCTGAACCAGAGTTTTAATTATTCATCAAATCAATTCGCTCAGTAAAAAAAAAACGACGAGTCGTTATGATGAAAAAGTTGTTTTCTAATCGATGGTTATGGCAGAGGATAAAAAATCCCTGATAAGCAAAGACCCCGAAATAACTGCGAGTGTTATAACGAAAAAAATAAAAATGTTTAATATCAATGTAGTGTCAGAGAGTGTCGGGTAATTCAAGTTTCATCAAGTCGAAGAACGGGAGGAAAAAGATGTTGAACGTTAAAGAGTTTGACGAAAAAATAAAAGGCGAGGAAGTAAATGGTGGGATCTGAGGTGAGGGCGAAACTAAGTCGAAAATGGGGCAAAGAAAATGTGTTAACAGAACTCAAACCTACCCTCCGACATTACTTGTTACTAAGAACATATTGACTGATCGCACTGACCACGTAATCGTTTGCATCGAAGTTAACGTCGCTCTTCTCGTCCGAGACTGAACTTAATTCACCGGTCATTGTGTCCCCGTTGACGGTCGACGGCGCATACATATCAGCAGTCTGTGATTTATTTATACCTGCCAGGATCGAATAAACATTTGGAGCGTTAGAAAAACTTGTTTCTGGAGGATAATCGGGATGAATAATTATTGTAAATTCATCAAATTAATTAGTTTAGCCAGAGTTAATTAATCCATTTGAAACAACTTGACACTGTCGTCGGTATGAAGAAAAAAAATAGGAAAAAATTGGAACCAACAAATGGCTCGATTTGCTCCAAAATCATGAATCAGCTCCATTTTTTTTCAAACTATGTTTGAAATCACTTAAGCCAGAAGCTTGTTTCTTTTTTTTTCAAACATAGAAAAAATTGAAACATTGGGCTGATTCATATAATTCGGATGAGAAGACGAAATATTGCTTATTATTAAAACGAAGGGAATGAAAAGTTGGGTGGTTATGGCATAAGAAAAATAAAATGAAATGAGAATTTAGGGTTCGACACTTACGGGCCTTATTTCTCTTTCTCACAATGTACCACAACAAGATGAAGAGATTAACGATAAAAAAGACGACGGAAGTGGCAATGACCGTATAGACATAATTCATCGGTGAGTCGCCTTTTTCCGAGAGCACGTCCGGCAGATTCATCTCGTTATTCGGTCCTGGTTATGTTGTTGGGGGTGGGGGAAGGGGTCCAAAATAACAGAAAAAAGAGAAAACGGATATCTTAGTAGTGAACGATATTTACCAGAGCGCTGGGCCTTCTTTATCGACTTTAATGTGGCATAGACAATGGGCGTAGCAATGAGTAGACAAGCGCAGGCAGATACAGCGATGATTATGACGATGATGTATGATGAGTTAATCTCGCTCGTCGGTAACTGTGTTGGTGGCGCCTCGCCTGTAACCCAAGCCAATAACCCGTCACCCCGGACCGTTAAACATGCAGCCAACTAGGTTAGTAATCAGTTTTCTGTTTTCTCGCAAACCTCGACCGGATTTTTCCAAACGAGCAGATTATAAAATCCCGAAAATTCTCTCGGAACTATTGCTTAGAATTTCTCGCACATGCACATTGTATTTCCGTTTTGACAACGTTTGCAACGATCTCGGGTTTTCTAAATTACGAATTTTTATGGAAATTCTTTTTCACTCTTCGATCGCCTCAGTCCATGATTTTTTTTTCCATGTTTGAGTAACAATTTCTACTGATCCAAACGCACCTTTACCATCGAACGAACTCAAGCTCCGTTTACTACTTGACGACCGTTTTTGACGAAGAACAAAGCTCCACGTTCGATATTATTAAGCTCTGTACGATTTCCCGCGAATTGTTCGCATTAATTAAGCTCATGCATTCCAACTATCTGCATGTAAGCAGTTTTCTTCTTGTCATCGTTACATGTTCTACGAGTTTTTTGTTTCCCGGATGAGCCGACGAGTAATTTACGCTTTTTTGAACGAATTTACGAGGAAAATCTTTCGCTTTCCAGGCACAAAGTTAATAGGATATTTATTATATTTTCGATTAATTAGACTACGAATTGATTGTTACACGATTGGGATTAGTTCGGACAATGTGGCTGATTTTGAGCATTTACTTATTTCAAATTTGCTCATAATTCTCGATGCTCGATGAATGCAAAGCCCTTTAAAAGTTCGAGATGTTAATTACTGAGGATGAATGGCTATGAAATGAGCGATCACTGCAATGATGGCATCAATGGCATTTGATACATTCTGTTTATTGAAATAACGTCGAAACGATTAAGTTTGCATCTTTGGAATGGAACGCTATTTTTTCCTTCGATAAGTGAAACGAATTAGTTTTGCAATTTGAAGCTTTTAGATTTAAATTGACGAATTGTTAATCGTAGAAAATTTGAAGAATTTAGAGAAGAATAAAAATGATTTTATTGCATTCGAATTATGCGAACTTGGAGGTTTTTTTTTACGGCCAGTTTCCTTCTGAAGCATGTGAAAAAAAACTTTGATACTTACGTAACGTTTGGACCTTGACCAAATCCGGTAGAAAATGACTTTCGCCCTTGGCGTTAATTGCTTTTATGCTAAAAACATAGTACGTCCCGAGTTTTAGGCCGGAAACGAGAGCCGTGTAATTTCCAGGACTTATGTCCATGTAGTAGTAACGATCTTCGTTGTCGAGTGCCTGTCGCCATCGAATTTGATGGGAAGTATTCAAGCCACCGTCAAAGCCACGTTTCCATATGAGGCTGACCGAATCGTGAGTCACGTTGACAACCTCGAGATCGCTCGGTTGATCGGGCGGCGATGTTACGTCCAAATGTATTTCGTCGCTCGATTGGCCCATTTTGTTTTGAGCTTGACAAACGTATTTTCCATAATCTTTCGAGTTTACGTGATGCACCGTCATGGTCGATTGAGCCTCGAGCTTAGAAATCTGCATCGTCAATAATTTCGTTTATTTCACAGTTTCAAAATGTTGATGCTTTTTTTTTTCATACATTTTTGAAAAAATGTTTGCTTGCTAAATCGATATTTAAAAAACAAATTGCGTTAGCACTCACGTTGTTGTAAACAATCTCGTATTTTTGGGTCGCCACATTGGACAATGTTTTCGAGCCGTACATCCAAGTGAACTTTGGCAATGGAGATCCTCGCGCTTTACAAAAAAGTTTCACACTGTCCCCTTTGTTGGCTGCAGCTTTTTTCGTCAGTGCTGTATTCATCATTACGGGCTGAACTGTAAACAACATCGACAATGATGTTAAAATTATGAATCGGGAGAATGACGTTTAATTTAAAAAAAAAATGTATAATATCGTTGACCTTTTCCCGAGAACCAATCACATTTCGGAAAGAGTAAGTCGCGCATAAAAATCCTTAAACAAACAACTTCGAAGTGTGTTTGTTCGATTATCGGGAAGCTTTCCGTTTTTTTTTTATAGTTTTCGAAGCGTTTCTCCATAAAAATATTTGATGGCACTTTTTTATGGGTGACCCCAGCAAACTCTTAGAGAGTCAAGGGCGTTTATGCTTTTTTTTTCTTCATATTATCGAATAAAAGTTTCCATTATGAAATTGTAATTATATTAGTAACGATGCGATTTTCACATGGCGCTGAATTTATTGGGAAACGTAAATCATTTCAGGGGGAATTTAAAAAACTAATTTTGATTAATTGAATTTAGTGTAGACCGTGGGAATTTATTTACGTCGCTTGAGCAATTAGTTGATTGATTATTCAATCCATATTTGATATTGAATTTGAAAAAAACATTAAAATTAATGAAATTCCTCGGATTCATGAATATTGACTTTTTCGTCTTGATTAATGAATTACTTGGGAAATCGATACGTACAATTTGTTATGAAGAGAATAGGATCGGAGGTGACGTTTCCAATTCCGTTGTTTACGTTGCAACGATATTGGCCGACGTCCTCTTGGCCAGGGTTCTCAATATGAAGAAACGATGTTTTGTTGGCGAAAGACGTGGAATAGCGAACAGCGAGTTCCGAGTTGGTGCCATCTTTGTACCACGTAACGTACTCGTCGCCGATTGGGCTTCCGTCTATTTCGCAGAATAATTTGGCTTCCTTGTCCGGCGGATATACCAAATCGCTTTTCGACGTTCTTTTTATTTCAGCGGCGTCTGTAACATCGAGAAAATGGAAAGAAATGTTTAATTTCATTTGCCACGAGGTCGTTGGAGCGTTGGATTTGAAAAAACTGACTTTGTGAATAGAAACTCACATTGTACGGTTAAATTTAGTTGATAAAACGTCGTGCCCTCTTTGTTGGTTGCTTCGCATATATAAGTTCCAGCATCGGTGCGAATCAATCTCGTTATGTTGAGAGTCGAACTTCGCGCTGTTATTCGTTTGTTATTATCGGTGCTCAATGGCAAACCATCTCTCGTCCACGTGTAATTTATTTCCGATGGATTGGCCTCTGCTGAGACCGATATCACGTACGGTTCGCCTTCCATCCCCATCAGCTCGTTCGCCTCCAATGCCTCGAACTTTGGCTTATCTGCGAAAACGTCGAGAAACGAAAAAATCAGTAAATTCATCGAATAGATTATAATTTTTGAACGTTGATAATTCCGCTGGAGGAAACGGGACAATGTCTCGAAAAATTGAAAAAAAAACAAAGAAGATTTACTTACAAAGAACATTGAGCGTCGTGGCGTCGAGACTCGCTCTCTGCATCGGAATATTTCTCGCCTCACACGTGTAAATGTCACCGTTCATACTTTCGGTCAATTCCAGGCTCAGCTCAACCCTCGAGATGGCGCCGCCATGTTCCGCCATTTTCGTACTATTTCTCGTGCTCTCGAGAGCTTGACCATGGTTGAACCATACCATGTGAGCTGGTGGGTTGCTGCTGCTCGATTCGCAAATAATTCGACCGGTGTGGCCAGCCCGGAATTCTTTTGGTTCGTGAGTTATTTTCACTTTTGCTGGTGGAACTGTAAATCAATTTTACCAATTGAGAAAAATGAATTCACGTGTGTCATGGGTCTGGATGACCCATGGCATCAGTAACGACTGGGACTCGATGAGAAAATAGTTTCAGGACGAATGCAGAATACATGGAGGACTTACAATTCACACGCAGCACGAGTTCTCGGCTCATCGGAATAACCGTCGCTGAATTCACAGCTTCGCATCGAACTTTCGCATTGTTGTCCGATGCGTTTACGAGAATCTCCACCTCGTTCGAGGCTACTTCGTCTCGGTATTTCGTCAGTCCAGATACCTGAAATTACGATTGGAAAAAAAATGTAGATTTCTAGTCGTCAGCGTTGCATGATTTTTTTTGCCTTTTCCCACAATTTCTCGCTTTTAAATATATTTCATCCGAATCTCTTGTCGTTTATGAGTCAAGTACATTGTGCTTTTCAAATCTTGACTCGATATTCTCAGGATTCTTCACTCAAATACGTGCATATTTTCTTTGTTCTCGGTCTCGTGTGTTTTTTTTCTCTCTTGCTATTTTTCATACTTTGCTCGGAACTCTGTACAGCGGCACTCTTGAATTTTTAGCCGCAACCGCATAATATCAACGTTTTATGTGTAAATTCACATTTTTTTTCTTCAAGCCATTCGTATTTTTGCCACGTTTCATTCTGTTTCACGTTTTATTCTCATTCCCACCGTTTACTCGGTACTTTTCACTTTATTATATTCTCTGCACTTGCCTTAATACATTTTGTACGTTCCACAATGTGCTTATCCATTCCATTATTTTATTCTGCTCTTCTGTACTTTCCTTCGTTACTATTAATTATATTTGCTTCCGTCGTTGATGAAAACATGCAGGATTTGTAAAAACTCGTGAAAATCAATTACCCAGAACAAGAATACAAGATTCAACGTAACGATCGTCCGGAATGAACATTTTTTACGGTGAAATCGAAAATTTTGGTACAAATGAGAAAAAAGATTTGTAAAAAAAATCGTTTGGAACGAATAATTTATGGCGAAGAGTATAATTGTGATTTTCTGATCTCGAATGTCAGGCTCACGGAGGGCTGTCACTCGGACGAGTATTGAATGAGGAAACTAAGCCTCCTGAAAATTTGGTCTAAATGGAGTGTCAAACCGATATAAATGGAGAATATTCTTACGTTTCTGTCATTTTTGTACCAAGTGAGTGACGCAGGAGGATTTCCAGCAAGGGCTGTGCACGTTAACCGTAATATGGCACCAGCATCGATGTTTGTGTTCTGATCAAATCCAATTATGTCCAGCTCAGTTGGCGGATCTACGAGAGAACAAGAATGAAAATAGAGTGAGTGTTTTTTGTTCGTTTTATTGTGTAAAAACGAGTCTGATCTTCTCTCCGGCATAAAATGTTCCTCGTGTGCGATAATGAGACTCCATTATACACCGTTCTCTTTGTCTTTTTATGGACAAGAGATCGATGGATGCTAAAGTTGCGTTCGGTGGATAATTCACGACGGGAAATCGATAAAACAAAAACAAAAACTATTTTTTTACGTACAAATGACGTTAACGATGTGGGTGCCGGTAACGGTGGTGCCGATTCTCGCGTTCATTGCGTGGCAAATAACGACGACACGTCGTACTTCCTTGTTTATCGTGAACGTGACGTTCGACGTTGTGATCCAGCCGCCGTTGGTCGCTGGCATAGTCCTCTGCGTGCCATTATTGAAATTAACACCACCGACGGTCCACTTGATATCCGCAGGTGGATTGGACTTGGCGGTGGTGCAAACAGTCGTTACTTCTTGCTCCGCTTTCGCTTCCGATGCCCCCGTTATTTTAACATCGACCGGTGAGACTGCAAATGGAAAATTCACATTTCAATACAACATAAAAATAAATGTGCGTGAGAAAAATAAAAATTGAAGCGTGCATAAGCGAGACAAATGGAAATTTACGTCTGAGTGGAAAACGTAAATGGAATACGGACGTTTGTGTGTAATATCGAAATTAACGGCACGTACGAAATATAAAAACAAACGCGAATGTGTACAATGAAAGTTCATGTTCCACTGAGCAATGAAAACTTTCATTCCAATCATAAATTTGTATAGAAACAAGTGTTTTTTTTTTTTTTTAATACCGTGAATTACAGTTTTTCGGAAAAATGAACGATGACCAGAAAAATAATATCAAAATTTTTGTATCGGAACAAAAACTGGCGATTTGCTTTCAAAGAAAATATTGAAAAAAATGGGAATGAAAGAATGAAAAATGAGAGTTTTTGAAAACTTACATAGAACAGTGAGATCGACGTGCACGTTCATGGGCGACACGGTCATGACATTTGAGACTTCGCATCTGTATCTGGCTTTATCGTCCTCGGCACGTGCCGTAAAAGACAATGTACTTTCAGACAGTCTGCCTTCTGTACGATAAACGGTACTGAGGCTCTCGTCGTTACGGAACCAGACAATCTGAGCCGGTGGATTTCCGCCCCTGGATCGACAAACCAATTCCACCTGATGTCCACGCTGAATAACTTCGCCCTCCGTGTAGCCCTCGATGTAGGGAGCTCCTGGGGGGTCTGCAAAATGAAAACATTTCATTTGAAAATTTGAAAAATTACGAAAATTATGAATAAAAAAAAAAGAAAAAAAATTGCGAACGACAAAAATTTCTTACTCTGTCGGAATCTTGTGATGGATTGGGAATTGATATTCATGTGCAAAATTGAGTGAAACAGCGTCGATTAGATAAAACGGAAATTGGACTTACAGAAAACGGAGAGTTTGACAGTCGCTCTCATGGGTGTTCCAACTTTAATGGCAGGATGTCTAGCGTCGCAGGTATAATCGGTTTCGTCGTCGTCCTGCGTTGGAGTTATCGTTATCGATCCGTGGGTGTCGTACTTGAGCAATGTTTTTCTTAATTCTCCAGGTTTCACAACTTCTTTGTCTGTAAACATTGAAAAAAAAAGAAAAAATGAAAATTAATAAAAATCGACCAACAAATGATTATTGTAAGAGGATAATTAATTTTTAGTAATTTGGGTAACGAACTGTTAAAAATGATTTCTAGGAACGAGGAATATTTATTCGGTTTGAAACTCAGAATTGGATTGAGTTTGTTTTTGCAATTATCTCTTGATTCTGTCTCGAATATCTGGAAACTTTGGCAGACGTTAACGCTCGTCGTTGTTCTTTTTTGTGTGTTTTTTTTTCGCATTTAATCGGATGCACTCGAAGGAGCAGATTTTTGGTCTTCGTTAGCGACGAGAGTTTTGGCAACGAGGCTAATGACCGTAACGTGCTCGGTTCTCAACGTTGTCGGAAATCTCGGGATGAATGGGGAACGCCTATCCCTCAACGGATTAAAAGCTCCGACATAGTAGAGGTCGAGGGGTTTTTTAGTCCCTGTGAGATCGGTGAACCGCGTGCGCGGTGCTTCGCCGTGGATTACACGAGCAGCCCACGAGGCATTAAAAAAAAGGTCAAAGAAGGGAACGAAAACAGCAAAAATGAAATGAAAAAAATTAAGCCCTCGCGAGGTAATTTCGGCTGAGACTATATCCGTGCTTTTGGTATTTTACTTTGTGATTTATGGTGCTCAAATTTTCTGAAATATCGTTACGAGAATGCCGCACGAAAATTCACTCCTTGCCATTTTGCTTCTTCATAGGGCAAGCTGAAGTGACGGTGGACATTTTCTTTGAGTTATTTTCAACAGAGTATCATAATAGGAAGGTTGGTATTGAATTTGGGAAATATCAGGTCAACAGTTAAAATTTTATGATTTTTTGAATTTTACGAAATTCTGAGTTTTTTTGAAAAATCGTCCAGCTGCTCCAATTTCTGCAAATTTTTTAAGGTATTGTGTTCAAGTATGTACTTCCTCTTTTCTTTCTAGTTTATATTTCCACTTTGTTTACAAAAAAATTCGAGGTTGATTTTCACGTATTTTTGATAATAATATTTCGCCAGGCGACGTCGTGTCATCGACGTTTCTCTCATTCCACTTTTCGAACGAATGAATTTTGCTAAAATGTAGTATTTCATCGATTCGTGATTTACGATGTTATGGGATTTGACAGATTTTATATGGAACGTCCACGAGCGTTTAATAACCAGCCGCGTTTGAGCTGTACAGGTCGCTCGAATTTTCAGCCTAAATTATCCAGATTTTACGAATATACCATATGCGCTTTATAGTGACGATCGATAGAGCCATTTGAACTTGATGGTTTTCGAGCTTATGCATGTGCTTCACCATAATAAACATCAAACGCTATGACTCAAAAATCGTTACACCGAATGGCACATTAAATTTTGCACGAAGCCACGACATGCTTGAATTTTTTCTTTTTTAACGACTTGATAAAATAAAATAAAAAAAACTATTTTTTATTTTTTTATTGTTTATCGTAATTTTCATCATTTTTCGACCGAAAGAAACAAAAATAGCACAGTCCTGCGGTCATGTCTGCGGGGTTGATGAGTTCATAAATAATGCTGGAGAGGAACAGGCACGACAGGAATATTCAGGAGAAATAAATAATTTATGAAATTTGTCGTTGTGGAAAAAGGACGTTGTGTGGATATAAAAATCGTAAAAACAATTTGTGGCATTCTCTTATTGGCGATGCTCCATGTTTTTCGGAGGCACAATAGCGAGCAGTAGGATCGTGTATTTTTTGTAGCGTCTATTCTCTCGTCCTACAGCGGAGACAGAGGAATCGTTCGAGTTGTTCGCCGCAGAGGAAACATTCGTTGCACCAGAGTTTCGGTCAAATTTTAAGCTGAAAGCTCCGAGGATTCGGGAGCATAAGGAGAGAGTTGAAGTACGAAGAATTCGGATAAATAACAAAAGAGAAACAAGAGCGAAGAGGAAAGAAAGTGGACAAGCACTGGCAGCATCCTTTCCCTGATCTTTTATATTTATATACACGTCTGTATGAGTGTATCTCGGTGTTTTATTTTTCAAACGGAGGAACGAGAAAGACAGGCGGCGTTCTCCGCGGTTTTCTGCGAGTCTTGCTAGACGCGCGGGAGGGCAGAAGGAAGAGAGGAGAGCGGGATTGGGCGGAGGGGGATTGGATGACGGCATCCGGGGCCAAGATTTTTCTCGTTCTCTCAGCGCTTTCACTCGCGGAGCATTTTCCCTCATCACGTAAAGCCTCTCTGCCTCAGCTGACGCGAGAGATTTACACTTTCGTGGAGTTTCGGTAATCCGAAAAGTACACGCACTTGGGAGTGGGGTTGAAAGAAAAAAAGAGAG